>JAPMOQ010011073.1:0-70154 GCA_026543055.1 Argiope trifasciata | reverse complement strand
CTTTCTAGTTCATTGCGTTTTTAAGTTACTATCATCACATGTATGCGTTCATATTACAAAAATTTGCTTTTTGGAATTTAAGAAGGAGTAAAACATGAAGGTTTGTCAAAATCTTGAGTTTTTGGATAATAGTTTGGGAATAAAAAGTTTGTGTAGCTGTGGATATTCTGCTAGTTAAGTAAAGAAAACTATTTGGTAAAGAAATACATTCAAATAAATTTTGTTTTAATTTGTTTAAATAAATGGCAACACGGTTCAAATTATTGACTTATTGCAACACTTTATTAAACAATTTTGACTGTCGATTTATAATGTATAATTTATTATTGTGAGTATTCATTATGTTTTACGATGTAATGTTTTGTATTATTTATACAAAAAATATTTAATAGGGATAAAAAAGCTGATTTATTAATTACAGATTTCTGCATTTTTAGTTTTTTTTTTAATTCTATGTTTCTTTATCAATGAGTGAGTTACAAAAATTATTTAAATTGATTATGTTTCTTTTATATACATAAAAAAAATCTGAAAACCGTATAAATATAGACGGAATTAATTTCTTGTTATCGGCATTTCTTAGATATGTTTCAATATAATCAAAATAAGAAATGTATTTTTAAAACTCATGGACATCCACTGTTAGTTCAGCTGTACAAACTTCAGCAACTTCATAAACTCACGTGTTTTGAAAATGAATACTACGAATTTATGTTTAGAAAATAAACTTACCAAATTTTACACTTACATTACCTAATACAAACATAAAACAATAATAATTGCTACTGGATATTTAAAAATTGTATATAAAAATTTCTATATTACAAATATCTAAATACTTTTTTATCTTTTGTTTAGATGCTTCCATGCAGAAGAGTTATTTTGTGACACCCTGTTAAATCATATTTTGAAATAAGTTTTTGAGTCGATGGCAGGTAAAAATGGGTATAGTTTTATTATATAGTGAATTGAATTCAATACTAATTTAAATACTATTTAAGGATAGAATTCCAGTAATTGTTTAAATAAATTCTCATTTTATATCCAGTTACTTTAGTTTTCATAGTATCATTAAAAGTGATAAAGATACAAAAAATTTTTGGGGCGATTTTTTTTCTCTCCGCTTTTTTATTTGGTGAAGTTCAGTTTAAGATTAATTTTTTGGTCGGTATTTGAACACTCTTTAGTTTTACTGTTTTAGAGGTTTTCAAGGCAGCATTGAGAGTTGATGTGTAAACACAGATAATGAAACTATATTCATTACAAAATTAAGGTCGAATCTAACTAAGTCTGCTCTCCACGCCAAATTATCTACTTTCTTTATCCATACTTATGTGGTTAAAGATTGCTATTGGATGCCCCTTGTTTTTTTTAGCAATTTTGTTTCACACGAAGGCGAGTTTCGGTTGGTAAGCCAGCAGTAACGCCATTGAAAATAAAACATTATGGGAACCAGCAATAGTGCTTCAGAAATTTCTCGCCAAACGAAGGGGTACCCAAATATAGAATCAATTATGCTTTCAATTAATTTTTATTACATATTAATGCATTTTGTAAGTCATAGAGTGTTCATAACGTGTTCTGGTGATAAACACAAGACCACAGAAACACATTTTGGCGACTTTCATGCGAAGATAAATGGCGCCAATAGACCGCATAATCAGCTACTATCTAATTATTGTCTCCAATATAGTAACTGAAATAGACAAACAAAACAGTTACTCAAGTGAATTTATTGATTTTTTTTTTTTTTTTTTGAATTTTGTAATGTTGATTGTGTCGATATGACACTGAAGGCAAACTTGGAAATGTGAATAGTTACCATTAAATAGATTCTAACTGAAAGCTGAACCTTAAAATTAAAGTTATCACGATTAATTGGGCGTCGGTAAAATTAGTTAATTGATGAATACAAAAATTATTTCCTAGGTTATAAATATCCAAACATTGCTTACAATATATCCTTTATAAAATCGTATTTTAGCCCACCTCTGTCGACTTTTTCAAAATCTCGCCAATTTTTCAAAATCTTGCCAAATCGAAAGTATTTGAATTAAAAGGTTAAGAAAAAAGAATTCTTTCCTTTCTCCAAAAAATTCTTATTATTCGCCAAAGGTGGGCTAAAATAAGATCGACCCTATATCATTTAATGGTTATAGAACTTAATAATTATTATTGACAATAACTTTTATTAACAACAGCTATTACTGTTAATATATTATTTAAAAATAGTATGGATTCTGTTGAGATATTTTGGTTAAAAATATCTATATTTGGTTTTAAGTACTTGAAAGAGCCAAAACTCGGCAAATGTAGCACCCATACCAAATTGACATTGCAACCATATGAGCGAACTTCTGCAAGAAGAAAACAAGCATGTGTTTACGCTCTTTGTACAAAATTTACAGGGAAAATATTGTATTTGTTTGTTTTCGCCAATGAATTGCCAATCCTTCCCAGTTAATTGTTAAGGTTACTTTTCCATTATCAGGGCGCAAATGTCGCCAATATGAACTAAATGCAAGTTTGGTCGCCAAGCGAAACGAATGACAAAACAGACATAGGTTATAAAAGATTAGGTGGGATTCTACATTATTTGGCGATTTCTATTTGCACCCTGCTAAAGGAAAAGTACCTTAATAAGTACTCAAAAAATTGGTGCAGAATTAAACTGATGTCACACATCTTATATCAGTGTTTACATATTGAAGTCTCTGCATTTTCTAGTCATCACATTTGCGGGTATATGAAAGAAGTCAACTGAAAGTCTATTCCTTTACGGAGTTGGATCCAAATCTGATAGGCATTTGTATTTAGATGTTAAATTTGTTTTAATTTACTGTAATTATTATCGGTATTATTTAATTTTCTTATCAAGCTGCCTTAATTTTGTAGTTATCATTATAACTAATATTCAAGTTGCCTGACAGATAAACTTCGATTTAGTGGATTCCTTCAAATTTGATGTATACTTAGATATTTGAGGCATGAACAATCTATCGAAATTCATTCTTCCGGCTGAAAGAGTTTTTTTATAATTGTCGTAGAAACAATACTACGCGTCAGAAATATGTTTTTTAAATTCTGCTTCAGAAATGTGGAAATTCATCAAAATATCGCTGATTTTTTAAAAATTTTGAAGCATTTTTCTCTAAATAAGATAAAATTTGCTGCATTATTACTGTAATTTATACATTAACAGCATGCCAAAGATTAATTATTAAAATATGGTCCAAAATTTCTTGCTCTATAGAAACCAGTCTCATTCTAGGAATAAATCTCCAAATAAATTGTCGGAGAAAATTGTTTATAATGAAAAAAAATTTATACAAGACGGCTGAAAGTTGATAGCTAGTCTTTACACTGAATGCTTATATTTATATACTTCTTATTAGTAGTAATATTGGAAAAATCAGTTTAAGCTGGTTTGAAACTTTCACGTAATTGTTTTAGTGTGTAGTTGTCATTTTTGATACCTCTCCTCTCAGTTTTGCGCTCATTCCCATTGGGCTTCAGTGGGTGATAATTTCTTATAAAACTGTTATTGGACACCTTTATCTAAACCTTTATTGGACAGACAAGAGAATTGGGTGCATGACGAGCATTTGTGTCAAGTTGTAACTTCTTGTTGGCCACAATTCGTCAAATGTAACAATCTTTATATTTTTCTAATATTCCTAAGCGCAAAAAAATAATGCCTAAAAAGTGATGAAATGTCAATTTTCTACCCACGCTTTTTGTGGCTTCGAAAAGCCAAAAATAAAAAATGTTTTCACACGATAATAGATGATGCAAACAGTTACGTAATGCGTTTCATGTAATTATAATTAAAAATACGTAGTCTTATTTTCAGTAGTAATTAATTTAAAAAATACCTTATGTAAGTAGCTATAACGATCAAGTTTATAGATAGTATATTTAATTGAAATAAATCAAATCTAACATTCCCAACAGACAGTCACTTAAGGAGATTAAGGTGTTTATAAATAATCTCATTTAACTAAATTTTAACCTATTTTCTTAGAAGAAACATATTGATTGGATCCTTTCCTTTTTGTTGCAGGGTGCGTATGGAGATCAATTCGATACGTGTATTGCAATTTGCCTTACATTGAGTGCACCCACACACCACCTGTTAAAACATGTTTGGAATTATGGATGGAAGCTATGGCTGGAAACGTGGTGACGCTTCAGAGGTTTATTGCGACCGTCGTGTTTTTTACTACGAGTAAGAATTATATTTGTCTTAATAAAAGTTTATAAAAGTTATTTATTTTTTTATTTGTCTTAATAAAAGTTTATGTATATATATATATATGATAGTTTCAAAATGAGAAAACAAATAAAACCCTGGAACTGTATGTTATCAGTGATATTTATTTATATATTCGGAGTCAAAGACCAGTTTGAACAGAATGATACATGATTGGCTAGAATAATGTGTTCCCCGTCAAAGATCATATAGGCTAGAATGATCGTTGATTGTATAAAGTGATTCTTTCCTTGCCAGAGACTGGATTCGGTAGGATGGTTTTGTTCCTCTACGAAGATCAGATTGGGAAGGATGATCCTTGATTACCTAGAATGATGTGTTCCGGGTTAATAATCAGGTTGACTAGAATGATCCATAATTGACTAGAATGATTTCACAATGATTTGTTCAGTGCCAAAGACCTGTTTGGCTTGAATGATTTGTTCCATGCCAAAGACCGTATTTACTAGAATGGTTTGTTCCATTTCAAAGATCGGATTTACGTTTTTCTATTGACAGGTTTTCCAGACTGGATAAGAACTTCACAGCAGAAACCGAGGTGATATGATCGTTCTGAAAAGTAATTTCTGTTAAAAAGCTAAATTATTTATAGGCTATTGATATTGAAAACAGAATTTTACTTCCATTTGTTGATATTCACCAGAAGAAATATCGTTTATATCAACCGTTTTTATATACGTGTCTTTTTGTAAGGGGCGGAGATGGGATGAGTACTTAGAAATAAAATTTTAAAACAAATACTTAAGAGAAAGATGAAACAGATCTTGATGGCTCAATTCTGAAGTCCAGGAGTGAAAGACACATGTTAAAAAATAAGGTATATCATCTTCACTTCAGCGAAAGTGACTTTTGGAAAAATGGAGTCCTGACTTGGCTCTAACATACAGAGAAGCAAAACCTCATACGTATTTGAGTTTTCTTCCTGACAGGCTTTATCATTACTTCGACTTCTTCAAACATTTCGTTTTCATATAATACGTCACATTCACATTCATATTCACGTCACATTCATGTTAAAAGACATAATAGAATGTTTAAGAATGCAAATGTAACTATCGAAATATATCGTTGGTCATTGCTAAAAATATTTGCTTCTTTATACGATATGTATATAAGTAAGTGCGTAAAAAAGTAAAGCTTGATTTTTTTTCTCCGTTCCAGCTTTTGTGAAAGATAGTTTCATTGGCTTGTACTGCAGTTTGCCCGGAGTAACGTGCAAACCAGAAAAATTAATCGAGGAAGACGAATGCCTTAACATGTCTTTAAAAAATTATTTAGTGAAATTTATTCTAGGTAGCTTATTGTGGATTATAAGTTTGATACGATATATCGGGGAATCAATCATTTTCAGGACCATAGTCTGGTTTTGCCAGAGCCCTTTCATTCATGTGAGTACTTTTTATTGTTTTATTGATTTCAACACAAATAGACATTTCTCGTTCAGTTTCTCATACCAATTAGCTCAAGATTACTCATTGAACTTTAATTTCTCTAATTAAAAAAATATTGTCGTAGTGTTTTTGAATCTTTAAGGGAAACTTGTGAATATATTAATTATGGTAATTTAAAGCTTGAAAGTTAAATTAAGAAGGCAGAATATGAAAATTGGGTTGATACTTCCCTGATTGTCAGCATTTTCAATCACGATATTCTTTATTAAATTAGCATTAAATCAAAATTACCGGTAATGAATATAAACTCTTTCATTTTAGAGATCATTCGAGCTCACATACCTTAGAATATTGGAACTTCCGAATTTCTCTTTAAAAATATAAGAAAAATTTCCTTAACTCTCCTCGAAAGTTGCATTGATAGTTCTTATTCTCTAGGAGGGTGTGATCATATTACAGATTACACAGTATGGTGTAATCCGTATGTAATGGTCACTTGTATGGTGTGAGAATACAATCAGCAAGCCCCAGTAGAAAACAATGACGACGTTTATTTAAAACCGAAGTCACTAAAATAAAGACAATGAATACTCTGATGACAAATATATACTACCGAGACGAACTCATGACAGTATACAGCAGCACACTATAGCAGATGTTAACCCACAAGTAGTAATCGTTTACAGCACACAAAGCGGCTAGACAGAATCCAAAAAGAGAGGCAAACCTCGAAACTTCAAATTTGCCTCTCCAAATGGCTGAACTTCTCACTGTCCCTGGCTTTAGCTGTATTACTACCCCACGACTGGTTGCTCCACGCACAACTTGATGTTGCAGCCCCAATCGACAATAAGACTCGACAAATAGCTCAGTTCAGCAATATCTTGAGCCCCCCCCACAACTCTGCAACTCCGCCTTTGCGTTGCTAGCCTCTCGAAAACTTGTTACTTCTCTACGATTCCGACTACACTTCAATTTACCACACAGCTTGAGATTTCCGGCCTTTTATAGTTCCTGGAAGGCGGAGCGAGAAAGTTTTGGTTGTATCTCAGTTCCTATTGGATGGATCGGTAAAATTCTCTAAGTTTCCAACATTATACATGTCGCAAAGCTGCCAAATTCTCTGCCATGTTGACAAATGATCGCCAACTTTGTTGCCAAGCCTTGGGATCATTGGCTGGATACCTGAGCAGCATCCAGTACAGAAAATTGTAAACCTTTCCCGTGATAGAACAAGAAAAGTTTTCCAAAAGAGAACCCCTTAAAGCTGAGGGCACTTAAGCAAAAGTTCAGCAGATAAGGCATTCTTTGAGAGTTCTCAGAAAATTTTGCTGGTCCCATTTTAATTGGATATTTAATTTCCCTCAAATAATAGAAAGGGAAGAAAATTTTGCTGATTATCCTAGGATCTCCGGAATCTGCTATACCTTCGTTAAACAGAGTTTTGGATTTTTACAGGTAAGCTTATACGCACACAACAAAATAACTAATACAAAATAAAACAATTATAATGCATACTTCTTATCAGTGTTTGCTAATATGTTAGATTAAAAAAACTATAATCGTGTTTTAATAACATAAAATAAAAAATAACTCCGGTAAATCTATTAAAAAATTTATCATTTCGCATGATTATCATATTCTTTGGAAGTAAATTGGTGTAATATTTGTTAATATAATTTTCTTATTTCCTGAAAAACTTTGCTCTCAAGCAAATTCTATCTTCAACATTTTATGCGAAACTTGTTTTTTCACATACACTTTTAGTTAATGAAAATTATATCTTTAACTTAAAATTTATAAGTGTATGGTTAAATGTCATATGAAACTGTGGTTATAAATCGATAAAGTTTACTAATTTCTACTTGCGTTGAAGATAGCCGCATTTGAACAAATTTCGATACCTATTTTCGCTGATCAAAATCGCCTTTATTACTCCAGCTGCCATACGTTTTTCCAAAGTGAACATATAATTTTATTGTAATAAATTTGATTCTCTTAATAGGTAAAATTTTGTCATTTCCATTTATTACTAAAAAATATCATATAATACAGAAACTATTTATTGTTTTCTTTAAATATTGCAGGCATTTATCCTCACCATCATCCTTTCTTTGGTTATACTCAAAATCTTCAAGGTAATTCATTCAGTTACTATATTTAGGGATGTAGAACATGTGTATCTGTCAGATTCAGGTAATTAAATGACCCTTTTTCCTCATAAACCATATATAAATGGTTCCAAACAACGACTTCAAAGCGTCCTGTAAGAGCATTTTGAACCAAAATGAAACTCTTTGATGTGTTATAAATATCATAAAGATATTTATAACATATCAAAGTTTAACTTCTGTTGTTTAACTACAATTAAATCTGGTGTAAATAGAGCAAATAGGACAAATTATGAACCAAAGTTTTGCTGGTAATGGGCTTCTTTTCTAGAAGATATAAAATGTGTCCCAAAATTAACCCAAGATTTGCATTTACCGTTTGTGCAGTAAAGTGTTGGCAACTCGATTGAAAATAATTTGAGAGCTGCTGTTTTAAGATTATTAAGATTTAAGATTAAAGGGCGTTACACGATAGAAAAATCAATTAATACTAGATTTAAATTAATTTAAAAGCACAGCTATTTTCCTTTTAATTATCGAATTTTTATTGAATTGCAATGTACAGAGAATATTGCTATGTATCAAATAACACGTATGGCAAATTTCTTCCACGCTTTTGGTGACACATACGCACTCTTTTGTCGAAATTTTCCATGACCATTTGTGGTTGAATTTCGTAGATGCAGCGTCAAATTATCAAAAATGCAGCGTCCTTCCTCAACGCAACGTATGTTTGTTGGTTTGTTGACGTAGTACCTTTGACTACAAATATTCCCATAAAAAGAAGTGCAATTATGCTTAAATCGCACGATTTAGGGTGACAATACTTACATTTCAAACTGTGGTGGCCAGATGTTCAATATGTTTGAAATATTGCTCAATAAAGAAAACAAGTTGCTCTACTGTGTAACACTCCATTTTTACTTACCTTAATCAACCAGCTGTCAAATAGTTTGTGTTTTTAAATCGGCTTGCCATAATTTTATTCCACGGATGGTGGCAAATTCTAATCTTACGTTTATTTTTGTGACGCTTTTTACAAGTTATAATCGCGTTTTCTCCCAGAACAATTGAAAATGTCTGATTTCAAAACTTTTAGAATCAAATCTAGTCGTGTTAGTTAAGTTTATCTCAAAAACAAGATGTTGGCACTACTTTTGAATGAAAAAATAATAAAAATGCAAAAAAAGCTTAATGAATATTGTTAGGGACAGGAAGCGAATTGTCAATGACTGTTGTTTGTGTATTTTGCTTAAAACTCAAAGGGCTATAACCCTTATTTGAGGGACAGGCAGTTTGATTTAAAAATTCTGCTTATGAAAAATTTGCTACTGGATAATAGCTGGAACTTTTAAACACTTACATGGAATTTTATGAATGATAGAACTTTCCATTTGCAGTCCAAATAGCATAAACATTCATTAAGACTATTGAGTACTTGGCTACCAATACGCCAATTTCGTGAGCACCCATCTTAGGCGTGTATCTTTATGTAACTGAGCAGTCATCAGCCGCTAGAACTAGAATTGAAAGCAGAATGCGATACTAAACCATTGGTAGCGGGCCTATTCTATGCACCTTCTCGTTGTTCAATAACTTATATACATTAACTTATAAATTATTATCAAATAACTTATATATATAATGACATTCAACCAATAAATTCTTTTTCTTCCGTTATTTTTCATTGATGCAAATTGCTTTGATTAATTTGGCTTACTTTATTACCATGTGAGAGCATGATGTTGTTTCGGTTTGAGGTTTTAGAAGCCTGAAAACGAGTACGCCACAAATTGGCGATTTATTGCCTTTGAGGCATCCATTTTTCTCTTTTAGGATTATTAAAAATAATGCAGAAGTTTGTCCACATTCGGCGATTTATCGACAACTAAAGTCGCAGTTTTATTCCCAAATTATTAATTCTCTGAATTCTTACGGATTGTTTTAATTAATTTAAGTTATTAACCAGTTTCAACAGGTTTGAAACAATCACGGCTATCATATTACGCATGCATTGATATTCAGAAAAACGGGGAGTTTCTTTCATCTCAAAATCGGTCGTTCTCACATGACAGCTTGAAATTTAAGATCATAGATTTCCTTTTCTTTCCTTTTTTTTTATTTAAGCCTGTATTTGTTACCGTGGTTATGATTTCAAGAAAAATATGAATCAAAACTGTTTAAAAGAAAACAAGTTTTAAAAAAAATCTTATATTTGCATTAAAAGGTTAATTAAAGGAAAGAATAGATATATTTTTTACGACTGAATAGTTATTTTCACCTGCTCAGATAATTTTACTTTTATATGTCAAGATTAATTATTCAATTCCTAATTATTAGGCTTTCACAAAAGGATTTTTTTCTTTTACTTCTGGCAATAAATGAACAAGAATGCCTTTCTCAAAAGAGGCAGATATTTTGATAATGTATTAGATAAACGTCTTTTGAAATTATGCTTTTTGATATATTACAAGAAACATTAAAATCGCTGTCAATTAAAAATTGACTTTGTGCCAAAACAAATTCTACGTCTTTTGCTTCTTTGCAAGGGGATTTTTTCTATCTTCATTCATTTTCCGAATTATAAATTTTTAAGAATGTTACTAACTTCTGAATCATACTATATATTCATATTTCTAAACAATAAATGCAAATTTTTCTATACAATAAATGAATGAAAATGAAAAAAAAAAAAAAAAAACCCTTTTCTTATCCTTTTTTGGTTCATTTTGCAAAATAATTTTATTTTTTCAAAATCAAAATAAATTTTTATTAAAACTACTGTTTATTGATACTTAGAATCCGATTAGATGCGATGGTTTAAATAAAAAATGTAAGGCTTATGGTTTTAATTTCTCTCATCTCATTTTTTACAGATTATCCGGAGTAAATCTCCTCTCAGAATGCGAATGAGCTTTCTCCTAAACTATGAAAATTAACCCTATAGCAGACATCTTTCAACAAAGACTGAACGTCGCATTACCAAAGCGCACGATTATGAATTTTCGAATCGATATCACGAAAAAATAATGTATTTAATTCTCGATTTTGAATAAATTTCGTCTTTAAATCAATAAATTTCAAGTAATTATTTTCTTCCTCAGACGATTGCAAAATGAGCTATCATATCAATTTTATATTGGAGCTCGTTTTGAAAAATTGATCACAGAGCGCAATATTAAATAGTCGGAGCTTTATTACAGAGCAAATGTAGTTAATTTTAAATTCTGAGTAATTACGTTTTGAATTTAATACGTTCAATTAAATAGGTTTAAAAAAATCACATTGGTGATATTGTGTTTCATATATAAGTTTGAAAGAAAATTGTTGTTATTTTGTGTGTGTGTGTGTGTGGAAACTACATGCCATTCAGAATAATTTTCAAAAGCGAACTTTATTGTCCATGAAATGCACATTGATGCCCATTTCAATAATTGAAGGATTCTTGTAGCATCATTAGACATCGAATCCTTCTGTACATACATCTAGTCAGTAGGTGCTGTTGAGACTTCTGTCCCTCACTCTGTTTCTCCTGGACTGTCTCCTCGATGCAGTGGAATGGAACGAAGACGTTTTGACATCCGTGATTCTCAGGACTACCATCGACACCATCTCCAGCAGTTCACAGAAGGCCAGTACGGAGAAACCCAACCACAAGCTCAGATATCCTCCAAGATGGCTGAATACCTCCACCAACTGGTGGAAAAGGACACCATAAGTATAAAACTTCGGAAAAATATGGTAAACAGACCGATACAATAAACATTTGTATTCAAATTAACAATTCCAAACTTTTTAGCTCTTGAGACTTAACTTTGATAGTTAATTTAAATAGCGAATTTTTTTCACAATTTTCTGGATGTAGTTTCCCAAAAATTTTTTGCATATTTTCTATTAAAGATGCAATTCCAGAGAGTATCTTGCATAGCATTGGCATATATTAATTTCGAAATATAAACTTTTGGCATGAAATTAGAAATTTTCTTGGCGATTAACATCGGACATGCATTACAGTATCCAAAATTTTTTTTCCATTTAAAGCCCTTTTTTCTCAGCCAGTTGAAAGTAAAATCTAACATAAAACTACTTTTGTAGTCATAAAATTCCATACTAAACTATATGTGATTAAATCATTGTGTTTTTGAGATATCGAGTTTATGTTTCTAAAAATATATACCAACACACAGTCAACTCCCCTTGTTGAATATGACCCAAATTTGAATGGTGCCTACAGTATGCATGTTAAATCTGTGTATCGAATTACATACATCTAGCTTTCTTCGTTTTATAATTACCGGGTAAACTTATATTTAAACAATTGGACAGACCTACTCACTCTGAACAGAGTTTGCTCAAAATTTGACAGAAATCTCTACAAACTTATCTTATTACCGAATTTCGTTCATCTGACTAAAAGCATTTGTGAATTATCTTTGTCCCAGACAAACAGACGAGCATTATCCAAAAATGTGTTTTTCGAACTCGTGGGGGGAGGGTCTTAAATGGAAAAATTCGTCAAAATCACGAGTTTGAACTTTTTGATGATTAATATACTTTTCAATATTGTAATTACTATACGGTAAAGTATAGTAATTGCAGTATTACTATACCGTAAAGTAAGAATTTGTGATTTTAAATAAGTAGTATCAAAACAGTTTTTATCTTACTTACAGGTTGTTTGGAAAACTATTGAAATTTTTTTCAATTGATATAATAAGCGAAGTACGACATATATTTATGTTATTTTTACAGGAAATTAACCAATTTATTTTAAATTCACAAGCCGAAATTTCTTTTAGCATACTTTCTTGTATTTTCCTGGATTCAAATATTGACCGATTGCTGTATTAATACCATTTTTTCCAGTGTTTATAAATTATTGGATAACTATTGACTATGGCATGACAACACTCTCGATATAGACACTATTTCAAACAATGACGTTATTGAGACAAATGCTAAAATTAGAAACAATTCGTTGCACTTTCACTAACGAAGTAGTTGATAGGTTTTGTTCGATTTTTCTCGGCCTCCAAGTGTCTTCAAGGAAAGTAGGCATGGTAAATGCGATCTGGTAAATATATGTCCAATACTTAATATATAATTTGTCTCCATCTACCTGTGGTGGTAATATTGGTAGCGAGGAAACTGTTGAACATGTACTCCTTCTATGTTCCAAGTTTGCCGGAGAAAGACAGAACCTAAGGCTGGTTCTCCAAGTCATTAATATAAAGTGGCCTCCAGATTTTCATCAACTTGTTTCCGCCAGAAGTGCTCTTGAAAATTTTTGTAAATTTATAATTGACATCTGTTAAATTTTCTTATTTCTAACTTAAAATGATTCGGAATGCTCGAAATGAATGGTTTGAAACAAATATTTTGTAAAATTAATTTAATTTAAACACCTTTAAAAAAATAAGAAATTATGTTTTCACTTTCAATAACAATAGGATATTTTATAAAAGAGCTTTGTGTGATTATTTATAAAATAATTATTTGATATGTTTAAAAAGAAAAACATATACCTACCTCATATTTTGGTTGATGCTCATACATAGTAATTTCCATTGTTCGCAAATATAACTTCACTCTTACTAAATTCTTTCTGCAAAAAGTAAAATAAACTAGGTAAATATTAAAATAATCTCTTAAATATATTTTCTTTTACTTACTGAGGAATTATTACTGAATATCAAACTTATGAAATATCAATAATATTTCTGGTATTCACATTATTTGCATTTGCAGCTAAATATTATTTGAACAATACCCGAAAAGATTTCAGCAAAATTATGACATAATGCTAAACTACAGATTTTAAATTATAGGAATCTTAAAATTCTATTTGCAAATATAATTTGTATAAAGACAGAGTTATATTTTAATAAAACAAACCCTAATAAGTTTTTAAATAAAAAGCAGAATAAGTTCATATGCAATAACTGCATTTAATATAATTTTTAAATGAAATTTTCTTATGAACTAAATTTATCTCTATAAATTGTTAAATAAACAAATTTTAAATTTTGCAACATCGTAAATTCGCATCAGAACTTTAAATTTGAATTAATTTTCTTTTTTCATATTTATGGCAAAAATAATTTACATATTTTCTTCTTGGTTTGAATATTATTCTTTACAGTACAGGTAAAGTCAAATATTATATATATATATATATATATATATATATATATATATATATAATCTAGAAAACAAACAAAATCCAGCAGACTCAATTTTCCAGAAGAAAATCGCTGTTTTTATTTTGAACAAAATTTCGATTTATTGGATAATACTTTTTGCATTAAAAAATTAATATATCTGTTGTTGTCAACAAAATAAGCCTCGGACAAAATTTAATTATTACAAGAAAGAAAAATCAATATAAAGAATAAATAAACATATGAATAAAAAATATCAATCTGCTTCATTGATTGTTTACTGCATTAAAAATGATGGAATACTGTAGGTTATTAAAGAAAGCATTATAAACAATCACCGGTAAATTATCATTGATCATTATCACAATGATGATCATGCATTATTAAAAATATTACATTACCTTTATGTATTTTTTTCTCTGAAGCTGGAGCTAGATTATTGCAATAATCTTGTCTTAAATTCTTGAAATTTAAGACAAGAAAAATTTTAATCTAATCTTAAATTCTTGATAGTGAATATAAAACATTAAATAGATTTAATGTATAAATTGAACCCGGTCAATAAAAAACATAGAAACGAAATAAAAAGTAAAAACGCAACAATAATATATAAAATTTTGATCATAATATAAAAAATAAAAAATAAATTTCTTTGTAACTTGATTTCTTAAAATCTTTATCTATCCTAAGAAGTAAAAGTCGCATCCATGATTTAAAAAACTAAATTTGAAGTATGCGTTTCTAAATATCGAAATATCTATGAATCGAAATTTATGGATATTTCAATTTATAGAGGTTTGATTTCATATCTAGAATATACACGAATACATAGAATATTTAATCAATAAAATATAATTACCTAATTTCAGTTAAGTTTTTATTTGTCCAAGATGGAATGTTGAACATCTGGGAAATAAATAAATAATAATAAAATGTCACCATATACTTTAGAACATTTAATAAAAACACCTTCCATAATGTAAACAATATGGGAATTCTTTTAACAAAGGTTGTTGCTCTGTAAATATGGTCTCATTATACTTTTAACAGGGTAAAGGAGGAAAATAAATTTTCTAGCTACACTGAGCAATTTTCTCGATCTACATTAATTTAATGTGATTCTACCCTTTAAAATACGCTAGAATACAATGTTTATCTTAAAAGAACGTAAATAGCTTTGAACTTTTTGATTAGATGTCATTAGAAAACGATTTTTAACTATGTATTTTTTAAAAAAGGATTTTTTTTTATTATTCTTTTCAGTTTTTTTTTGTTACCTGAATTTTTAATCTTTTGAAGATTGTTTTGATTGTCGTCTGCTTTAACCACAAAAAATTTATATTTAATATTTTGGTTTGTTTTTCTCAAAATAGTACCATTAATTCATAGATAATTTTTTAAACAACAAGTTGACTGCTTTGTTGTTATTTAATAGAAAAAAATTAGTTCTTTCATTCTTTTTCAAAAAATTTTCTTAATCCTGAAATGTTTCTAACAATTTCTGGAGAAGCATGATTCTATGTTTAAATGAAAATAATTAAAATGAATATTCATAAAATCTATTCTTTTAAAACTAGGATGAAGTTTTTTTAAGACTCTGTCTATGAAGAATGTATTTTTTAAGAAAAAGATGAAATCTTAATTTACTGTTGGTTTTATATGATGCAAATGCTTATCGAACAGAAATTTCATCCAAAAAGTTAAAAACTATATCTGGAAAAACCTTTTTGATTTGGATTCGAACACTGTAAATACTTTCTATATTATTTTATATATTCTTTAACTGTTTAACATATAATGACGTTTTGGGTTTGTCTTATGTAATCCGTATTTAACATTTTATTCACTAAATTAGTTTATCATAAGTAAACACAGGATATTTATCATAATTATATAATGCTATAAGACTTATAATTTGAAACTAGATACTTAATATTTCATTTCATGGCTATTAACATACTTTAAGATTATATTTAATAAAAAATGGGAAATGAAATCTTACTTTCTTTTTCCTGGGCCATACAGATGAATCAACAGCAGATTCAAATGTCTTTCTCCTAGAAAGTTTTATTAATCACTTTTGATTTCGATTTTTTATTGTATAAAATTCATTATAGCAGAGTAAATATTTAATTATTATATTCAATCAATGTATATTATGATAAGATTGAAATTTTGCTTTTAAAATAATTGCAACAATTATTTTCGAAATTCTTAGGAAAAAAACAGTATCTACAAAAAATATTAAAAAAATCCATTAACAACTATTTAAAGAATACATTTAAAATGGGGGGAAAGTATTGGCATATGATTATTGCTATATTTAAACACATTACTTAACTTAGAAAATGCCTGATGATTTAAGCATAATATAATAAAGTATAAAGGCAATAAAAACTGAAAATAAAATGAAAATTTCATTTTAATAAGATTTTCAAAAATTAAATAGAGCAAAAACAACAATAATCATATCAAAAAAGTATTAGCTGAACAGCGAAGTGTAGATAAATACGGGTCATATTCAATACTTGTATGCATACCTTCAGCTTTATGATTGCTTATAATCTATTCTTCATTGACAAAACCAATGTTTTCATGGTATCAATGTGTATATTTTGCCATTTTTGGAGGAGTATAATTGTCAGATTTTCTTTAGATGATATTTTGTGTTTCCTGATAACTAAATCTAATTGGTACCTTAAATTTTCGATTGGGTTAAGGTCCGAAGACTGAGTTGGTGTTCTCAACTGGCGAGGTGCATTGTAGAGTAACCATTCCAGTCTTTTATACGCTATATGCTTGAGGTCGTTGTCTTGTTGAAATACAAGCGATGTTTGCAATCCAAGTTTCTGAGCACTCACCTTTAAATTACAGCGCAATATTTCAATGTATATAAGTGTTGCCATTTTACCTTCAATAAAGGGCAACTTACCGACTCATTCGTTGCCGTAGTGCCCCACTCCAAGACATCGTTTGTGTTTCAACAAGACAACTATCCTAAGCATACAGCGTATAAAACACTGGAATGATTATTCTACAATGCATCTCGCCAGTTGAGAACACCACCTCAGTCTCCGGACCTTACCCCAATCGAAAATTTATGGTCCCAATTAGATTTAGCCGTCATCAAACACAAAATATCATCTAAAGAGATCCTGAAAAGATATTTACTTATTTTATGCTTCACTTCATATTTAAAAAAGTTTTTAATATATATTCACAACTCACTCGCATGGGACTCTACAAAGTGTCCTGCAGTAATCCATGGTATTCTTTTCCACATCTTCTGCACAGAATGCTGAAAAGATTGTATTTGATCAGGATAAATTTTCTTGTGATTGTTTGAATATGAAAATAGATCTCACAATTAATTGTCATGAATATGAAGCAATTATTTCAACAATGGATTGATTATTTTCGACTATAATGATAACGATAGGATAATGTCAAAAATATATTTTAGTCATTAATAAAGCAGTAAATATGTAGGTAAATGGTAAATACAGTAAATTGTTATTGATAATAGGTTTTGATTTCTTTGCAATCGTGAATGTCAAACAATAGTATTGAAATTCGAGGAAATTTTATAACTTTTAGAAATTTCAATGTTAATTTATTTATACTAAAAAATGACTGGGTATTTGAAAAAAAAAAAGAAAAGGAAGTTTTTATTTATGGTACTTTGCAACAAAAAGCTGTAAGCGATTTAAGCCTAAATTAGCGAGCCTTGATTTTCCAGTAACGAAAACTAGGGCCAAGACTACGACTTAGCTACTTCATACCTCACATTTGATAGCACACCCCTTTTTAATAGGAGGTTACATTCACACTACTCATAGAAAGAACACAAAATAACAACCAAACCAGAACCGGGAGTCGATTCCGGGACACGCAGATCAAGGGGAAGACATGCTACCCTTATGCCAGGACGCCGGCTAAGGGAGTACGTGGGGGGTTATATTAAAATTCCACTTTTAAATGGTCATAAAATGAAAATTATTGGACTAAATGTTATGAAACTTTGAAATAGATTAAAGGAGGCCATGGGGATTTCCTTCCTGAAAAAGGTTTAAAATCTCGCCACTAGGGATGAAATGACGCTATATCAATATTGTAAAGCAAAATAGGACGTGAAGACAGCGGTTTAAAATGCCTTAAATTGTTTCTGAAGCGTGTCACAAAGCATTTTCAATGTGTATTATCTCAAAACCATTGTTTATTTCGATAATCTAAACAATTTTGCGGTACTGAAAGATGCGATTCACCGACATGAGCGTAACATTGATCTTGATTTATTAAGAGCTGCTGTTGCGAATGCATTAACGCAATTGAGCTTGCTTTCAGAAAATGGTGGATGCCGCATTAAACATACATTTTAACATGTTTCAGTAAAGATTAAACACAATTTAAATCGATGTCTTCACGACCCTCTTTGCTTTACAATATTGATACAGCGTCATTTCACCCCTAGTTGTGAGTTTTTGAACTTTTTATTTATTAAATTTTTGGGCAGAAAAGAAATTTCATGACCTCCTTTAAACTAATACCAAGTTTGAAAACATTTAGCCCAATAGTTTCCATTTTAGGATCGTTTCAAAGTGGAACTTTAATTATAACCACCATGTTCTTGTTTATTTTCATGGTTTACTTCGTGATTTTCAGATTGCCCCGAAATAATGGTTTAGTTGGTAATTTTAAGATTTCAACAAGATAATCAATGCCGTGAGTTTGTGCTTGAATTCAATTCAATACTTACGCCATGTGGGAATGTTTGTTGCTCTTTGAGTTCAACTAGAACTGTCTTTTTCTGGTACTGTGGAAGAAGAATTTGAGAAGATAGCTGCTGAGTAAAGTCTTGCGTTTAAAAAATTGATAATATAGCCATTTTTTATTTTAGAAACTAATGTATTAAGGTAAGAAATACCTTTTTATGGACTGATAGTGATAGAATATTTATACTTATTCATCTGTTTATTTATCAAATTATAATATATTTCAATGATTCATTTTATCCACGAAGAAGAAAAATTTTAGACTCTAAAAGATAACATTAAATTCGTAGATTAACTGACGATTTTGAAAAAGAAAATACTAGATAACTAATTATTATTAATCTATTTTATTATCAAATTTAGTAGGAATACTGAGCTATATCACATTATGTTTATCATGAAATTCATATGATAATATGTCTGTCCAAAAACATCGAAAAAAAAATAGTTTTTAGGAAAGCACTCTTCTTCATTTGATCTTTTCCTATAGATTTCTTTTTCTTTCATTGTAAATTGTCGAAAAATGAAGTAATTCCTCAATAAATGAAATTTAGCGTATGGCCTTTATGCTTAATTTGCATTTTCTATCAAAGTGTTAGCAAAATACATTCTCAAGAGGCCTGTATCTCTATCTGGTTGCTAGAGTACAAGTAAATATATCTATAAAATCAAGAGAACTAAATGGATTAAATTTGGCATACAATTTTAGTATGTACAATATAAATTTGTAACCAAATTTTGACAATTTTTTTAAAGACTTGAGCAACTGCTTGCATACTAATTCGATAAGTCAAAAACTCATTGATTTAAATATATCAAATGTGATATAAGATTTATCGAGAGCAATTGTAGTTGTGTCTCAATTTATTGTTTTAATTGGTTTGGAAGCGTATTTAAACTACAAATGATTTTTTAGGTACTATTAACCGCAAAACAAGATTAATCACCAAGTATATCACGGTAGATTCAGTAAAAAATGCCAAATTCACATTTAAGACCTATATTTCTTAATTATCGTTTGCAAGGCTTTCAAAAAATCCAAAATTTTATGGGGCTAATATTTTAATTACGGATCACGCGAGAAAAATTTGAGGAGATCATTCTTATTGTATTGATCCTTTTCTAACGATTTCTTTTTTTACATTGCAATTAATTCCTAAACCCTTTAATTACATCACTCAACTATTTTAGTCAAAATGTCATTCTTAAGGGGGTTTTCTGTTTTGAAACAAACTCACAGTTCTTTTTTGGTAAACTATACGTTACCTTTCTTTCCCTCACATGGTGAATCCTCAAACACCAGAGTTAGATTTGACGACACGCACCTACATGCCTTTAACTGGAGGGATCTTGAGCATTCTTGAGTGCACATCTAAAAGAAAAAAAAAAATACTATTTCTTAAGTATATAAGACAAATAAATAGTTTAAAAATTAGATAGTCAGTAGGCAGAGCGTCTTTTGTGTACCTTTGGTGTGAGGGTCCCTTTGTTTCTGTTTGCCCAAGGCATGGCGCTGTACCTTGTGCAGTTGGTCTGATAAGGTAATGGTAGGAGTTTAGTTGTGGTCTGTAAAAAGGGAATTTAAATTCATTTCGATTACCCAACCAAAAAAAAAAATTGTTATTAATTTATAGCAATCAATAAGCACAAATTATAACTGTTAAAAGCGCTTAAAATATGTGAGACAAATTTTCAATAAAAATTAAATATTTTTTATTCTGATGTTTTTCTTTTAATTATAAAAGAAAAACGTTGGGGTTCAATGAAATTGTTCTTGGTGGCATGTTTATCATAAAAATTTCATTAATATGTTGCACAAGCTGCTAATAGAGTGAAACAGTGCTTAACAAGTATAATTCGCTTTCAAATGTAAACTCATAATGGAAAACACTTGCTAGGCAAATTATTTTTCCCCATAGAAATTCTTTTAAAATAGGACGATGCGTTTAATTCCGAAAAAAATAAAAATTTAAAGTTATGCAATTAATTATTTATAAGGAATGCCTAATTTTACAAAAAAATATCTAAAGATAATTATTAAAGATAAAGATTAGGGTAGTATCATCATGATAGCATCATGATGATGTTTCTCAACGTACAATGAAACATTTCTCATGTTTTTAGTATCTCTCTTATTTCGCGGGAAGTTTCGATAAATACTTTTTGAATCCCTCCCAATAATAGTTTTCGATTACACTATCCGATTAAAATTTCTTCCTTCAGTTATAAAAGTTATTTTGAAACACATGCCCAATGCAGAGTGATACAGGCCAAATTAGCATGTAACACCTTTTCACTATTATTTCTGCGAAACATCACTCGTTAAACGAGTTACATTTTCTTACATTTTGTCTTGCTCGCTATGCGAAGTTTGCCTGTAAGTTATGCTCTTTCAAACTACGTGAAAGAATATATTCAATGTTTTTTTTATATATATTTTACATTATATATCTATACAGCAAAGAATTCAACAAATTTATGAAAACAATAACAGTAAGAATTAAAATTAAAATATAATCCATTGGATTACTTTTCTCATTCCAACGCTATAGAAATGACCAGCTCTAGCTTTTACTGCCTCTGAATCGAAATCTGGATAAAACCTGGGATCGTGGACATATATAAGAACCGATGGCGTCTTGTGATCATCTATGTATTCTTCAGTCTGGACGTCCAAATCTAGCAGTAGTTCTGGGAATGAATTTAGGCACAAAAGTAAATGAGAATATGGCGAATTTCCATAACTAACAAATTTGTTTAAATGCATTTGATACATTTATATTCTAAACAATTTAAGTCAATTATTGAATTAGGCGCAATTATGCAGTTCAAACAAAAATCAAAATACATTTTTTTAAGTATATACCTACAAAATTATTAATGTTTTTATTATGATTATAAAACAATAAAAATTAATAATCATTTTTACGAGTTTCCCTAAACAATCAATTTCACCTCTAAGCTTAATGTAATGTGTACGCCCTTAATCAATCTTCTATTTTTAAATGTGTTTTTAAAAGAAAAGATATATTAATATCAAAAATTATCAACATACATGGTGCTTCTAAAGTCATATAACAAATTTTAAGATTAGTTCAAGGATAGAACATTTTCTAATTGAGAGATGGGCTGCAAAAGAGGGAATGGTGGTTATAAGGGACATTTCTTAGTGAATTACAATTTGAATATGAAAAAAAAGCTGATATATGAGGCTGTCTTTCATGCATATGCAGAAAATTTATGAAGTAGGTCAAAATGTTTTGCTTTTCCGTTTCTTCTTTGTTTTTATTGATTGTTTCTGCCTTTGTATTTATCTTATGTAACACGTGATGGTGCAAATATATTTCAAGCACCTTTTATGTCTTTTTCTTCAATGAAAATTGCAATTAAATGAGAAAAAAAACATATTACTTATGGAAATTTTCGAAATTTAGCCATTCAACCTTAGCGGAAGTTAAGTTATTGTTTTTTACATCATTCTTGTATTCATACTTTAAAATAACGTCATCCGAAATTTAGTTCAATTTTCTTGACCGATATGATTATCAAGAATTAGCATCCGATAAAGTTATTTTATCCCATAATTCATGGATAAAAAGTCTTATGCAATTCTCATCCTTGGCTTTTGCGATCCTGATGTTGTTTAAAAATATACCTGCTGCATGTTTAAATCACAACTTAAATTGTGCCCTATAATTTTTGAAACGCCCTTCATGTATACATGAGACATATAGCATACTTTATAGCTGTTTTTTATATATTGCATTAAGAAATGGTAAGGTATATTCTCGAAACATTAGATAAATTGTTAAACTTCAAAATGCATTGAATCTTTTGATCTTGTCACAAAAAGTGATATATGACTGAATCAATGGCAATTTAAAGGAAATTCGAACTTTTCGTCCAAAATATCGGAAAATAATGGCATTTACAATCTTTTTATAATCCTCTATAATTGTTAAAAATGTGCTTAGTATTATATGTCACTAATAAAAAGCAGAGAAATGCATCTAATATCGTTGCAGTGTGCAAGTATTAGTGAAGTAACTAAAACAATGAAAAATTTTATTGAAGAATATACCTGAAATTATTTTAAAAAAATTATTAAAATAAGAGAAAAAATTTTAAGGAAATAACATTAGTGAGATTTAAATTTATTGAAGTTTGAGTTTTTTTAAAACTTTAAATTTCTGTACAAAGGGGTTTTGAGCAATATTATGCTCCTAATTTTATGGACGAAAACTTACAAAATTCTTATTGATTTTAATTTTAAAAAATCTAATTTAAGTTTTAAAATCTGTAGTTTAATGAGTACTTTTACTCAATAAGTTATTACACGCCAAATATGATACTCACCGGTCGCAATTTAAGCAACCATTAGGCATAAATTTTCAATCTATAGACACTATCTTAACAATAAAGAAAACCAGATATAAATAAATTTTACATCTTACCCGTTGGCTTATTCCACATATCGGATTCATAAGCATACAGCATTTTGTGATTCGCCATATTCCATTGAGCATTGAAGGTGAAGCAATTTCCATGTTCTGCGTTGTGGTACAGGCGGAAATGTCTACAAGCGGAAGAGTCAGATTAACATATTTAAGATATTTTATAATTAAATATATGTATATTCATAGCTGAAAAAAATATTTGAAACCTACATAGTTCTTATCAGATCTGTTTTCAATCTTTTTTAAAACCAAAAATAGCAGTACATGAACTGCTATGCATAAATTCTATTGTGGATTCCAAAGAGAGCTATTGTTTTCCAGTGAGGTGAACTAAAGAAGTGAAAAGCAAAGAGAAGCACGATATTTTAAAGCCGTTGTAATTGATTGATAGAAATGATATTTTAAAAATAAATTCAAGCAACAGCAAGCGATTATAAAAAATAAAGCATTATAAGTCAAAGGAGATTCGAACACCAGGTCTAATAAATTTCGCTGAAGGACTTTTTAAAGAGTGTCTCGCCGATCAATTTGTTAATTTTAAAATTTATTCATAATTATACAGCAAGGATAACACGTAGTATATGTATGATAGCATACATATATGAATAAAAAATAGTAAGTTAAAAAATAAAAATTCTTTTTATAAGAAAATGCTTAATTTTTTTTAAAAAAATTATTTGTTGCAACTAGGCAAAAATAATATGGAAATAAATTTTCAACTATTAACGAGTTAATCTTTCAAAATCTTTAAAGGTGGTTTAAAATAGTTTTCGATGTTAATGATGCAGTTTGAAACTATTGAGAAAAAACTTTACAATTTTGAAATATTTGCAAAACTATGATAAATCCTTCACCTATGAGTGAATAACTACTAATCAAGTCGTAAATACCTGCCAAATTGAAATTTTACAGTTCCAAGTCCAACTATCTGCACTGAATAAAATTGTAATCATTTATATTGTCTAATGTAATTAAGACATTCAATAAATATTATCCTGTTAACAATATTATTGACTTTTTTTTCATATTAATAACTGCAATTTAAAGTTGTTTGGCATCAATCAAACAGATTCTTACGGCGGTTGGTACCGCCTCCTAGTAAGCGTTAGAATTTTCATTGGAGGTAGTAGTGGGTCAAGAAATAAACGGGAGGCGCTAAGATAATTGCATATTTGAGCTAGTAAACATAACATGTGCTGTTACATGAACATGCAGAGTTGGGTTTTAGATCCTTTCACAAACACAGATATTACAGAATCATCTAATTTAGAAGAGGTAGAATCCACAACTGTCAAAATTCTGAGATTGGTGTCAAGAGTTCCAGCTTCAAAAATTAAATATCATTTAACTACCCTGGATTATGGCCAAAGGCACAAAAATTATACTTTGTTTTTACTACCTCTATTTGGATCAACGTGAAGCTCAGTTCAAAAGCTAATTTAGTGTCCTAGGGAAAAAGATGTGTCTCACTATGCGAAGGAATTTGCAGTTGCTATCAAACTGTTAAACCTCTCCCGATTTCCACAACTCATTTTTTTTAAAATTTGACTAATTTTGTATTTAATTTTTAATTTAAAATTTTTTATAACCTTTGAGGCCATTTTTATTTCAATTTTTTGACGAAAAACACTTTTTTAACTTATTATATAAACAGTGGAAATGGAATAGTTGTTCAACGATATTTTAATATTTGGTTGTCGAAGAAGGGCTTTGGAATTTTTTTTACTAGAAGAAAAGACGGTGATCCACAAATTATAAAGAAATTCTCATGTATAGGTCTGTATTGCCAACTATTAAATATAATTTTTTTAGAAACTATCCTTTAAAAAATTTTTTACATGAATTATTGGAAAAAAATTTAACTTTTAAAAAATTTCTCATTGACAGCAGTTTCTTACGACTATTTTATTACAGATGGATTTAACTTTCACAGTTTTGCCTGCTTTCCGTTTAGATAAACTTAGTTTTCTAAATATATGCATATACACCAGCTTATAACATTAAAAAATAATATTTCATTCAATTTTGCAAGACATTGAATTTACTTATAACATTGATCCTCATCCATATCCATCCTTCCGTTGAGTTTACATTTAATGATCATTTTATCCTTCGTGTAACCTAGACGAATGCGATCGGTTCGATTCATGCGCCAGTAATCTTCGTACTGGAACGGAAAAAATGTAAATAATGAGCGAAAAAAATGTAAAAAATGAAAGGCATAACTGATAATTGTTAAATACTATATATTATTGTGAAATATCATATTAAATTTACCTCTTGCAGATGCTCGTTCTGATTACAAAAAAAATCTTTACAGTACTGTGATTTCATTAATCTGAAAGAATAATAATAAAAAAAAATTTAGCTCGTCAAACATAGATAACTATTTCTCACTTGCAAAAATTTATAAAAATACTTTCTTAATTCAAGACATATGACCATTTCGAAGAGAAAATATATTTTCAATACTTGAAATTGACTTTAAAATCGATGTCAACTTCTCCCATCAATGCCAATTATGACATGACGCTTTGTATTTTTAAATCGATTTTAAAATCAATGTCAACTTCTCCCATCAATGTCAATTATGACATGACGATTTGTATTTTTAAATCTTTAATCCTCCGACTTATCGTTTGACTCTTCGGCCAGATAAATCCCCTTTTCATTTCATCTGATGCATCAAGTCACATGGCACGAATCTCTTGCTTTCTTTTTTTCCTTTGTTGCAACGGCGACAGCATGCTTCGTTATCCCATATTTTCCATAGTATGATCCGAAGCGCTATTCCCTGCTTCTTTACATTTATATGCCTGATCAGAAAATACCACATTGCATTATTTCATTTCCTCTCTAGGATCTCCCCCTTTTGTCAATAACGATTTAAGTACAGTACTGATGGTACCAGGTAAATCTCAAAACCCTGAAGGATAGGATGTTAAAGATTGATAGTTCCATTCCAACTGTTTGAGAGAGTGCAGATGGGGAGAAAGACAGCTATTTACTACCCCGGAAAGAATGTTAGTTAGACTGTTCGGTCAATGTAAGGTTGGACAATACTTATTCAGCAGTCGACCACAACAAATCCTGTTGATAATGCTACGTTCAGTGGTGGCGGGGTGGTCGGCTATATGAAAGAACGAAGAAAGAAGAAGACGGGTCTCGCTCTTTTACGGAAGTGAGACTCAATAAAGAATAATTTATTGATTGATTTTGTTAAAAAACTTACGGCAATAAAATGGAACATTGCAAAGTAATACTATCAAATAAATATGTGTGTGTATTAAAATGTATGTATGTTACAAAATATAATCGGAAATAAAATTTCTAGTTTGGAGTTAAGGTCCCCAAAAGAAAATTCTTATGATTTTTTTTTACTGTGGTAAAACGAATGATGGAGGTATTTGTTAAAACAATAGTTTAAATTTAATTACAAAATATAAATCATTGATGTAAATTGCATTTCAATAAATTTCGAAAAAATTCCAAAAAATAAATAGAATTAATTTATTATTAATAAAAATGTAATAGATTTTTGTTTAAAATAGTATGTAAATCAATTTTACGTGATTGGGTTAAATTTTAAGCAAAAAAAAAATTTCAAAAGTTATTATTTAAGGCTAAGCAAAAACAACGAAAATTGATGCAGTTTTTATTACTTAATAAATTCATTAATTTTGAAGGTTGAGATTAGTACAACTGATCTTTAAATAGACCATCCAAATGGAATTATACATTTTATATAACCACTAAGCATATTGCAGGAAAATAGGTATGTAGTATTTTATGATGCAGAACTCATGTCTGTGATATAATATGTTTTAATACACTTTTTCTATTTTATATTTAAGATCACAGGCCTTATCTTCTGAGTAATTCTTATTACTGCCATTTTCTTTTATACTGTCATTTTTTCAAAATTTATATTTTACTATTGGTCTTTAGTAAAGTACTTTTATCTCAACAGATTGTTTTTTTTTTGTAATGCATTTGCTGTCCTGTTATTGATTTTGAATTTCATTTTTCATTCCTTTTCGCCAAATTGTACGCACTTTCTAAGTTAATATTTCGTTTCATGTTGCATTAATTTCTGATAAAGTGTTAGCATGATTTAATACAAAAGTAATAAAACTTCTTGCATTCTTATTTTACTATTTATTTTCAAAGTGATAATGGTTACAGAAATTTCCATCCTGTTTAACATTCTCATAATCTAGTATGAATTGCACAAAATTTTTAGATTAACTTAACGAGATTAAAATATTTGATACTACTCTAAACATCATAAAAAATATCTTATGCACTTGTCATTTTAGTTGATTGCTAAATAAAAACAAGAAGAAAAAAATATCTATTGAGAGTGTACAAATATTAATTATTGAAAAAGTTATTGAAAATATCTCCTAGCGTACATTATGCATTTTATTAAAGTAAAATAAGAAATACTTTGATAAATAATTTAATCAAAGACAAATTTTCTAGCTGTATGTATAGCAATAAAAAAGAATGAAATTTTGAAAGGATATGTTTCTAATCAATTTAAAATATAGATTTCAGAAATTATAGCCTTTAAATTTTGTCTTAAACTATAAAATTAAGACAGCAAAGAAAACAAAACTAAATTCCGATTTTTCGAAAGAAAAATTATCCAAAAATTGGTAGGAAACCCTTAATTTTTTTTCCATTATAAAAATGAATATTAAAATATTTTTTAAATGCATACTGTATTTTTTAAACTGCAGCAAAATATTTTGTCTTTTAGCTTTAGGATAAAAAGTAATGCAAAGAAAATACATAGCAAACAATCAAAGAAAAATATTTAAAATAATTAACTGTCTTTCCAACATCACATTAGATGTTATAATATCAGCATACATTTGTTTATTATTTTTGAATTATTTAAACTCTTTCCAGCCAAAATAGCACCAATAAGAAAATATTTCACTCTTTGTTATTGAATAAACACAAATATTCAAATTCTGATTCAATAAACATACCTATTGTTGTTGCAAAGTGTGATACCAGGAAATTCAAGGAGCCCCTTGTTTTCCACTCTGACATCTACTGTTGTTGGATACGCAGCGTACAAGGAGAAGTACGTCGTGGCATGATAAAAGAATCCAAGTATACATGACACAAATAGCAGTATCCAAAGAATTCTTCGAGTCCATGTTCTTGATTCAGCAATTTGGCTAATACCACTCAGCGAAGATTTGCTGAAGACCTCTTGACCAAAGAACCATAAATTATTTCGTCCCCTAGATCCACTACCCGGTAAGGATTGGCTTGTTTCCTTGCGACTATGACCGGGCACTAGACAGTCATTGCTCGAAAGATGCATCACAGAATATATAAAATTTCTGGTGTCCTCTTCGGTGAATATATTTATGTTGTCCTTCATTTAAAGGATATTAAATGAAATTTGAGGAAAATTCACATTTTTGTTTCATTAAATGATTAAAAAATGAATATTTGATTTGAATTAGAATGTGTTGGAATTCAATATATTAATGGGCTACAATGTGTGCCTTTTTAAAGTTAGTTTTTTTTTATACTACCAGATAAAAATATAACAGTTCTAATATAATTCTTTTTAACTTAAAATCGATTTTTCACCTTTTTCTATTGTTCAAAAATATTTACAGTTGTTTTTCTGTTTTGTTTTAAAACGCTTGCTGTTTATGAATTCCATACAAAAATAAACTATTTGGCAATTGAACTACTTTGACATACATTTGAAAATTTAGTTTTCTAAATTTTAAATAAATATATTTAAAACACATCGTCACTTTAAACGCTTCAATTTTTAACTGATCTGACTTATTTTTTTACATTCCCGTCAACTTTCAACTAAAAAAAAAAAATGAGAAACATAATTTAAAAAAAGGCTGCTGCTTCAATAAGTTAGGGTATCGGAACAAGAAAAAGGATTCTACGTAATTTGAAAACTTTGAGTTTAAATATTAAGTCAGAATCTGAAACAAATCGATGATCAGAATGCGATTGACTGGAGACAAGGTTTGGAATCTCTCGACTGAAAGCTTCGAATGTCACCACCAGGTGTCAGTAAGATCTGCGTGACGAAATAGAGCAAAGAGATATACGAAACTGTTCCATCTTAAATGAAGCATAGAGAGAGAAACGGTAAAAGATGTTTACCCAAGTCCTTTTTTTGAAAACACCGAAACGAAAGAAAGTCCTGAAGGATGATTTATGGATAACTATCGTAAGCCGAAATATTTTAGTTGAAGCATTCATAAATTACCTTATTTATACTTTTTATTTTTGTATCGTGTAATTATTTAACCTATTTATGTGATATATTGTTGACCTAAGACGATATCAGTAGAAATCCATTATGATATCGATTTTGTTGGTATCAAAATCATGGTTACTTTGCGGTAAACAGTTTAAGCTATTACCGATAATCTATCATACACTAAATAGATTTTTTAAAGCGTTGATATGCTGCTCAGGTCCAAACACGCAATATCGAATTTTTCAGGATTTTAAACTAAACACAATTTACAGCCCGTGTGAATTCAAATGAAATCCTCGAAAAGAAAACACATTTTTTTGCTGAAAAATATGTTTTAACGCTTGAAAGTGAAGGAGTGTCTCTGTTTATCGTCCTCAATTTACAGTATCATTTGCTTATTTTCTATATATTGAAATATGAAATTTATATTTTTGAATCCAAAATTTTTTTATTTATCCATTTGCCAATGAAAAGCCATAGAAAGGAAAAAAATTTGAATTGAAAGCCATGGAAAGGAAAACTTTTCCTAAAGCCATACTAAGTACAAAAGTATGAAGGGATAACAAATTTGTGTATTGCCAATTTACTTTTCTGAAATAATCTATGAAAGAAATAACGATTGCTGATCTCATCAGCAATATTGCTTCTTATCATTTCTCTGATTGCCTACTTCCCCTGATTGCCTACTTTTCCTGATTTCCGAGTTATCACACTCCAATTAATATTCGAAGCTCAACTCTTTTGTTTTTGCATAAAGTTATTAGAAGTCCTAAACTAGCCTATAAAGTGTTTATAAATAAGTGTTATAGAAATAAGTGTTTATTTTTACACTCTTTTTTAACAAGTAATTGAAATAGTTTTCCTAAGAATTGATTACAGAGGTAGAATTGATTATCAGAAATTATATGTGTATTATTAATACTAGAGATCTAGTTTCAATTACATTAATGCCTACGTATATAAATGCATGCATCACATGCATGTGTATTGTATCTGAACTCAATCTGGTTGTATTCGAGCTATCCATAGGCTTGACGATAAGCTTGTCATAAGTATGACATCCATATGGTTGAAAATCTTGATCAGTGTTTACTTTTGGATACAAAATAAAATAAATTAATCCAAATTAAACTAAATTATTTTTAAATTACAGAACTCTGGAAAATCATTATTAGGCATATTTTTCGATTAGGTCTTTTTGGGGAGAAAATATGATTAACAGTAATTCTAAACTTTTTACAATCTGTGCCCAACTGATAATATCTATTCTAATCACTCGTCACTCAAACACATTTCGCTGAAATTAAATTTTGACTTTTCGACGATTTATATTATTTTAATTAAATAATATTAAGGTCGCTTTGGTTACTATGTAGTTGAAAGAGTAATGTCATAATGAGTTCTTTGTTAAGTTTGGAGAATTTCAGAAAATTTGTCTTTCAATCAATCTATACTTATAATAAAGCTCAATGTGTGTGTGTGCGTGCGTGTGTGTGTGTTGGCGCTCTACAGGCCAGACCGTTGGACCTACAGCTACAAAATTTGGTACATGTATACCTTGGAGGTCCGGAATGTGCACCTCGGAGCCCTTTTTTCGAATTTTTAATTAGAATTTGAAATAATTAAAATTTAAGCGAAATTTCGACGTTTTTCAGCTATAACTTCCGAAAAGATGATCGCATAAACATGATTTTTACATCAATTTAAAGATTAAAAAATTAGCCCTCAAATGGTATCAATGTTTTAAAAAATAACTTAATCTTCTATTTTTAACGAATTTTTAAAGAAATATTTTAGCTATGTTTTTTAGCACGTGACTAGATAAAATAAAAAAATGCCGGAAGTTCAAATAAAAAAATTATCATCGCAAAATAAATCTACAGAAATGCAACTTTCGGCACGTGACTGGATAAAATGCAAGAAATATAAAATGTGATATTTTCTTTAAAAAATAAATGCAAAGCAAAGGTTTCTACAATCGTTTGCAATATCTATATCATTAACTCAATAAATCTTCTTTATTTACGGTAAACCTGATTGAATTTAGACAGGATATGCATTGAAATCCCGACTTAATGGCATCTTTATGTAATCGTTTGCAATATCTGTATCATTAATTTAATACTTTTTTCCCTTTCTCGCTTTCTTTAAAAAAACATATTTAATATTTTGGCAACATCATCGAAATTTTTTTTTAATATTTTGGAAGTATAACCGATGGTTAAAACTGACTGGTTTATAAAATTACAGAATATTATTAGGAAAAGGTGTACTTTTAGAACTTTCCGTCCATCATCTTAAAGAAAATATTAATTTCAGGTCAATAAATGCCCGGAATTACATCAAGGCTAATGAATATGTGATTTAATTGAAAATTTTAGAACGCTTTACTCATGGTGAACCAGCTGGTCGCCAAAGGCGGCTAGTTATTAATAAAACAATGCACTTAAGTCTGTTTCAAAATATTTTATTGTGACTTTGTTATACTCGTTTATCAATGACTATCTACAGTTTATTTTACATAATATTTTAAGAAATATCGCTTATATTAAACAATGCTTAGAGTTCTAGATACATTAAATAAAATCAAAGTTTTCTTCGGTATATGAGTTTGTAATTTTATATTCTATAATACATCTTTATAAAATAATTTTTCAAAATAACAAAACAAGAAGCATATTTTTTTCCTTACATCTTAGTTTAAAATACATTTTAATAACTTTTTAATAAAGAATTCGTTTACCTTAATATACGTCATGAGAATTCTTATGCATCCCTACAAAGTAACTAATAAACATTAAGTAACATACGATACAGATTTTACTAAACAGAACATTGTTACAATCTGAGTTTTACAATGATTGAGGAATAAACAACTGAAAAATGCATTGGACTATATATGAGAAACATTTAATATTTTTTGAAAATTAATTACAAATAATATATCCATTACCAACTATTTGTTTATTTAATTTGAGATATATTTCGGTTTGAAAGTTAAGATTTGAAGTTCATTAAATAGAAGCTTTGAAATAAAATATATAGCATTTATTAATTTTTAAACACTGTTATTGTTTTTATAGGAGATTTTTCGTATGTAACTAACAAGATTCTCTTCCCGTTTTTGAAAATAATTAAGGAAGCAAGAATTTCCTTTTATAATAATTAGTATTTGATGTGAACTACAAAATGCTACATTGAAAATTTTAAAGTATGTCACGTTAAAAAATATTCAGTATATTTATTATAATAGTTGTATGATTCACATACACTTAAACAATGAAATTAAAACAGAATCAGGAAGAACTCGAGTTTAAAAATAAGTTAACAAACATTCGAAATAAAAGAAATGTATAAAAATGCACATATGTAAAAGAAAAAAAAAGTAAAGTATCAGCTGAAACAATAAAAATATAAACGGAAAAATATTGAAAACTACATAAACATCAACACAATGAAAATTTTGAAGGATTTTACAAAAAAATTGCATTGAAAAGCCTTGTATTTTCTTTCAAAATATTCAAAACATTTCATTGGATAGCATACAAAGAAAATGCTTTAACGGACGATTGTTCAATATCCACCGGTATTGTGCATTAAAGTATCTACTGAAAATAGTTCAATCCTTAAAGAATTGTCTCAGTTTGTTTCACTTAGATTTTCATGGACAATTTTTTCGTTGACTGCTGTTGTTCCAGTTGAACCAGATAAGGCTCTGCAACTTCTTGCGCCACTTCGAAAAGTATTCTGTACTGATCCTAATGGAAGAAATAAGAGTATTATTGTATATACATATGATATTTATGTATATCAATAATATACAAGGTGATTTTAATTAAAATTACCATTTCAAAAATCTATACTTTTAAAACTACTGGTAAGAATGACTTAATATTTTAGCAGAACAATCGTGAACCAATAGCCTTTTGTTTGTCAAAGAGACGAAAACAAATTCCAAAATGATACAATAGAGGGCGCTGTCAGAGAAGAGATCAAAAGTGGATACGTTAAATGCAAGAATATTGCTAGTCAAAAGGAAAAAAAATAAGAGTTCAGGATTTCACAAAACATTTATTAGTGATAATACAAGAAACATGTTTGTAGCGACAGTAGCGATAACAGCTTCATGGAACAAACACCTTACTGATGTGAGATTAAGGTACAAGTTGTTCAATATACCCATAGATCTGTTCCGCTACTAATTGAAAGCGCAAAATAGCATGATCCATAACAGAGCGGAGGGTATCTATACTGATACAACGAATGAGGTGTGTAATGCTTGACTTCAAGTCAGCTAGATTCTCAGTCCACCCACTATAAACAGCATTCTTCAGGTGCCCCAAAAACCAAAAATCACACCTTCTTAGGTCAGGGGAAAGCGACAACCACGTTGTGGGAAAATGGAGGCTTAAGATTCTATCATCTCCGAAATTAGTACTCAGTAGCTGCTTCACAGGAGTAGCGATGCTTGGAGGAGCGTCATCTTGCATGAATATTGTACAACACATTCATTGAAAATGCTGAAGTGCCTGAAGGACATGGTTACGCATAAGTGCTTCATATCACTTGCTCATAAAGTTGTAGGTTAATAGAACCCGCAGGTGTTATTTTCTCGAAGAAAAACGCTCTCTCACCACACAGTGATCTTTTCAGGTTGAAGAGGTAATGGCCGTAAGCTGGAACGGATTCTCGGCCGTGCAAATTCTGCAATTTTGCATTTTTACAGAACCATGCTAATGAAAGCGGGCATCTTCAGAACATATAATGCTTCATGAAGTTCTGTTGAAGTTCATCCGTTGTCCATTTCCGTCCGGACAAGAAATCTTAGTGTAAAGGATTCACATGCATCCAAGTCAGCAGACAAAAACTGCTGCACATGAGTTATCGTGTACGGATAACAGTCCAAGATGTTCCGTAGGACTTTACGTACATTGCTGGTATACATAGCCAGTATTTGGCCAATTCCCAATGGACTACCAATTCCAACATCACTGTTAGTATGTTCTTGTAAATTTCTAACCACATTTTCCCCTGCCTCAGCCAAAACTGGTTCCTTTCCTCTACACCATTTCAAGTCAACTGAACCGGTCTCTTCAAATTTAAAAAGTATTTTTCTCAGGCTTTTTGTGGTGATTGGACCCTATTTTTTGGATTTTATTGTCCAAAATTCTTTTACAGCTGTAATTGCACAGTCATCTTTTTTATAAAAAAGGTTCAAGAGCAGAGCTCAATCCTTCATAGTAAAAATCATGATGAAACATTCAGGCAAGGAGCTGGGACTCTACATTTTTATGAAAGCTATGTGTTGCGATGAGAATGTCTCGTATAAGTAATTTGCACATCTCCTAAAAACGTAAACCCTGACAGCGCCATCAGTCGACACATTTTGGAACTTTTTCCTCCTCTGCCAAACAAAATTAAATTGGCTCACTATTATTCTGCTAATATATCAAGTCAATTTGACCAGTAGTTTTAAACTTTTTGATTTTTAAAATCGTAACTTTCCTGTATTTTCGAAAAAAACATTTGTAGTATACTATTCATTTCAAGATCCCGCGACTAGAACTTTCTGACGATTGCATTTCGCTAAGAGGTGGGCACGCATATAGATGAGCAGTTACTATACTTCCAGATCTCTTCGATTTATCTGAATTTACCTTACTGATAAAGGAATCTTCGGCCTTCCATCATTCCTAGTACTTTAAAAAATTTTTTTTTTAATGAAATGAACAATTCCCGCCGCATGCAAAAAAACGCAGAGGGTTTCCAAACCAAAGAATAATAACATCAAATAAAAGTTTTATATACTAAATAAAATTTTAAAATATAAATTTTATATAACTATTGCTTTTATTAATGAAGTATTGAGTTTATACATAGAAAATTATAAAATAAGGAAAAAAAATATTTATATATTTCTTATTTCAACAAATCATGGCTGTGAGTCCATATATATACACTGAAGTGACAAATGTCATGGGATGACTATTAATATCGTGTCGGTCCTGATTTTGCCCGGCGAAGTGCAACAATTCGACGTGTCATGGAGTCCACAAGTCGTTGGAAGTCCTCTGCAGGAATATTGAGCCATGTTGTCTGTATAGACGTCCATAATTGTGAAAGTGAGGATGGTGCAGGAGTTTGGGCACCAACGGACCTTTCGATGATGTCCCATAAATGCTCGATGGCATTCATATAGGGTGATCTAGGTAGCCAGATCATGCGCTGGAATTGTCCGGAATGTTCTTCAAACCAATCGCGAACAGTTCTGGCCCGGTGACATGGCGCATTGTCATCCATAAAAATCCCATCGTTGTGTGGGTACGTGAAGTCCATGAATGGCTGCAAGTGATCTGCAAGCAGCTGAACATAACCATTTCCAGTCAATGATCAGTTCAGTTGCACCAGAAGACTGAGTCCATGCCATGCAAAAACAGCCCACACCATTATGCAGCCACCACCAGCTTGAACAGTGTCTTGCTGACAGTTTGGGTCCATGGATTTGTGGGGTCTGCGCCACACTCCAACTCTACCATCAGCTCGTAACAACTGAAATCGTGACTCATCTGACCACGCCAGGGTTTTCCACTGGTCTAGGGACCAGTCGATATGCTCACGAGCCCAGGAGAGTCGCTGCAGGCGATGTCGTGCTGTCAGTTAAGGCACTCGAGTCGGTCTTCTGCTGTCATAGCTCAATGAAGACAAATTTCGCCTCACAATCCTATCGGACACGTCCCTCGTACGTCCCACGTTGATTCCTGCAGTTATTTGACGAAGTGTTGCGTGTCTATTAACATTGACCATTCTACACAGACGTCGGCGGTCTCGGTCGTTAAGTGCAGGTGGTCGCCCACTGCGCTGTCCATGATGGGATGGGATGCCTGAAATTTCATACTCTCGGCACACTCTTGATACTGTGGATCTCGGAATGTTGAATTCACTAACGATATCCGCAATGGAATGACCCATGTGTCTAGCTCCAACCAACATTCCACGTTCAAAGTCTGTTAATCCTCGTCGTGCCGCCATAAATCACGAAAAACCTGTTCACATGAATAACTTGAACACAAATGAAAGCTCTGGAAAACGAACTGCGCATTTATACTTTTTCGCTGCGTTACTACTGCCATCTGTATATTTGCATATTGCTATCCCATGACTTTTGTTATTTCAGTGTATATATATATATATATTAATTTTTCTTATACGGACACTTTATACCTTTGCAAGAAGTATCAGCAGAATAAAAATACGTTGCTATTCGTACAGTTTTCAAAAATAGCATAATTCCTTTAAGGTAGTTTTCAACAGTTAGTATTATTTATGAATAAATGTTTTTGTTTTAAAGATTCGATATTTAGAAATTTGTAGATTTTTTTCCCCCAGGAATCCGCAGATTTGTTTCACAGAAGTCAGAATGTACTTGTAACCTGGGTTAGCTTACAGAATCCGAAACAAAACATCTTTTATTGGATTTCGGTTTTTTAAAGTAAATCGTTCCTAAACGAATACGGTTTATTACTCAAAATCTGACATAATTCTCTATTTTATGTGCTACTTGTACAGAAATATTTAACTGTGGAAAAAGCCGCATTAGAAAACAACTTGTTAAAAAAAGCTGCATCTCAAAATTTTTGTTTTGGAGACGTTTGCTGATTGCATCATTTTTTAAACTAATAAAGTAAACTTTCATAATTTCATTATAAAATACTTATACTACATTCCATCTCAAATCCAAACAACAAATAACTTATACTTACGGAGTTAGGAATGAACTCTGGCCTATTCGTACGAATACTTTTCACAATTTGATAGACATCTAAGATGCCTTCAGATTCCACTTGATCGCAGACGTGGGTAGCGGCTATGAAAAGACCCGTTCTTGTAGCTCCGTCCCTGAATTTTTAAGATAATTTATTAATTAATTAAAGGATTCTGAAAAAATTATAAAAAATTGCAATTATTTCCTTTTCCAAAAGTAAATATTTTTAGATAAGAGCAATATCTTCACACTTATTTGTAATAAGTATAATATTAAAGCTATTAATGTGATTTTAGATCGAGATCAAATAAAGTTTTTGTCTCAGTAGTGCCACAATATCGTACAATATTGAAAAGACAATGAAAATTTTAATTTTTAAAATCATTAATATTATAAGATTCTGATACAATAATGTTAGTTTTAATTTAATCATTTTTATAATAATTTAAAACTTTATTTTGGGAAGTTAAAAGGAAAAAAAAATGATCTATTCAGGGCAGGATATTGTATAATATTGAACAATATTGTAAAAATAATATTAGAAATCCTAATTTGGAAGACACTGAATAATATTGGAAAAACTGTATTGTAAATTCTACGCTTAACAACTTTGCGACGATACTATTTTAAATTATGTACTTAACAATACAAAATAACAGTTTGCCATTAATTTATGTCTTTTATTTGAAATGATAAGAAAAACCGAATACATTTTCGATTCCTTGAACTCGATTTAAATATATCCGATTTTTAATAAAATATCCTATCTAGCTCTTTAATTATATAAAGTAAAATAAATTAATAATAAAAAATGAAAATATAAATATATTTATACTCTTAACAAAAAAAAGTATATCAGATTATGATAGATTTTGCAATCAAGGGCGTTTAAAAGAGTTCAATTTGTTGGTGGATATCGAATGCAAAAGATAGATGATTGCTTGATTTAATTCAATTGGAAAAAACCCTTCGGGAGAAGAAGGTACTCATTAATTCAATACAAATGGTTTCCTCTATCTTTAACTGCGTCACTTGAAGTCTGTAGGGACTCCAGATCATAAAAAATGTCCAGTACTGAAGGAAAAAAACACTTGACAATTTTTTAAATATTGAGGTGACAAATATTTCATTTCCAATAATTGAGAATATCTGACCATTCAAAATGGATGCCCAATTTGTAAGAAAGCAAGGTAACAGGCATGAACTTGATGAAAAAGTACCCTATCCATAGAACACTCAAATAAACGTTGTTTGAGATCTTCCAGATATTGCCTGGCATTCAGAACATCGAACAACATCGTGGGAATATTGTATAATATTTGTTTGTGCTAATACGGTATATTATAACTATGAGTTATTTTGCACTATTTCTTTCATTAATTTTTATTTGTCTCAAATAGTCTTTGGTTGAGAGGCAATTAAAAAATATACATAAATGTTTTTAAAAAAGCATAGAAATTGTTTGAAAAGGCATGAATTTTACATGAAATCACTCAAAATCAGCAATCTAGATGATTACATAAATTAGATTGAATATCTTTAAAATAAATGAATTAATGAAGGACAATATTGTTATGAAAAGAATTAATAAAAGTGCAGAATCATTTCCTCAGATAAAAAGTTACAAAAGTGCAAATCAAATCACTTTAGTGTGATAATTATTGAAAATATAAAGTTAAATCGATTTTGATCTTTAACGAAAAACTTCGTCAATCGTAACAAAAGTCGTAACGTTCCTTTAATTACGATTTTTGCTTTCTATTTGTTTGTTATCCTTGATATGTTGGCTACTTTTAGAGGTTTTATTGATTTAAGCTAAAAATTTAAATTTTTTTCACCATTCTTTTGCTTCAGTTATGACTCATTAATGATAGTATTAGTGTTTAGTACCACACTTATAAAATGTAAATCAAAATATATTATTACATGCAATGTACTGTAATGGGACCCCCAGCAGATCTCTGGTACCACATTTCCACTGTCTGTACCAGAGTCACAACGGAAGCAGGTTTCATTTCCGACGTCCAACCATTATACTGAAGCTGAATTATCTTCAAAGGTTCTTCTTCCTGGAAACAAAAAATATGCATTCAGCTGCGAAATATATATTTCATAATTCAAGATTTGAGTAAAAAAAGAAACTATAGGTCACCTTGTATTTATGCGAAAGTCTCATGATACGGACAGTGAAAGCCCCCTGCTCCTCGAAGGTGACCAACTGGACCTCGAAGTCGCCAAAGGAACACTCGCCAAGCTCTGGCCAGTAGATACCGACATTCTGTACGAGAGAAAGTGGCGAGTTTAACATGTTGTCTGTTACCAAGATTGCACAAAAGTGATTTTTCAGACGCTAAAAGGAAATGCCCATGACAAATAACGATTTTACTCGTTTGTTAAATTTTAAAAAAATTGTTAAGTAATTGTGTAATTTTATTATTTAAAGCCATTATCATTCATTTATTAAATATAAGATGACCAGAAAACAATCTATAAATTTTGAACGAATAAGTCATAAGCAAATTATGACTTATTTAATTTACTATTAAATTTGATTAATAGAACCAGAATTTTCAAACATGTATTTTTTATTTTTTTTATAATACCAAATTTTACTGATATGTGGTGGTGCGTCAATTTTATACGATTTTTATCATTAGATAATATCGAGGAGTCACATGATAGCCCAGTCTATGTACAAACCAGAAGGAGTTGTTTCTCCAAAACTTTCTCTTATGCTCTTTAATAAAAATGTTATCCCAGTGAACTCCTTGTATAAAATTAGCGTATAATGGTTACGAAATATTAATTCTTGCCGTGAATTTAAATTTTTTATTAAATCTATCATGCGTTTCTTGGAGAATGTTTCGGAGACTAACCCCTAGAATGCAATCGAAAGTGTTCTAGAAACCAAATTTGGATTTCAGATACATTAATCTCAATCAATTAAAACAATAATTTGGTATAAAATAGAAAAGTCAATAAATCACATATCAAATATATATTTTTTTATATCTGAAAGTAGAGAGTGACATATAGTCAATACTTTGTTAGATTTCGCTCGCTCAAAGTTTGGTAGGCATCTATATTAAACAAGTTAAATCTATGTTCAGAGTTTTATCTTTCTAGTTCTCTTCGTTTATCGTGTTAGCTATCGTATTTACTAACATTCGAATAGCCAGACTGACAGGCTACCTCTGCACAGATTTTCTTGAAAATTTGACACAGATCTACAAATTTGGGTTTACGCCTCAATACCAAATTTCACCCACTCAGCTCAAAGCGCTTTTCCGTTATTTTTGTCACAGACAGGTAGACATTTTCCAAAAATGTATTTTTCATTTGGTCAGTTTTTAATGTAAAATTGAGTTTTGGATTTGGTTTTACTTTAGTTCCTTTCTTATAAAAATATTGAATAACTTAAATCGCAAGTATTACTATAGGGGATAGGTATGATCGAACTCGCGATCTTATGGTTAATAGCCAGATAACATGACCACAAGAATAAAAGTGATACCTCGATCTGGTGGATGTTATCTGGATTATAAAGCGTCCACTACAATAAGTACATTAATGCTAATTAAAAAAAGACTTTTTAATAATAAATATTGTTATTTTATAATAATACCTCAATCTGATAATCAAATTCTTTCAAAATGATGAATGAGAGAGCCTTACAAAGTAAACCATGAAAACTGGCTAAATGAAAAATACATTTTTGGAAAATGTCCACTTGTCTGTGACAAAGATAACTGAAAAACGCTTTGAGCTGAGTGGATGAAATTCGGTATTGAGGGCATAAACCCAAATTTGCAGATATCTGTCAAATTTTGAAGAAAATCTGTTCAAAGGTAGTTTGTCTGTCCAGCTATTCGAATATTAGTAAACTCGATAACTGGCTGATAAGTAGATGAAACGATAACTAACAAGATAAAAGAAAACTAGAAAGATAAAATTCAGGACATAGATTTAACATGTTTATTATATCTAAGTTTAGTTTAGTTATATTAACGTCACGTTTAAAGCAACACGAGGGCTATTTTGGGACGGACCTCGTCATTTTGAACCAAGATCAGATGACGAGGACGACACCTGAACTGGCACCCCCCTCTCCACACCACACCAGCGGGAGGACGTTTGGCCTGACAGATTTAACGCACAAGAGACCCCCTGACACGACGGGTTTTGGTGGAATCGAGTCTCGAACCTGAAACCCTCCAGTTCCGAAGCCGAGACCTTACCACCAGGCCACCGTGGCCCTTATTATATCTAAACGGATATCGTTAAAAGCGTTGTTACGTAAACAATAAGTGACTGTTCATATCTTGTAATATAGATTATATATATTAAAATTCTTGCTGCAGTTAAGCATATTTTGTGCAATGTATATGAATTTTACTATAAAATGCGCACTTTTAAAGGAATTCTTACTAGGTCGGCGTATTTGTTAATTCTGATATCTGGTGGCTTACAGATAGATGATTATAAATAAATAAAGGTTTGTTAAATCTAATTAAATGAAATTACATACCAGATCGTCATTTTCGTCACATCCATTCAACATGAGGATGAAGGAAGATCTCTGCTGATAGATGAGACACCAGAAATCTTCAGCAGTGTGAGTCATGGGCATCTGTGTGGCTATAAACTGGGCTGGTTTCAAATAGCCCTTGAAAGGAAAAAAACATTTTGTTTTCATTATGTTTATCTTATTGATTCCCCAAAAATATGTCAAGTGTATCGATCAAATTATTGTTCCAGAACTAAAAAGTGGAAATTAAAAACGAGTAACAACAAACAATGTAAATGAAAAAAAAAATATTTAATAAAATCAAAACGAAAATAATGATTATAGAATACCAGCTAGAGTGGTTTCCCAAAATTTTCTCATATACTCTGTAATGAATTTTTCATGTCAGAGAACTCCTTATCAGTATTGACGTACTATAGTTTAATTTTACAGAATCTATGGTGCCCTCCTTGGCGAGTTATTTGGCGATTAATCCCTGACTTACGATTAATAGTACCCGAAGATAAAATTGGGTTTTAGACGCATTTCTCGATAGAGAACAACTCGTTTAAAAGCTATTGCGATTTTGATTAACTCAAAAGCCATGTAAACGAAAGACATGTAAACGAGCTAACTCAAAAGCACAATAGCTTTGAGTAACTTAAAAGCCAATGCGCTTTTGGGTTAGCTTATTTACATGTTTCTGAAAGTACAGACCGCCAGACGATTAATCCCCTTGTAGGATTTAGTCCAAAATTTCATTTGTGTCTACACTATAGATATTAAATATGTGTGTCGATATCTTCGTAGTGTAGTTATCGTGTTGCCTTATACTTAAACAGTAGAACACAGATACTTTCTCTGAATGGATTTTACTAAAAGAAAAGTAAATTTATAGGTTTTTTTCTCTGAAAGAAATCTAAAAATTGGCTGTAAAGACAGTATGAAAAATAATTGAAATTTTCAGTTCGAATTTTTTCGCGATAATTATATTTTCAATTCACTTCGTAAACAAAGAGATGATGGTCAGTAAATAACAGAAACCAATTTATTTCTAGATACAGAATCTGGTTAATATTATTTGAAATTTCGCAACATCTCCTGGTTTGATAAAGTTTATTGTTTATGGTTAAAGAAGTTTTTAAGAAAATGCTTTTAAATCCGTTTCAAGTTTTAATTACATGGTATTTTAATCCAAAATAACAATTAAATATATAGTGATCTGTGTAATTCAATTGCGTATAAATGCATTGCAAACTATTAGATAACTTTAAATGAAGAAAATATGAAAAAAAAGTTCCAGGATCTGTAACAGAATATATTAAGAATCGATTTAAAACTTATGTCTTAAGATCTGATCAATGCAAAGACTCTTCTTCCAATTTCATATCCAGTCAAAATATTTTTCGTATTTGAAATAAGATCTAGTTTAATTTTTCTTTTCAGGTACGAATATGAAGAAAGAACATAAGTTCTTCATTTGTTAGTGAGCAGAAATTTCTTCGCCGAACTTTTAATTCAAAATGACGTATCCTTAGCGATTTTAATTATGGTATCAACGGATATCAATAGCATCTAAATGATTTTATAATACTTGATTTCCATCGTTATAAAAAGTAATCAGATTAATATTGTGTATGATTAAATTAGGAAAAACAATTCACAGAAGTTTCTTTTTTGAAATATTAAATCTAACTATTATTATTCAATAAAAGCCACTTTAAACAATTATGCCAATATTTAAAAACTTTTTAAATACTTACATCAACGTAAACGGCATTTATATAATCCGATATTTCCTCATCGTCATCTTCTGATTCTAATAAGATGCGCGCAGTATCTCCTAAAAAAATATTTACATTTGAGATATACAAAATTATCCAAAAGATTAATTGGTATTTTAATTCTTGTACAAGTGAAATGTGTATGAAATAATACATTTGTTTTTTATATCCATTTGTTATTAAACGCACATATTAAACATTTAACCCTTCAACTGCGTATCCCACGATTTCCGCGGATTGGCAATCAGTCCATTTTCTATTGCATTCTGCATTTTTTGCAGTTTAGGGTGTTCATTTTTAGAATTACATATTTTAATTCTATTCTATTTTATTACTATCACAAAGTATCAGTTCACTTTTCTTGAAAAATATTTTAACTTCTTTACAAATATAATTTGCCGGCGTCCTGACATAAAGGTAGTGTGTCTTCCTCGTGATCGGGGCTTCCCGTTTTCGAATCCCGGTTCGGGCATGGTTGTTATTCTATGTTCTACACTGAGTGAAAAAAGTAGAAGGACAGTCATTTTTTTGTACATTTTGCTTTAATCTTATTGCTTTTTATCTGATTTTTTAAAGATTTTGTTTTGTTAATGTTTTAATTTAAGTTAGGTGAGAAATTTTTTGCTACCTCTATTTAAGGTTGAGAATTCAATACTTAGCAACTTTTGGTGAGTGAAAAAAGTAGAAGGACACATCCGAAAAATTGATTTTGAAGCTGTCGGAAACCATAAAGGTTGGTGTACTCTTTTACTTTTAATAACTTTTTGTCAAGAATAAAGAATTTAGTTAGAAATTCATAGTTTTTATTGGTTTTAGAATGCCCAGAGGAAAATCCTTAAGTGAGTTCCAGAAGGACCAAATAGTTGCTAATAAAAAATGAAGGAAAAGGTGTAAGAGAGATTGCACCGCAGCTCCGTATCAGTCTTAATACTGTTTCGAACTTCATAAAAAACCCTGAGTGACAGAAGAAAAAGGAAGACGGGAAGGCAAAAAAAAACTTACACAACATGATCAAAGAAAAATCATTCGTGAATTCAAAAATACAGGTGGAAGTGACAACAAGGCTCAATGCCTACCAGAGATTACACATGTATCCAAAAGAACTGTCTTGAATTATATAAAAAGCTGAAAAAAGTTCATCTTCAAAAAATGGAAGCACCATCCGAAGTGGAATGAAGGACACATTAAGTACCGACTGCAGTGAACTAAAGTCTACATGTACTAGAACTCTGAATGGATCTGAGTTGTATTTTCCGATGAGAAAAAGCTCAATTTGGATGGTCCAGACGGTTATCAGTAATACTGGCACGGTCTTGGTAATGAAGAAGAGACTATTCTACTCGACAAATGGGAGGAGGAGGTCTAATGGTTTCGTTAACAGTTGGTTATGGAGGTAGAACAAATATAGTTTTTCTAAATTGTAGACAGAATCATCCAGACTACATCCAAACTCTAAACCCAAATCTTCTTCCATATGGTCCTGAGTTAGGAGGAGGCTACTGTGTTTTCCAACAAGACGGAGCATCAATTCAGGCAATAAATGGTGTTAAAAATTGTTTTGCAGCAAACAAAGTTCGTATTTTATAATGGCCTACCAAAAGTCCTGATCTCAACATTGTATAGAACTTATGGTCAATGATTGTACGTCGCTTTTATGAGGGAAGAAACAGTTTGAATCTGTAGCTGAACTGCAGAAATCATTAAAATGTGTATGGGACAAATTTTGCCAAACAGAAATGCAATCTTTATACAGTTCAATGCCCAACAGAATTTTTGAAGTAATTCGAGCCAATGGAAGAAGAATTCCATATTAATTAATATAGTACACCCATTTTTTTAGAAGTGTCCTTCTACTTTTTTCACAGATTATGACATCGTCAAAACTAATTTTTTAAATTAAGTGTACTTTTTTTAAAAACGTGTCCTGTTTCATTTTATGTAGATACAGGTATCTGCTTGTAAAACTTTTGTATGTAAAATAATTATTTAAAAAATGCTGTATTATTCATTTGTTTAAAATAATCTATTGTCCTTCTACTTTTTTCAAGCAGTGTATCTGTGAGGTGTGTGATTGTGCCCCCCTGTAAAAAGGGGTTGTGCCCGTGAATGTGAAACATGAAGTAACCAAATCGTACTCTTGGCCCTATTTGGTGCTCCTGAAAAAAAACGGGCGTTAATGTAGATTTAAATCGCTGACATCTCTGTCAGCAGGCTTGTTAGGTGCCATAAGTAACAGCAAGCATAATACCTAAATAGTGATTTGAAAACATCACACAGCCAGAAGTTTAAAAGATTTCTAAATTCCTAATATGTATGATGCTTTGATAATCTCTCAGAATGGAATAAATTACTAGAAATTTAATATTATATGATAGAAGAAATCAAGTACAGTGTCTAATAGATAAATACAGTAAAGCCTCAGTAACTCATTCAGGTCTCAATGAGTATTCTTCTATTCCCATTCCTTTTAAGTTTCAAATCAACCTTTTATAAATTTGATGATGAAACGCGTTGTCTAACCATCGATATGCTTGAAGCTCTATATGTCCTTTGGATAAATAACAAAACGTCAATGAAAATAGCGATTCATTGAACTATATTAGTCAGCCACTATCTACATCTCTTGAATTTCTTGGCACATTATGGATGTGCAATTTAGTATGCCTATTTGAGAAAGGACCGTTTGCAAGGTTCTCAACTCCAAATGTCTATTTCATACCCTTCCAATCACAAAATTCTCTTGGTAAGAAGATTAGGATAAATTTTTCATTTGGTGATTACAGCAACTTCTGGTATGTAAAGCGAGTTTCGTTCAGCCTTCGGTCCCTTTAAATTAGAATCTTTTATTGACCACATTCCCGGCCTCGTATTTCTTGTCTACGCTTGTTACATTCCTGGTTATAGATACATTGAACAATACATTTTCAAACTACTATAAATCTGGCATCTTTTTCTCATCATATAGCCTAGCTATGGTCAAACACGATTGAACCTCTTGGTGTTTTGGTACATCCTCGCATTCACTTATATCAATGTATATTTCTCTCTTGATCAAAACTAAACTCTATAGGGTTTCCTTATGATTACCTTGAGACTGTATAGTCATAATTCAGAACGTGACTTAACTCAGAGTCATCTGTAGCAATCGGTGCATTTTTTTTCTTCCAATCAATTAAATTGCAAATAAATAATTAAAAAATACTTTGTTGATGGGAAAGAAATTATTAAAATTTAGTTTCCATTCACCGACTTTTCAATAATCCGACATGATTATGATCTCAATCAGTTGGAGGAACAAAGCTCTTCTGTATAGTTTGGTTTCATAATTTTGCTAATCTCTATTATTTTCTTTTCAAAAACGCATAATGAATTTTAAAATTAACTAGGGGGTTCCTCTTCCTTCTCGCTTATGCTCACAAACCCTCGGAGATATTTCCTCTCGATTGCTTAGTCATCTACTAAAACCTAACATCCACTAAACCATCTACTACTATTAGCCATCTACTGTTGTTGTTGTTGTCGTCTTTTTCTATGGATAATAAAAAATTCAAATGTGTCCAAAAGTCTTTAGGATGAGTCAGCGAGCCTCAGAGCCTGAAGTCTGTACAGAAAATCTTTCCTCGAAAGAGGGCCGAAGAATCTAAAGATGGCAGCAGCAATAGCAGGGTAGTTTACTAAACCACTTTAACAATGGATATATTTACAGAGCTCCACAGCTATGCTCCTGTTGTTCGGAAACTTCGCTCTGTACACATAAGCGTTTGATTTTTTCTGATTCATTACGATTGGATTTTCTTATAAGGATTCTTGAGCATTGCCGTTCGACCTTTCTTCTCTTTTTGGCCGATTTCGTTTTAAAATCAAAATGGCACAACTTAAACTCATGGTAAAAAATTTTATCCGTTTTTTTACCCATTAAATTTTTTGTTTAAAATATTCTCAAACTGATGCAAGAATAGCGTTCGATTGAAAATTATCAAACCTCGTGATGATGTTTCCGTACAAGGTCCAAGTGTTGCCAAATGGTGATTGATAAATTCGGCCTCATTTTGTGTTTACATAAGCATTTTATATAGAGAGATTCGATAAAGAGTATTTGATCAATATTTTGTAAGCATGAATTGATTTTGTGTTTTTCTAATTATCACTATTATATTAGATTGTTGATTTCTGTTAATGAAAATACAAAATCAATTTAATTTAACTTTTTCTTGCCTAATCATCACAGCTACTTTATAAGATACCCAGACGTAATTTATACATTTGTTACCAGATAAAATAAGAATCTATAGCTTACTTGGGACTGTGAGTGGATCTCTGTTCTTGAAGATGTTGATTTCAGACAGAGCGACGGAACATCGACTGACATCCACTTTTTTCTGGGATTTATTCAGTTTCTGCAAGAGTTTAAAAATGTTTTAATAATAAAAATTACAATATAAATTAAATATTTTGAAATTATAAAAAATTCAAAATTTTAATCAAGTTAAATTGCTTTTTATTTTTGTTAATAATTAATGATAATTAAAGTGATTCTGAAATCTAACTCTAAACATCACATTCCTTTTATTACAATATTTATTGTACGATATCTCGATCAAGCTACATATTTTTTTACATGTCATACAATACCTGGAAGATAATTTTAAATATTGTATGGTGTTGTACGCATTTAGGATTAGCATGATTTTAATTCAGTTAAGAGATATATTTTAAAGAGTTTAAGGTTAAGAAGATGGACAAGTGGGTACCGCACGCACTGACAGAGCGAAATAAGCTGGAACGAACTGGAATATGAAGTTTTGCAGCATCCACCCTATTCACCGGATCTCTCGCCGACCGATTTTCATTTTTTCAAGCATTTAGAGCTGTTTTTAAGGGGCAAACACTATGAAAATGAAGACAGTCTAAAAAACTCGATATCAGAGTTTATTAATTCTAAAGACCAAAATTTTTTTAAGACAGGCATCTACGCTTTAAAATCTCGTTGGGAGAAGTGTATTGAAGCGAATGGAGCATACTTTGATTGAATAAACAGCTTTTGAAGAAAGATATGCAGTTTTATACAATCACTTAAGAATCCGACATTTCATACGCACCAACCTAATATTTGTTTGCATTTAGTCCGGTAAAATGAAAAACATTTTTAAACCCCGTTGAATATGCATTGAACTTTTTTCTTCTTCACTATTGATTGGAAGTTTTTTTAAAGATATCAATATATATATTAAAAAGTTAAAACTATAGTAAATATAAAATATCCTAAGAAAGAAAATCAGAAATGTTATTTTGAAATAATTGAAATTTTATTAATTATGGATAGCAATAATAAAATAATTAGGATATGCTCTTTTTCCCTTCAAGCTACCCAATGGTTGCCTACCCCTCCCGCTAAAAAAAAATTGGGAATATTTTGTATTCTTAACATTTTAGTTTTCTTTTCTTAACATTTTTTTCTTTCTTTTCTTAAGATTTTAGTTTTAAGTATTAAAAATCAAGAAAACAATGAATTTAATTCTTACAAAATAATTATTTAATATGAATCAAAACATATATTATTAGTATTTAAATTTTTAAAAATATTTATTTATTTATGAAATTAGTTCCTAAGAAACTTTGAAAGTATACACTTATTGTTTTTTTATTGTTTTATTACTATTTTATGAATTTATGTTGCTATGAAATTAAAATTTAGAATCCTTATAATATGTTTTATTAAGTTCATTGGAATGATAAATATAAGTTTATTATTATATTTATAATGGATTATCTAAATTAGTATCAGAAATTGACCTTATCTACAACAATATACAAAAAAATAATAAAAAAGCCCCCTCCATTTACATACATCGGCAAAAATACTCACATTATATTGTTTCAGTATTAAAGATTTTCTATCTACGGTGTTGATGTGATTTAACTCTTTCAAGTAATTGCCGATTTTCTCTAGAGGCACGGTGGTATCTTCAAACTGCAGGGCTTCCACTAAAGCTTCGTAGATAAATGCATATTGCTCCTGAAAGGGATAACACTTTATGTGAGGACGTAAATTTTAATAACATTGAAAGTAGGCAAGATTATAGTTACATAGATTAATCTTTCATAACATTAGGAATCATTTTAAGAATATCATTACGTCTAGTAATAGTGTTTCTTGAAGAAAATGCTGATGCAATACATGTTACTTATAATTATAATTTTGGGCCTCCTTTGTAGCTCACTTATGGAGGATCATATCATTAATTTCTTTTCATCTAGTAATAACATTTCATGAAGAAAAATGTTTATATAAACCTTGCCATTCAATATCGTCATTTCGGACCATAAGAATTTTGACGGCATTAATTTATTGACAATAATAATTGACATTAATAAAATCAACAATATTTTAATCAAGTCAAAAGAAAGAGAAAAAAACTTACCTCAAGATTATCTATAATTTGTTTCAAAAATAACAACTAAAAAAGTTCTTTAATAGTTGAGTATCGAAAGATGGAAATAATTAAATTCCTTAATAGCTGCGTAAAATTAATTATATTTTAATCAAGTTAAGGGAAAGGAGAGGAAAAAGTTAATCGCAAGTCTAACTTTACTTTAAAAATATAGATTAAAAACTACTTAGTTGCTTATCAAAAAATTATTCTATAACATTTTACTTAAATATTGTTCTTACTACTTTTTGGGGAGAAATTAGTCAACACATACTGCACATTAAATTTCAAATTATCAAATGGAAGGAATGGATCGTCGAAATCATCAACATTTATTGTTCGTAATCACAAAGAATCACGTATTTTCTAAAAAATTTTACAGACTGGTTGTGAAGTTTTTACGAGGGTTGGAACTTTAATAGTGGCAACACTGCTGTAAAATCACCAAGCAACCAAAAGAATGTCACGGATACTACACATTAACTAATATCTACCTTAAATCTCAGCAAAAAGACTCGTCCTTCCTACGTCATACGCTTGTGAAGTGAGCGAAGAACTGACCCTTGTATTAGCTTGCGGTCTTAAGTAAGTGTTTTCAGGATGTTTTCAAAACTAGAATAACGAAGTTGGATCAGCTGTATCATTACACTCTATGAGATTTGGGCCACAAGCCAAAATTGAAATGCCAATCAAATGAATGGTGTCATTACGGGTCACCAAGACGTTCGAAATGTCTTCAGAGCCCCAGCAATGTGAAAGTGATGATGATTCTCGAGTACGACTGTGATGCTGTCTTTCTAAAGCATAGCGGTCCCTCACAGCAGACCATCTAGAGATTCTTGTGGCGGTACACCGGTTCATTCGAACTATTAACAGAACAGGCGCTTCTACAGGTGTTCTGCGACTACCACATAATTAGAAACGGGTTGTACACAATACTGGCGATTATATTGAAGGACTATAAAACATGGGGACATGAACAGTTTTTGTATTTCATGTAAATAAATAGTTGCCATTGCTAAAGTTCCAACCCTTGTACATACATCTAGGTGTTGCATTGACTCTGTCTTTGGTTAACTTTCGTACTGTTAAGTAATTCACTTTTGTCTTTAACATTAATCTCAGCTCTCTTTTGAAAAAATTTTCCTTTCATAATTCAAGCGTATAACTATAGAATAATTGAATAGTTTTGACTTCTCAACAGATTTTAAGCCAGATCTGGCAGCCCAATTGTTCATTTAAACTTTTGAATTCTTTTTTGCAGTATTTTTTAATTGATGATAACTATGATAAAGAAATAAACTTCTTGGATTTCTGTTAAACATTGCAATGATCAATTATCTCCAAATAGTGTCCGTTATATTAATTACCATTTCAAAAAGCTAAAATAATTATACTCCATGGTGCAAAAGGAATTTTTATTATCTTTTCATATTATTGCATTGATAATAAATAAATGATAACAATTTTGCGTAGAAGTTAGATCAAAAACTAATATTAAATATATTTGTACTTTTATGCATATGGCATTTACATATGTGCATTCTGTATTTGATAAGATACGTGATGACGTTAATTGTTTCGATTAATAAATTGTTAAGTCATACTTTAAATTTTACTCATAAATGTTGAATCATAAAAAATTACAATTAAGTTTTTGTATCAATGGATGTAATAGTTAATTTTTACTTATTTAAATTCAAACTATGCAAAAAGAAAACATTGTATTCATCGAAAATTTTGAATTAGAAATTTTGACGAATCTATGTTGTTCAGAGTTCTATTCTCCATTATGAGGTCCATCCATTTTTGGAAATTTATTTGTCTATTGGTATGTATGTGTATGAACAGAATAACTCAAAATAGTCTTAAATTAGATGAATGAATTGGTAAAAAGTATTTATAAGAATCTAATTAAAATTTTGAGCGAAATCCATAATGAGGTAATTTGTCCGGTTTTTCGAAAAAAAATGAACACTATGATTTCAACACTTATAGAGCCAGATGGTTAAAATTTAACACACAGACTTATCATCTAAATTGTAGATATGTGTCATAATGGGAATCAAATTTGTCAAAGTGTTAACCATCGATATATCGGTCTACAAATTCATAAGCACGTAAATGCCATAATTCATAAACACATAAACTTCAATATATGAAAGTGTATATATATATGTTTTTGTTACTACAAGTATACTTTTGTGTTAGTTTTAGGTTTCAATTGGTTGGAAAAAATGCGCATAAATACATATTTCATTTTCTGATATTTGTGTACAATCCTCACATCAGCGATTAATAGCCAAAATAAGTTGCAAAAGACTCTTTTATAACTATTATTCGCAAAAAGCATGCTCTCAATCATTGCTAATATAAAGCGCCCTATAGTTTGCAATTTTATGCTAAGTTTCTTTTAGCTTATGATTCTTAGCTCCTCAGTAGTATCACGGTATCACGCAGACAATATACTGACCCATAAATGAGTCACGAATGGAAAAATTCCAGAAATCTTGCGAACAACGAATGCAACCTACCAGTGTTTGTACGAGATGAACTCTTTGATGCCTGGCGTTGTTGACGAACCTGAAGACATCCACTCTCTTGTCTTCTGCCGCTTGCTGGCACAGAGCGTCAATGGCTATGTAGGTTCCGGACCTCCCGGCTCCCGCACTGAAATAAAACACTCAAATGTTTTTAAAAAAAGCAATCGAAAGAAAAAAGCTCATATAAAAGAGGGGAAAAAGCGCAAAAATGTGCAATGTCTAGTATTCAGATTTTCTGCCTTGTCATTTCGATTTTAAATATAATATAAACGACTTAACAAGAAGTTCCTGTCTTCAAAATCCTAAAAAATGTGTAAAAACTCAATTAATCCTTTTTTAATATGGACTCATATATTGAAATAATAATAATGATTACACTTGAATTGATGACTTGGTTATAAATACAATTTATCACAATATGATTTTAGTGATTCCGTTAAAGTTTATATGTATAAATCCTGAAATGTAGTAATCTAACATTTTTACCAAACAGATTGACAGTTTATTGTAACTACTATCTAAATTTCAAAAAGAGTATACCTGAATTTATAGCGAAATATTATGGGTTGTATGTAGTTACTAGAATTGAATGAATCAAGTTATTTATAAAAAAAATTTGTACTGTTATTCTACATATTAATTGCTAGCAATAAAAAATACATTTTAAATTTAAGTGATAATGAGTGACTTGAATATAGCACCATCACAAATTAAGCATAAATTTCTTCAGTCGATAATATATATTCGAAGGATCCGGCTATATTATAAATACGAGAAAATGTCAGGAAGCAAAAGGGCATTCGAGAAAAGGTGCATTTAGTTTAATGACAGACAACTTAAACATACATTATTTTTCTACACAACCACCCTGGACTTTCCCACAACCAGCGTTTCTTTCCCAATTTTTCATAAGTTCTTTAAATCAATCAAAAATATCTTTCTATTGTATTTGTAACCAATTTTGCATTTTATCAATTACTTCAATAGTTGCAAATTTTCATTCCTCTTAGTGTTTTCTTCAGTGGTCCAAACATATGAAAACCGTTTGAGACCAGGTCTGGAATCTGTATGTCGTGTGTTCCAGCACTTCGGATCTCAATTTCTGTATTGTCTCAACTGGCCTTTCGAAATGATGTTGCTAAGCGTTATCTTGCAGAAGGATGGGCAGCTTATAGCAGTTTTCCGTAAGGCTTGGATCTGATTCAAGATTTCAATGTACTTCGCAACACGTCATATTAGTTTCAACTGTTCACTATATCCCTTCTTTAAATGAAATGAACTGCTATCACATACTCCATAGCTCAGAATAGCGTTAGCATAATCGAACCATCTGAAGAGAATGATGCTTAAACTTCTTAACTTCTGGTGATGATGAATGATGCATTCGAAGAATAATTTCCGCAAGTTTAACACTTTCCGCAAAAAAAAAAAAAAAAAAAAAAAAGCGAATCTCTACTCTCATTTCTTTCTTTGTGCCGATTGACAACGGTTCGCTATACTCTGAAAACGACGTTGGGATAAGAGTGACACGTTGTATAGAGGTGTTGCCGATTGCACTAATTCAGCGTTGGATACCAGCAATGTTACCAAACACTGGAAATAGGAATTGCAAATGTTTCTTTTATTTTTGACTATCTCTCGTATTAATAACTTGTAGCATAACTGCGTCAGCATCAGTAAATCGCTAATACAGTTAAGCCTTTTCTAATGGATTAAAACCATATTACCTATTATAATATTATACTATTTTTAAAGGCAATATAAGAAATATTTTGACTTATTTTTGTAATAAAAGTTACCTGCAATGTACAACCATAGGACCTCCCATGACCGGATGATCATCTCGAACTTTCTTCAGGAATTTTATCAAAGAATTCACGTTTAGTGGCACGGTTTGGTCTGGCCATCCTGTGTATTGATACTGAATAACTCGATGAGTTCTTATTTCCTGAAAAAAAACATTATTATTTTTTTTTTGCATCTGTTAAAATTCAATTTTAAAAGCCATTCCATTCATCTAAGAGTTTTGTTACGCTGTCACACACTCAAAGAGTTGCTATTAGTTATTAAAAATGAAAACAATTATTTGCTGTGTGTTTTATATGGCATCTCAATCGACTTTTTATCAGGGAAAATCTAAAAAATATTTGATTTGAATAAATCGACAAAATAAAATTTTAGGAAGAAGTAAAAAGTTTAACAGATCTTTTTATTGAGTAGAACAAACCACAATCTTGACGAATACTCAGAAATATATGGTCGAGATTCCACTATGAAAAAAATACAGCATGATCGTTATATCTGACGTAGAAATATATCGATTCAAAGTACTCAAAATTCATACGTAATTCACATTTCTGCATTTGCAAATATTTAAGGATCTAGAGAAAACATAATTTTTAACAGTGTATAGATGTAATTGTCACCATTTGATTCAATTTTCATTAGCATTCAACGTTCACGTTTGAAAGGAATGTTTCACAGCAAAATTTCCGAATAGTAAGTAAGGTTCTATAAGAGCAGAAATATTAAGTTCAAGGGAGAAAATGAATTTAACTTTATAGACATACCTCTTTTTATAATAAGCATTAGGAAATGTTTTACTTATATTTTTACACCTTGTTATTTTTTATTACTCTTATTAACCTATCAATTTTTTTTCATTACATTTATTGACCTATCAATTTTTTTACAAACTTTTTAACTTACTATATTTTTACAGCAGTTAGTAATTTGCATTTTTATTAAAACTTATTATTATTATAATTATTTTCTCTTATTTTGTTCTTAAATATTTATTGTTTGAGAGTAATTTCATACCAAACTATAATTTCCAAATTTTAACGAATAATCGTTAACATTTGTCTATACTTTTCTACTATTTGACAATTTGAGTTAAATTCAGTGACAACTTAGTGATAATCCAAATCATTGCCAAGCCTAAATATCGCCATTATTCCATTTGGGCGCCAACATTTTCTCTTGGCGATGATATGCATTTGCTAACATAATAGTGATTTTTTTTTAAATTGTTAAATTTGTTTGTTTGGTTAAAATGTTCATGTCTAATTAAAGCAGAAATTCTTAGCTGTGCACATCAAAAATTTATATGTAAAATATATTTTTAAATCTAAATGAATTAATTTCCTAATTTTCATTTTAAATTATCCTATATTAACTCCATTCTAAATTTCAATCTTATTTCCTGATTCAAATTTCACTTTTAACTTAATTTATTCTTATTATTAATAATAATAATATTTTATTACTAATTATTATTATTTTTAGATGCAGAAGCACACTATAGTTTTGAATAACTATTTAATTAAATACCCAATTTATTTTCGTCAACAAAGTTTCCATTAAGAAATGTAAAGAAAAAATATCTCACGTCGATTTTCCTCATAAGAATTGTTCGAACGACAAAATCCTTGTATTGTTCAGAATGTATCAGTAGAATATGCATATCGCCACAATCCATGGAATCATCGGGCCAGTATTTTGCACACTTTTTCTATAAGAAAACAAAATAGAATAAATAGAGCAAAAAACAAAGACAAAATTTTCACTTATTGCAAATAGTATATAAAAAAAATTAAACTAAATACTGAAACTGTCACGAAATATAAAATCGTATAATGTTTATTTCTAAGGGAAAAAGGGATCTTTAGATGTTATTGTTTTATTCAAACTAAAACTTTTTTTCTTCATTGTATCGCGCATATAGATTTAAGTAAAGAATTTTTTCGATTCTAAATTAGTGAATGGGCTATAAAAAAACCGATATTTCATCAATATTTAAAAGAAAATATTAATAAAAAAGAGTTATAAAATTATTTATGAATGGGAATCTTACTTTTCCGTTTTCTACAAGCTCCATAAGCATCACAATGACAGGGGAATTTTCCTGCCAAACCATGCGCCAAAAATCCTGAACAGTGTTTTCTAATGGGCCTACATGTTTCAAAACCAAATATTATTTTTCAAATTTTATAAAAAATTTAGTATATGTTACATCACAAAAATATAGAAAATCTTTTAAGCAATATACGATTTTCTTTTAAAAGAAAGTGGAATGATTTTACCTTGAGTAACAATGTATTCCCTAGGTCTTCTGTAACCCTGTAATAAAAATATAGATAAAGTACTGTAATAACAAAATCAAAAAATTAAATTATTGATCTCATATTTATTACAAAAGATACAAGAATTTAAATTACATTGCAAAAAGCTGTTAAGAAAGAAAGGGGAAAAAAGGCCAAAATTTTGACCCTTTTTTCCTTTACTTCTGTTAGATTTAATAGAAAATTAGAAGTGAAAATACTACGAAAACGTAGATGGTGCTGTAATCGAATTTCAGTCATAAATATTTCTAAGTGTCTCATTCTAGGAAAACAGGAAATAGGGATTTGAAAAAGAGTATTTATTTTGATTGCTTTTATTTATGAACAGATGGGAGTTTTTGAAGAAATTCACCAATTTATGCTTTGCCACTGTGAAATATTTATAATTTTGAAAGTAATAAAATCTTCTAACCTTTGGAAGTGCCTCCCTATAATAAATTATTTCCATATAGGGAGTTTATATTAGTTATTATCTATTTCCAAATAGTGAGTTTACATTAGTTATTAGTTATTTCCATATATTGAATTTACATTAGTTATTTCCATATATTGAATTTACATTAGTTATTAGCTTGTCATATGTCCCCATTCGAATGTCTTTTAGTTTTTTAGATATATATTTCCAATCTTACATTCTCAAGTGATTTTGAACTGTTCTTTTTTTGCGCGTTTAATTATAATTAATTGTTAGGAAATTCAATTATGTATAACACTATAAATAATTCCATTTTCAATGTTAAAATATTTCCACCGCATAAATTGTTTTCATCAAGATTTTACTTTAACCACGATAAACCGATTGTGGCTATTATTCTGTAGAAATAAACTAATTATAAGATATAATAGTACATTGATAAAATAATTATTAATGAACGAATAACTTATGTACTTACATCTATATAGCTTGCGTTTATGTAATCATTATCTGCTTTATTTGAATCTGTGTTGAGTGCAACTCTGTAGCGATCATCTAAAACAAATTAAAAATTTAATGTTTTAATTTGGAAGAATTGAAATCTAAATCATAAGCAAAAAGAAAACAAAATATATTGTATTCTACACAATGACTGAAAGCAGGCGATTTTAATCAAATGTCATATAAAGCAAAAAGTAAATAAATAAAATAAGTATGACAGACGATATTTTAATCCACTCAAAAGCATAAATAATTTTTATTAGTGAAAACGATATTTATAATTATTTAAGCGCATTAACAAAATTAGAACTTGAACTGCCATCTGTAGTCACAATTAGAAATTAGAAAACATATTTTTAAATTATAAATAATCAATGTTACTGCCTGTGTAAGAAAGAAAGTTTTTAATTTTTGGATCCTAAAAGAAATTCCTTTCCTTAAAATGAATCAGAATTAGTGTAATTAATTAAATAATTTAATGCAGAAATTAATTACTAATGCATTAAAAATAAATATTACACTAAACAAAAAAGAAGAAGAATCGTGGAGTAAAATTCTTACATGGTAATATATTTCCATAGCGATTTTTCTTTAGGTTTCCACTTTTTCGTGCTACTGTCCACGAGCTTATTTGGCCGTCAACCAATCTCTAAAAAATATATGATACATTACAAACCCTCAAATGAAAAATGTGCAAAACAATATGACATAAAATATTTGTACCTTGAATTCTTCTGCCAATAAATTGCTAGATTTAGCATTGGTCAAATAATCTTCTAAGGTTTCAACTCTCAAGCCACGGACAATTTTGCTGTCACTTTTGCTTCTTTTAAGCGATGCATCTAAAGAAAAAAGGAGTTACTAATTACCAAATTGATAGTTTCTCAAAACAAGTAAACTAATAATTACACTAAACAAGGCTATTAATGAAGAAAAGAAATGAAAATTAAGTTAATATCTAAAGTTAGAGATGATAATTTTACCAAACTTATTTCATACTAGCCGCCTTTGGCGACCAGTTGGTTCACCATGAGTAATGCGTTCTAAAATTTTCAATTAAATCACATATTCATTAGCCAAAATTTAAGAAATAGTTAAAGTTAAAAGATTTAGTTATTAGTAGTTAAAGAGTCGGTAACTTTATTCGAAAAAACTTTTTGAGTTTAATGCTCTAACAATTTATCGATTATGCTTCCAAAATATTAAAAATGTTTTTTTCGGTGATGTTGCCAAAATGTTAAATAGGGGAAAAATTATTGAATTAATGATACAGATATTACAAACGATTATAGAAATATGCCATTAAGTCGGGATTTCAATGCATATCCTGTCTAAATTCAACCAGGTTTACTGCAAATAAAGATAATTTATGGAATTAATTATATATCTATTGCAAACGATCATAGAATTCATTGCCTTGCATTTATTTTTTAGAAGATATCTCATTTTATATTTATGTTATTTTATCCAGTCACATGCTGAAGTTGTATTTCTTTAGATTTGATTTGCGATGATAGTTTTTTTTTATTTGAACTTCCGGCATTGTTTTATTTTATTTTATCCAGTCACGTGCTCAAAAAAACATGGTTAAAATATTTCTTTAAAAATTCGTTAAAAATAGAAGCTTGAGTTATACATTAAAACACTGATATCACAAGTTCATCTCTTTTTAATTAAAAGCTAAATATTCTTCATTTTTTAAAGCATTTATAGACTCGTGCTACATACTATGCAGCTATTTACTTCATTTAGACTTTTTTATAGATGTATTTCTATTATTAAACAAAGCTGATTTATTTAATTAATAATATTGTAAAAGTCACAAAAAATTCTTTGCATTTTCTTTTTTTTAAAAAGAAAAAACATATTTCATATTTATTTCATTTCATGCAGACACGTGCTGAAAATTGCATTTTTAAATGTTTAATTTGCAATAATTATTTATTTTTTTTAATTTGAGTTTTTATCTATCTGATGGCAACCTATTGATAAAAGATAATTTTTCCCCTTCCACTCGTAACGTGCTCCTGCAGATTAAATTTTATTGTTTTGTCCGAAATATATTGTGGAAAAATATAGTTGAAATGCTTCTTTAAAAATTCATTACAAATAGAATCTTAAGTTAAATGTTAAAATACTGATACTATTAGAAAGCTAGTTTTTTTATCTTTAAATTGATGTTAAAATCATGTTTATGCTATCATATTTTCGGAAGTTATAGCGGAAAAACGTCGAAATTTTGCTTAAATTTTAATTAATTCAAATTCGAATTAAAAATTCGAAAAAAGGGCTCCGAGGTGCACATTCTCGACCTCCAAGGTATACATGTACCGAATTTGGTAGCTGTAGGTCCAACGGTCTGGCCTGTAGAGCGCCAACACACACACACACACACGCACACACACACACACATTGAGCTTTATTATAAGTATAGATAACACTTCTGATAACATTTTCACACTGGTACTGATTCCTTTCAGTTTTTTAAAATCTCTTCATATCCTTATTCACTAGTATATTGTTTATTTTTCACTTCTAAAATATTAAATTTTCTAATGGAATTTTAAATTTCCATCTTCTGATTCCAGTACATTAATCTTAACTTTTGTAAAACGATTTTCAACTCATCAATATGTTCTTTTGAAATCCCCATAAAATGACAGTATTTTTTTTAAAACTATTCAAAGAGCAGGAGCAATAAAAATCAAAATTTTCATAATTTTAAACAGTTGCCATTCACCGATTACTGGATTGTAGGCAAGTTGTAACCCGGAGAGTAAAGATGTTGGAAGTTTTCTATATTTTTTGGACCATCTGTGATTAGCAAAGTATGTTGCATCTTATCTTTGAGATTTTGATGAATATTCTATCGGCTTTTGTTACTGGAGATAATTTGATTGCCTATTTGAAGATGAGTGATTGCAAATCAATTTAATTAATGTGTATTGACTATCTTATTTTGTCATTGCATTTTAAGAAAAATTATAGTTTCGAATTAATTAGTTTCAATGATTATGAAATTCTTATTTGAATGAAGTATTCTAAATTATCGTTTTATGCCCATTAGTGAGAATGCAAATTTTAAAATGCCCTTTGAGAATAGAATAAATAAAGGTTTAGATATGGTTACCGAGAATAATTTTTGAGTTAAAGGACTTGTAGTTATACTTACAAACCTTTAAAGGCATGAACGTTATTTAATTACTTTTCATGTTATTATGTAGAAAAGGCGGTTTTTTAATGAAATTATGAATTATTTTTTGACATCCATTATGTGCTAGAAAGTTTCTTTATAAAGCTCTTTCTTTATCTTTTGAGTTTAAATATACTTTTTGGGAAGTTACATTAATTTTTATATTCACATTTTTATGACATTTTACATTTAAGATGCTGCTTTCTCAAATTCTAATCTTTGATAGAATTTTCTTGGGAATAAATCTCATAAATTAAACTCTAAAGCATATTGTTTATTCAAATTTAATAGACTAATTTCTCAATAAGTTTGGCAGTTTCTGAAATAAGTAATCTGTTTATTTTGAAATATTTTATTGCTATTTTAAAATGAAATGTGAAAAAGAATTGAAAATACCGTATTATTTATGTCGAATCTCAATATTTAAAGAATCGATAGAAACATAGCTTATTATTTAGTCCGGAAGCTAAAAAATATATTCCTAAAGCTATCTGTAAAATTTTAAGCAAATCACTTGATAAATCTCTAAAGTAGAAGATTTTTGCTTTATACCTCCTTATTTTAGCCACAAATCGCACCTTTCCTCCTCATTTTTTTTGTTTAAAAAAACTCGTAGTATTTAACTGTTATAATTTGGTTTCATAGAAGTTTTCCCCTGTTTCTTTAAACGAGCATTTAAAAATAAGTTTTCGGAAGTTCACTACAAAATTTATCTCAAATGTAGTCATATATCTTATCATTTCTAAAAATGTGGAAGTTCAAAACATCGATGTATTTTTAGAATTACTCAAAAGAATGTTATTTGAGAGATTGTCGGAATAATATTATACTTATGAAATTTCTTGGAAAAGAAGATTTTTATCATCATATTATAAGACTACAGCAAGTGTTTCATAATGTTTTGAATCATGTTTTTTAGGTACCAAAATGTTTTATGTAGTCTAATGAACTATATACCATTATTACAGTTTCTTTAGTATAACATTAATTAAAAATTTTTTTTAATGTTTTATGAGAGTTCGTAATATTACAGAAATTATTTACGTTTTTCAGCCATTGGAAGAGTTCTGAAACCTTCTGGAATGGGAGTCTCGTCGATCTCGGGTAGAATATTCGGTACTTTGTACATCACCGACCAAGTCATTGATCCTGATAATCCAGAATCCTTTGTAGAGAAAGAGTTGGTGGATTGCTTTCTATCTCTAAAACAGAATTTAAGTAAAAAAAGTTAATAATTTTTTAACATTCAAAATCTGAAATAAAAACTATACCTAAAATGAATAGATAAAACTTATTAAAAAGTAGTGTTACATTGTAAAAATCAATTTTTCAGACTATTATTTTTTCTTGCGTACAATCACAGTCACAAATGGAAACCGTTGTATTAATTCTTTAACTACGGTGGGCAGCGGTGGCTTGGTGGTAAATTCTCGTCTTCGGGATGAATATTCCCATTCCCTACCCTATTTCATGTATGGAAGAAAATCGAGCAATATCATTGGTTTCCACCGACGCCCACTCTGTGACGAAAGTGTGATGTCATTATAAACAAACTTCGAAATAGTTTTGGTTCGTATTGTTCATGGTATTTTTAATACTAGTAATCAGTATGTAGAGTTAGTTAAAATCGATCATGGCATTTAGAAGTGGGATAGAGGTTTATGAACACTATTTAGACTTAAATTTAAGTAAGGTTTTGTAAATTAGCAACATAGTAAAAACTTCCTTACTTAAATAACAGGAAACTATTTTAAATGTTTTTAAATGGAAAATTATAATGAAAAATATAGATAGGAAACATCAATGTAAACGTAACTAAGATATATAGCATTATCGCAACGAATTAAATCGAATTCATTCAGTTTATGCTACTTAGTTATAAGAGGCATCAAATCCAAGTTGAATCTGAAAGAGAGCAAATATTACGTCACACTCTCGTGTCAGAATGGGAGCCAATGATGTTGCTTGATTTTTCTCGATACATGAAATAGGGTAGGGAATAAGAACATATCTTCGGGAAGAATTCCTGCCTCGTGATTTGATTTTACCAAAAAAAAGTCGTATAAGAGTGCCTAGAGCACACTAAATCGGAGAGTACAAACCAACTCCTATTGGTGAGGCACGGAAACTTGGAGTGAGGGGGAGCTCCAGCTGTGATATCGTCCTCATTATTTGACAGCGGTTCATAAAGGCAAGGTCCATCCGCAAACACCCCAAGTATCGCTTTATATATGAGATGATAATGTAACTAAAACTAAACCTTAAACTATTTGTCAAATATATACATGTCTACAAAGCAAAATGAAAAAAAAAATCATTATAATAACTTTAAAAACATGACTATTATTGGAATGAAGGTATATTTGCGAAGCCGATATAGATAATTTTACTACCAATAACTTTTTAATTCAAATTTCCCTCTCATATTATTGTTATTTATAGTAAAACTTGAAAATCCCAAATTCAAGCTTAAAGATGCTTTGGATAACCAATTGAACAAATTTAATAAACAAAATTGCTGTTATGCATATTTACTCTCTCGTATACGCAATATAGAGAAAGTATAGTAATAGTCAAAAAATTCGGACTGGAAATTTTGAAGACTCTCAAACGTTTTAGACTACCATCAGTTCGAAAAACTCATTTTTGAAAAATGCCTGTCTTTTGGCCAGAGGCAAAAATAACTAAAAACGCTTTAAATTAGAGGAATGAAATTTGGTATACAGACTTTTAAAATATTTTGTGGATTTCTATCAAATTTTGATCGAAATAAGTTCAAAGAAAATGTATCCGTTAAGCTGTTAGAACATGTTAACACAATATTTATAAAGCGAGGGAAACTACATAGATAAAATTCGAAACAGTATTTTAATATCTTGAGTATAGTTGCTATCAAATGTTGAATGGAATTCATCAAGGATTTGACAGTCAGTCTATCAATACTTTCAGAAATATAACAACATAATAACTTTAAAAAAGTTACCGAATTATATTAAATTTGGCGTGTGATTTTGAGCCATTGAATGTAGCTTTATGTCAAATGTTTGTTTCAATTAGTTGGGGAGAATGCGTCCGAAGTCCATATTCGAAATTTGGATACTTTTGAACGCATGCAATGAATTAACCGCCAAAACACTCGCCAAGGGCCAAACTTTAGATTAAGTACAGATGCTGAATTCACGACAAAGGTTAATGTTTCGCACTGTTGTACATCACTGCCATGCTAAACGTTCCAACATTATTAAAGAATATACTTGAATACTTTATGAGGACCACTTCCCCTGGTTTTTTGTCCAACATATTAACACTTTTCATGACAATTTAACAACACTTCTTGAAAAAATGTTCACTTCTTATCAAATTTTAGCTTTAATTGACTATAATATTCATTATTTTGATATTCATACTGAGCCTTCTATACTTGATTAGAGAATATATCAAGTTCAATACATTCATCATTAATTACCTTCTGTAGCATATGGCAAGGATAGTAAGAAAAGTAACAGCAGTAAGAACCACCAACGCTCCAATTAGAATCAGTATAAATAAGAGAAGGTCAATGCCAAAGATTTTTCTTTTTGGCCGATCCATTCGGAGCACCATGGTTCCTATTAGAAATAAAAAAGACAATTGTATCGATAAAAATAACAAGATAAATAATCATAAAGATTAGTTAAATATACATTTTCACTGATATGAGTTGAAGTTGTCATTTTACTTAATTTTTTGTTGGTGGTTGTCTGTATACAAGAAAATACAAAATATTAACTTTGCATATTATGCACTATAATAATTATATATGTTGTTGCCTTTGACAAGCACATTGATGAAATCAGCGATTGAAAGCCGAGAGAGCGTCTCTAACTTCAGAGCGCCATCTATGATCAAGAATACGTCTTATCTACTCATACATTACTTTCGCTTGCATAATCCCTTTTTACAGGGGGGGGCACTCACCCCCCTCACAGATAGATGAACAACCCTGCAAGAATTGAGACTCGAACTCAAGACTCCCAGATCGCGGAGAAGAATAACTACCCCTATGCCAAGATGCCTGCATAATTATATATATTGTTTATGAAATTAAATAAATGCTAACTTAACGTTTGTAAGAAGAATATAAAAATCATAATGAGCAAATAAACTTTAATTATAAGATTTTTTTTTCATTTTGAAGTTTGAATATATATATATATATAGAAAAAGTTTTGTTAAATTTATTAGCATTTAATTCTATTAAATCGCAACTTTTATTAAATATTTGTATGTATTAACCCTAATATATAACATAGATAGTGCATTTTATTTTGTCTAATTTTTTATCCGTGCAGTTGTATAAATTAAAATGTTATACAGTTTAATCATAATCATTGAAAAGTGAAATATTACCTGATGACCTTTATGAAGAAAGTGCATTCAAAATTGTATAGAAAGGACAAATTAAAAATTATGATATTTCTGAATTGATGATCTTATTTTTAAAAATGGAAAGATATCTGAAATGATGTAAATTCAGTTTTAAATAGTATTAATAAAAAAAATCTAAATTTATATGATGTCAAGTAAATAACTTTATAATTTTAAATAATTTTGTATTGAATTTTGGAAAGAATCTACGCTTTTATAATATATATAATATAGAATATTTCTGAAAACAAATTAATCAGAAGGCAATGTGAATCTGTTAGCTGCTTTCAATATTTTTGTAGTCAAACATTTTAGTCAACTGCAAAAACTATTAACATAATTTAAAATGAATATGATTTTTATTCTATATTTTCATTTTTCAAATGCATTGTTAATCATCACACCTTTTAAAATATAGTAAAACGTGACTAAATTTTCTATAACATGACGGAAAATAGTATCATTTCATTTTAGCAACTTCATAATAATGTAGAATTAAAAAAAATTACCTGCAGTTTTGTTTTCAGGTTTTGATAGAACAGATTTTATATCCTGCAAAAGAAAAAAAAATCAAAATTTATCGAAAAAATTTATAAACACACACACAAAACCTTTTTAACAAGCATCGAAAAAAGTCAAATTTGGTTAGATTATTGAAATTATTTTACCAAATTATATGTCGTACTTAAATTATTGCAATATTTCAGTTGGTTTATAATTAAAGCTAAAATTAAGAATTAAACGCTTTATTTTTGTTATTTAAAATCCCATTTAATAAAGGACATATAATCCAATTTTATTTAAAGTATTACCTAATGCAAGAATTAAAAAATAATTCAGATAACTGAAAAATAAAGATATCTATACATATAACAAATATTGCAGATAATATATGTTTGTAATATTCAAACATTTCTAATATTCAGTAGTCTCTTAGAAAACAGATCTACATTTTATATACGGTCGTCAGCATTTCTTGTTATTTAGGTCAACACCAAATATTCATAAAGGCCAAATATTCACACCGTTAATAAGCCTGTGTTATAATATATCTAGTGTTAATATTCACACTGTTAATAAGCCTGTGTAATAATATATATAGTGTTAATATTCACAGTTAATAAACCTGTGTTATAATATATATAGTGTTAATATTCACACTGTTAATAAGCCTGTGTTATAATATATATAGTGTTAATATTCACACTGTTAATAAGGCTGTGTTATAATATATATAATGTTAATATTCACACTGTTAATAAGCCTGTGTTATATATAGTGTTAATATTCACACTGTTAATAAGCCTGTGTTATAATATATATAGTGTTAATATTTACATTGTTAATTTGTGTTATAATATATATAGTGTTAATATTCACACTGTTAATAAAACAAAATTTGTTAAAGTTGTAATCTTACTAATTATTTTATTGAAATGAAAAACCGATTGCTTCTACTTGTTTCCTCATTTTTTTTTAGCAGAATAAAGAGAATAATTATTTTTATATTTTTATTGCGGAACAAACCTCATCTTTCACCACAAGTGTCCGAATTCTAATCTTGTATTCGTATCCAGGGTTGAGATGAACATTCTTATATCCTCCCCAAATCTGCTTATCACCGACCACAAACGTTTGTTCTCCTGTCTGAGAGACATTGCTAGGGTCGAGTTCAGCTGCGATGTAATAGGGCAATCCTTTCTGTACCACTGCTGTGTCGAAATCACTGAGTAGAGATTCGTCGATTGGAACATTGTTCCTCGCATCTTCGACGATAACTTGATATTTGCTGGAGAAGAAAAAAAAACCAGTTTGATCTTGGAATGATATTTTCACCATTAGATGGCAATCCGATTGGAATTCGAGAAGGAATTATAAAAAAATTTAAATGGTTTTAAACATTTCAGAAGTGTTTTCATTTGATTCATATATGTTTATTTTATTTCTAAAATGTTTTCATAAATGTATAACAAAGATAATGTGCAGACAAAAATGTATTTAATACTTTAAAGTCCCAATGCACATGTGTATAAATCCAATAATTAAAAGAGAGAAACTTTTTGCTTTAAAGTATGTTTAACTTTAAAATATTTTTAATAATGCATACATTCCTAATATATTTCAAAATGTAATAAATTCGGAAGAAATTACAAAAATTTAGTTCGTATGAAAAAAAGCAAATTTTTAAAAATGAAGAAATTTAAAAATAGTTTTTGATTAGAAATATACTGTGAAATTATTGCGGAAAAGCATATCAATTAATTATTGATTGCCTTATTAAAATTTTGAATTTTTTTTCTATTAATCATAAATTAGTTATCCTAGAAAAGCTACGTTTTTAAAATAAAGTATTGAAAAAATTTAAATATATTTTTGAGTAGTAAAATACAGCTACGTTATCGTAGAAAAATAGTAAAATATTAATAAATATTTAATTATTTCATCAAAATTTCGAAAAAAAAAACTGAAAATCGTTTTTTTTCTATTAATTAAAAAGTACTTGCCCTATTAACATAAGCTATTATACTTTAATTTACCCGTGTTGTTCTCTATACGAATACAGTAAAATATCATGGAGATACTGCAAAAATATTATTGGACATTTTGTATTGTTAGAGTAAATGGCGAATTTCCAAGATTCATATGTCCAAAAGGTTTGACTACAATGTTTGAGTAATTTTTTAATCATAAATACTGCATAACTCAATTTACAAACAAATATTAACCTGTGAACGAAATATAAATAAAATCTTTTGATCAAACCTGCCGTATAACATAATTAACAGATAGTTATTTAAATGCTAGTCTTTGACCATTATCTTTTAACATTCAGCCAGTTGATGTTTGAACAAAATTTTCGAATAGAGGCTTCTAAGACAATCACCATGCCATAGTGTACTTTATGTCTTCTTACATGAGATCACAATAACATCATAGATGTATAAGATAATATTTTATGAAATGCAGAAAAGTTAATATTTAATACATATCACTGGTATAGAGGATGTATTAAAATGAAAGGAAATTAAAGAAATGATATTACCAAAAACCATTTTTTTCAAGAAAGTAAAAAATATATAGTTTATTTATTAATTTTTGTAACTATATTTTTAATTTAGAAAACTTAAAACAATAAATTTGGTTAATTAAGTGAAATGACTTACACAATTGCTCGTAGCTGTTTGGAAAGAAAAGAGCATGGGTTTATATCCGAAAGCAATTTCTTAGACTAGATGCTTATTTTAAGAAATTGGTGAGTAATAGATGAACCAATTTTTAGAATATATTACGTTTGCCCATTTACCAAACATAACTTCAATGCTCTTTGAAAGTTCTTTCAGATCAAAATAAGATCTGCACAAAAATTCGCTAATTCTCAAAATATTTTCTGAAGCAACTTTAATTTCATAAGATTTGCATTCTATGTTACTATGTAGGCTTTAATTTTTTAAATATCTGGCAGGAGCATTTGATATCATATTACACATTAGTATAAGAAATTCAAATATACCGACATGGTATTCGTCACAAATATTCTTACACAATATTTTGCTATTCTAAAGGATGTCCCAAAATTAAAGCAAGATTTTAATTTGCCCCCATTCATTTACTAAAGTGTTGGTAGCCCTATATAAAAATAACTATTTCACAACTTATAGCTAAGGGTTAGTAAAAATAAAGCGTTAAACAATAGAAATACATGTTAATGGAAGATTTGAATTAATAACGCAATTTTTTTTTATTAAAATGCTATATTTTTATTGAATAGTCAAGTATAAAGGATTGGGCTATGTATGGAATAACACATAGGGCAAATGTCTCCCGCGACTTTGCAGGCACATACGTTCTCTTTTGCCAAATATTTTACCATCATTCTGCATATACGCGACTGAATTCCGTTAACGCAGCATTGCACTGCCTCTTTCAATGTATACGAGATTGTGGAGTTGTTGGCATAGAAATTTGACTTCAAAACCCCCATAAAAAATCCAACTGGTGTTCAATCACACAATCTCGAGGGCTGATTCTCAAATATTTGAATTGCATGTGCCAGACATTATTTTTGAAATATTGTTCAATAATGTTATTCCATCGTGTAACGCTTTATTTTTACTATTTCTAAACTATCAGATATCAAATGGTTTTTAATAGGGTTGTCAATATTTTACTGCATGAATGGGGGCAAATTCAAATCTTATGTTAATTTTGGAGCACTTTTTACAATTTTAGTATTGCACAGAATTGTTAAGATAAGAAACCTGGTTTGTCAGACACAGAATTAATGGAAGAAGTGGTCAACGATAAAAATTTACTTACTAAACAGAATTGCTCCCAGTAGTTGAAAAAACAATTGGTATTGTTTCATTTGTAGCATCAATCTCAATCATTCTCAAAGAAGGTGATACGTGGTCACCTAAAAATGTAATGTAATTTTTTTTAAATACATATTCTTACAAATATACATATTCTTTAAAAAATGCATACTCAGCAAATAAAGAACAACCATTTGATAGAAACAATTAAAAAAAATTAAAATGACTCATTTGATAGAAATCCTTTTATAATAAATAATTTGCTAAAGCGTAACAGTAATTTATTATAAGGGCATTGTTGTTTTATTAAATTTAGGTGCGATACAAAAATATATTTATGATAGTATTAGTAATATATTAACTATATTGATATAAAACTTAGTATCATTTAATTGGATAAGAAAATTTCAAATTTTTTTTATCCTCTTGTTTTGGAGAAAAACAATTTTTTATTTAAGGAATTCTCTTTTAAACCAAGTTTTTGATTTGAGCAATGAGAATTCGTTAAATAGAAATTCGACTGTATATGTTTCAAGCAATCAGATTTTATCGTTTATTAAACAGAAAAACGATTAATTACTCACCCGAAATAACCGTCCAGCTGATAATGGAAGCAGGCGGGCCGTAACCAGCAGATGTTTTCCCGCTTACTTGAATGGAATACTGCGTGCTCGGGTGCAAATTAATCAACACAATTTCGGTTTGGTTGCCTTCGATGTCAATCTCTTTAGCAATGAAAGGAGTGTT
>JAPMOQ010011045.1:0-20695 GCA_026543055.1 Argiope trifasciata | reverse complement strand
GAATAAATTTTATACCAAAGAATAAGTTTTACAAAAATTTTATACCAGAGAATAAATTTTACAAAAATATTATACCAGGGAATAAATTTTACACCATTTTCAAAATGTGAAAGAAAAAATGTGTTTTTCATGGTATCAATTTAATAGACGTGGGAATTTTTACCACAGTTTGTCAATTATTTAATGTACAGTTTACGAGATGTACAAAAAGTTAGAATACCGAGAATATTGATGATAGATGAATGACATATTGACATTTTCAGTTGCACCATGATGTCATGGGACCAGAAAATTTCATGTACATAATATGAGGTGGGGGAAAATTTAAGTAGCTTGTCCTTACTGTCTGGAAATTTAACGGTATCATTCATATAAAGTGATGTCCAAAAGATTTAACTGAATTTAATTTATCCTATTACGTGCGAAGGAAAAATTTTGAAAAATTGATCTTTTTAGAAACTATTTATGATTTTTAGACGTATTATCAATCATAAACACTATAAATACAAAAAAACATTACTTGAAAATATAAGATATTTTGAGATGTAGGAAAACATGTAGTAAATTTTAATGAAATTTAACTAAAACGGTTAGCACTCTACCCAAAATGGCAAGGCAGCAATCCTATTTTTAATTGCACACAAGTTATAGAATGCAATGATGAATGAAATGAACCAAGAAAAATTTTGAGATGCAAAGAAGTGATGGGTAAGCAAACACATGCGCATATAAGTATTTTTTCTATCCATTCACAATTTCATTTTTCTAAAAATACCTGTAAGTGAAAAATCATTTCACCCATAATAAACCTTTCATTGCCCACATCATTTAAAACACACGCTAAAAATTTTACGCAAATACCTCAATTAGTTTTTGAGATATCATGTTAATGGTGAATGTATATGGAAATTAAAGTTTTTGAGAAATTTTAAGCTAAAGACACATTTTAACTGAAAAATATGTGAAACGATGATAGGTGAGGCCTTCCTTTCCCTCGAAAACATGAATTGTTTTACAATGATGAAAGTCTGAACTACAAGAAATAATAATATTACTAAAAATTCGTCAATGGGGTTGATAACCAGTGTTTTTAGCGTAGTCGGACGCTTTAAGATAATCAATTGCTTCGGAGAACCAATTTGCTGCCAATGACAGCTAGTTTCAATTATGAGTTTTAGGATTGCAAACTTTTAAAGATCTTCAAAATTATGAATGAATATTACTCACTTCATAAATGCATCTATGAACCAAAGTGGATCGGAGGGAGAGTGGAAATCTTCTCCCACTGCTGGTGTTTGTGGGCGCAGTACTTTCCTTTCAATTTGTAAATGCAAGACTGGAAAAAGAAAGGAAAACCAATTGCTATGAGGAAGCATTTACAACGGCTTAATACGGAGAGTATGAAGTGAAAGTGATCATCTGGATTCATTATAAAAGAAAACAATATCTTGAAACGAAGGTGTACTCACTATATACTGGAGCACTTGTTGTTTTTCTTTCTGAAAAATGTTCAATAATGTCAATTTGATATCAAAAGAGAAGAAATAAGTTTATGTAGGAATGGCTGGGACAAAATGCCCATTCAGTCTCATTTAGATCAATGACTAGGGCAACTGATTAAAAAGAAGAAGATTTTAAATAAAAACTATTCAATAGAGTAAAACAATTAAAAAAAGTAAAACAATATAAAACAATAAAAGCAATTCAATAAACAATTCTTCAATTTCAATAGAGATACCTTTAGACGACACCAAGGATGAAGCCTAATCAGGTCTTCCATGGCAAAACTAAGTAGAACCGTAGCGTATTAAATAATCATGATATCGAAAGAACGGCCCTCTCTCTCCCAGTCTAAAGAGCGAATGCTCACAGCTCGCTTTTCTAAAACTTGATGTCACGCGTCTTAGATTTTGAATCTATGTTGTTCAGTAGAATCCCTGGTGCCATCTATTACAATAAAAATAAAAATAAATTTGGAATGGTAATGGCCGCTAATTAAATCTCTACATTTATTCCATACAATTTCAATATAAATATTTTTTGTGAATACACTTGTATTTCCGAAGTTGCAGACTTGAATGGTAATGACGCTGGACTCATAGTCAGGAGATCATGTGCTCGAATCCCAGTAGACTTGAAATTTGTTTGAGTATTTTCCCTCTACTTAGTGTTCCAGAAGATTCTTCGCCTCTCTTTCATTGACCAGATAAGTGCTCTGGATTTTTCTTACTGTCTCCAGAAAGGCATTCTGGAACTTTCCTGACTTGTATAAAAGCTGAAGATCTCTCAGTCAAAGAGATCATAGCTCAGAATTGAGTGAATAAACTGATTTAACTCTACTTCCTGGGTCTTCTCGAGTTCCATCGACGTGACAATATTAAATTAAGAAATAAATCCATTTTGTTTAACTTTTTATCTTTAACTTCCAATCCATTATTTTTTTAAATCTAAATTCAGATAACGGTACTCGTATGGAATCAAAATTTAATGAGTGGGAAATTTTGTAGGAAAATACGAAATTGTTTATTACCATTGAGAATCAACTAGAGAACAAAAATCACATTCCTGGTATGTGAGGTAGTGTCATGTTCTATTACGAAATGCTATTGCTAAGACAATGAAACAATTCACTACAACCTAAATTATTATTTAATAATAGAGAAAAATTAATATTATAAATAGTATAGAAATAATTCCTTTAACATTAGGTGCTTGCAAGCATTTATTATTATTTTTTGTATCAATTTAAAATGGCATTTATTAAGAAAATTTGGTGCAATGTATATCAAATAAAATGTTTTCCATCTTTTCTACAACTTTTTCTCTTTTTCATCTAATAAGTCTTGCAACTGATTGTCTTTTTTTTTCGGTCCATTAAGCAGATTTTGGAATTGACTTCGAAGTCACCGCTCTTAAATTGCTGAAACCAAACCGACATTTAGGATATGAAAAAGCAGCATTCCTATCACTTTCTAAAAGTGTCTGATGGGTTTCTTCAAATCAAACAAAAAAAGGAATGTCGAAAATGTGATTTGGAGTGTTTTGTGATTGGATTCTTTATACCTGAATATTTTAATGATACGAAATGGAAGCCTTCAAAATGATCACATTAAAGTAATAACATTGTCGTCGCTTCTATAATTACTCCGCGTGTTTATCAATAGATGTGACTGGTCAAAATATATGCGTAATGTTATTCCTTTCATGTACAATGAGCAACTAAGCTTATTCAATTATGTAGCTTATTCAATTATGTAGCTTATTCAATTGCTCTTACCCGCGACTCTGTTTGCGTGGAAAATTTGATATCTATGTACGAAAAACTATTAAATAATGACAAATAAAATTAAACTTCGCCTAAAAACGATACATTTAAAAGGATAAGCACACACGAAAAATATATTGCATTAATACAATTTGATAACAAAAACACACAACTGTCGTAAAAACAATTTCTTTACATTGTATACCCAGAACAAATAAAGTCCGTATTTCTTTAAAATCAAGTCAAATCCTTTTTATTTATGGATTCCAGATTGAGAAAGGTACAACAGTATTAGACACATAATTTTAAAACTTTTCATTTAGATGAAAACACAGTTGTCCACAATAACGCGTGAACTTTCAAAGCCAGGCTGAGAAACGCACATGTCTGATTTTTTTACTTTTCTTTCTTTTTTTTCTTTCCTTTATTCTGTTTTATTTTCATTTAAAAGTACTTCAGGATGAATCTGAGAGATCTATTCATGAACATCATTGTATTTTAAGTACATCAAACACTAAGAAATTAAATAGAATCGTTTGAAATAATGGGTCGAAATTCTGCTAACCCTAACCTCAATTCTGTAGGGGAAAAATACACGGAGTCTTACTCATCTTTGGTGGAATGTGGCCTCAGCTATTTGGCAGGAAAAATAGTTTTTAATGAATGAAAAATGAACCACTCCATGAAGCGGAATAACAAGTAGGTTATGTTCTATTCCTGACTATCATCTATCTCTGAACTACCTTTCATCCAATTCTGTTCAGCCGTTCTGGAGTGATTGAATAACAAACATCCATCCATCCACACATCCGAACTTTCACATTTATAAAATTAGAATAGATAGATAGATATATCGGGCTGCCATCTAGGAACAGATAAATGCAATAAAAATAGAAAAGATTGGTTGTGTTTGGGTTGTGAAGACAAATTATGTTACTTTCCTACTTCTCCTTATTGGGCACAAAATACTTAACTTTATAAAAGCTCTTATATGAAATAAAGTGCTTCCATGCAGATCGCTACGATGTCCAGACAGTAATCTTTTCAAAATTTCTCAATGATCTACTTAGAGGAAAAGTCCGAGAAAGTTTAATGACATATTTCTTAGAAATACATAATTGGATATGTTGAAGATAAAATGTATGTTGGGTTTACATTTGGTAACATTTCGAAATGGCATACATGCGTTGTGACGTCTTTTGATTATTAAAAGCAGATGTTGATGAACCGGCGAATATTGCTATTTCTTTTGATTTTTAAACCTTTGCCCTCGGAAGGTGATTCTTGCTCACCGTTCAAGACGCTGCATCAACGTTTCTAAACAGAAAATTCAATGCTGAAATATGACAATTCCTTTTAACTCGAGGACGAATTTCAAATTTGTTTCCTTGTTGTAAAGAAACGGAGGACAAAATATATAGTTTCTGCTACGCACGATATTGATTGATATTTACAGAATGAAATAAACAATCAGTCGTATATATATACACTGAAGTGACAAAAGTCATGGGATAGCAATATGCAAATACACAGATGGCAGTAGTATCGCAGCGAAAAAGTATAAATGCGCAGTTTGTTTTCCAGAGATTTCATTTCTGTTCAAGTTATTCATGTGAACAGGTTTTTCGTGATTTATGGCGGCACGACGAGAATTAACAGACTTTGAACGTGGAATGTTAGTTGGAGCTAGACGCATGGGTCATTCCATTGCGGATATCGTTAATGAATTCAACATTCCGAGATCCACAGTATCAAGAATGTGCCGAGAGTATGAAATTTCAGGCATCACATCCCATCATGGACAGCGCAGTGAGCGACCACCTGCACTTAACGACTGAGACCACCGACGTCTGTGTAGAATGGTCAATGTTAATAGACACGCAACACTTCGTCAAATAATTGCAGGAATCAATGTGGGACGTACGAGGGACTTCTCCGATAGGACTGTGCGGCGAAATTTGTCTTCCTTGGGTTATGACAGCAGAAGACCGACTCGAGTGCCTTTACTGACAGCACGACATCGCCTGCAGCGACTCTCCTGGGCTCGTGAGCATATCGACTGGTCCCTAGACCAGTGGAAAACCGTGGCGTGGTCAGATGAGTCACGATTTCAGTTGTTACGAGCTGATGGTAGAGTTCGAGTGTGGCGCAAACCCCACGAAGCCATGGACCCAAACTGTCAGCAAGGCACTGTTCAAGCTGGTGGTGGCTGCATAATGGTGTGGGTTGTTTTTACATGGCATGGACTCGGTCCTCTGGTGCAACTGAACCGATCATTGTCTGGAAATGGTTATGTTCAGCTGCTTGCAGATCACTTGCAGCCATTCATTGGACTTCACGTACCCACACAACGATGGGATTTTTATGGATGACAATGCGCCATGTCACCGGGCCAGAACTGTTCGCGATTGGTTTGAAGAACATTCCGGACAATTCCAGCGCATGATCTGGCCACCTATATCGCCCGATATGAATCCCATCGAGCATTTATGGGACATCATCGAAAGGTCCGTTCGTGCCCAAACTCCTGCACCATCCACACTTTCACACTTATGGACGTCTATACAGACAGCATGGCTCAATATTCCTGCAGAGGACCTGTTGCACTTCGCCGGGCAAAAGGAGGACCGACACGATATTAACAGTCATCCCATGACTTTTGTCACTTCAGTGTATATATATATATATATATATATATATATATATATTTCCTCCAACGGATACTGCTCAAAATATGATAGAAATCGTTAAATTTGGTTTGAAAACTGGCAACCAAATTTCAAGAGCTTTAGAAAAAACAAAGGATATTTGTATCACATATATACAGGATAAAAAAGGCTTTGCAAATTAATTGTTAAAAATACAAATCAGCGTGCATACGCACCTGTCCTTTTGCACCTCCCTATAGAGACAAGAAATGATGTCAAAATCTAAATAACTAAAAATAAAATTAAATAAAAAACTAAGAACTAAGAACTAAGCAAATAAAATAAAAAAATAAATAAGAACTAAATATAATAAAAAACTAAGAACTATAAGCAAAGCATTAAAAAAATTCAGATAAATTATAAACAATTTCAGTTGAACTGTAATGAAGAAATTGATCGTGATGGATATATAAAAAAGGAATCCTGTATGAAGTCTAATGTTTGTGGGAAACATTACTTTACTTATTGTTACTTTAATATTCATATCCTTCAGTATCAGGTTGGCGACTATCCGGCCTAGTTGTCTTTTATCGTAATGAAATGCTAAAGGCAAGGCGTCTATTAAGACATATAGTACAAACTTTTACATTATCTAAAAACTGACTCTCATCTTATTCTCACTCTGAATCTTTCATTTATCAGTGAACAAAAAAAAGTTTGAGTCTATTTTCTTAAGAAATAAGCCTACGATTTGCATCCATGTTTTGATCCCCCATTTAATTTAGTCCTTTCTGAATTAGCATTAAACTGTGAACAATTTATATCTTTTAAAATGGTTTTATCTTATAAATTCTTGAAATGTGCAGTACAGTATATAATCATATATAAGCTACCAGTACAGAGTCTTCTATTTTAAGGTATCCGACTACGTTCGAAGAAATTTTTTAAATACTATCTAAAACTATGGTTTTTAGATGCATTGTCAATTATAATACAAAATACAAAAAATAAAAGAAAATTATTTGAAAATATAATATATTTTGAGAAATAGGAAAATGTGTAGTAAATTTAATGAAATTGAACCAAAACGTCAACACTCTACACTACATGTTTATGCAGAAATCCCATTTTTCTTTGAACCCAAGTTATAGAATATAATGATGCACAAAATGAACCAAAATATAAGAAACCTTTAAGATGCAAAGAGGTGATGGGTAAAAAATATAAGTATATGCGTTTTGTTGCATAAATGCACAACTTAATTTTTTTAAAGCACCTGTAAATGAAAAAATACTTCACCAATAATAATACTTTTGGTTCATTTCATTGTCCCGTATTATTTAAAACCCACATTGATATTTTTATGCAAGTACCTCCATTAGTTTTTGAGATATCTTGTTTCCGGCGGAGTCTTTTTATGAAAATAAAAATTTTGAAAAAATTGAAGACAAATTTTAGCTGAAAAATATATTTTGATTAAAATTTCTCTGGATGATGGATGAGACTTTCCTTTTAACAGAAAAGATAAAATGATTTGCAAAGAGCAGAGTCTGAACTAGAAGAAATAAGAATTTTTAAAAAATTCGCCAATGTGGTCAATAGTCAGTGTTTTTAACGTAGTTGGATACCTTAACTTAGTTATTTAAGAATTTGCGTTAAACTCTGAGCAATTTATAACTTTTAAGATACTTTTTATCTTATAAATTCTTGAAATATGCAGTGCGGTATATAAACAAGTATAAGCTACCAGTACAGAGTCTTCTATTTTAAATCGACACGTTGTCGACAGCGGTTTTTGTGATTCAATGAGCCACGTTGTGACATTCCACGTGGTTTGAGGTAAATGGAGGCTTTAATGTTCATTCAGAAGGGAGAAAATACGTATCCTAACAGGGAGATTCGGTACAAAAACCTCGTCCTCAAGTATTGGTGGGCAAAGATATGAATTCATAAAATGCAGACCTATCTAGGTTTTTTGTTATCCAGTCTACCTTTCGGCCATATTAGGAGGGTTACTGTACTTCAATTTTGAAATACAGGGTGCGCCAGAGAAACTTACTTATTTTAAAGGGCAATAAAAATAAAAGCACTTTAGTTATTGTTTAATTGATTTTTTTATTTGAGAATATAATATCCCAAGTTTTTTCATATAGTTAAAAAAATGACACCGGTTAAATGGCAATCCCCCTGCGCATACACTGATATTTCAGTTTTTGAAGTTCGTGTCTACTTTTTGCAGCCTATCCATCGGTATGTTGGCAATGGCGTCACGAATGCTGTTCTTGAGGTGAGCTATGGTCCGTGGTCGATCGACATAAACCAGGGATTTCAAAGTGAGCCTCGTCACCGAAAAAAACGACCGCGTCTTCAAGCAGGTTGTCAAGCAGCATTTCACATGCATTTTGACGGGCAAAAAAATCGCGTTCACTTAACTCTTGCACGACAGCCAATTGATAGGGATGGAATGGAAGGTCTCGATGGAGAATTTGTCGAACAGTGGTGTCAGAAATTCCCAGAGCAGCTGCCTGTTTGCGAGCCGAAAGCAGAACCAACCGTCTCAATCTTTCGACATTTTCCGGAGTTCTGGTTGTCCGTTGATGTCCATTTCTGGGTTTAGCGACACTCCCAAAAAGAGTGAACCCACGATGGAATCGAATGACGGCCAGGAACGGGTCTGTGAGGAGGAATTTCAAAACGAGCGTGGTAGGTACGCTGCGAAGCAACAAGTGAGCGACCGTTAGAACAGAAGTTCTTGACGGCGAATACACGCTGCCCTCTCGACCAGAGTATGATGGCAATTGACTATAGGGGGAAACAAAGTTGGAGACTTTCCCCTCCAGTAGCACCATCAGCACCCGACTACCTACTTAACTCATCGCTAGGGAGTTTTTTCAAATAAGTATGTTTCTCTGGCGCAAACTGTAGTTTTTGTTTGAACGATTACAGGAAGAACTTAGATTAGGAAGAATTGAAATTTTATTTTAGAAAATTGGATAATTGTGTTTCTATTTTGGTATGCTTAAATTTTAAGCAACACATATGGTGATTTTTTTGCTGCTAATTAACACTCTACAATAAAAAACTGTTGTACTTGGAAGCAAAAATTTGATTTCTATTAATGTTTTTTTTTATTTAAAAATACATGTTTTTGACCAAAACAATTCAAGCGTTAGGCCCAATACGGGCTGTTTAAATGCTTTTCTTTTTGTCTAAAATTATTATTTTTTAATATGACCTCAATAATAGCCATTTTTTATGATTTCAAATTTTGAATTTCAAAAAAAAAAAAAAAAGATTTTTTTGTGATACGTTTTAACACTCATGTGCATGGGTTAGGACAGGAAAATAAGTGTAGATGTCCTATAGGAATTGAAGTCTCTATCGTTGTTGAGATTAATGATGTAAAGAGATTTCGTTGATATTACGCAGAATCAATAATCTTGGCGAACTGCTGATCGATAAAGACACTCAATGTTAAATGTTTATGACGTTAGATGTTGAATGCTTATGTCACATTTTTAATGTTTATAACATTGAATGCTTAATGTTTATGCTACATTTTTAATGTTAATGAAGCTAAATTTTAATGTTTATGACATTAAATGTTACATATTAAATGATTTTTATGTTATACTGATGTTTATAACCTATATGTTAAGCGTGTATACAGAATAGAGAATAGATTGCAATGTTATACTTACAGGTGCTCCTTTAGCCACATCCGTGCATATATATACCTATGGGAAACAGAAAAATATTTAATCCAGTGCACGAAAAAAACCATTATTTATTGACATTTTAAGTAAACAGATGAACACGAAACCATGACGCATTACATTTGTAATTTGTGTCATTTAATCAACCTTTCCCCATACGATGACGAGTCTGAGATGCGCATCAAAATCCTGAATCTGTAATTTGCAATTTGCAATCAAGTGAAAGCATTAAGTAATTTAAAATGCAAAAATAAGACAGATTTCAATATTGTTCGCTCGCATTTCTCCATCCCGGCCGATCACCTGTTTCCATGTAATCACGTGATTCAATGCAATGACGTGACGCGAGCTGTTGATGTATTTATTACAGTGTCTCTTTGTACTGCGTTTTTAATAAAAGCTTATTTCTAACATGACGTGATTATTTTGATGAGTAATATTTTAGAGACCACTGACCAAATGAATGTGTTGTGAGGAGTAACTAATAGGGTCCGTCGATGTGTTGAGTGAGGAGTTAACAATATCTTATTAGAAATATTTGAATCCTTATACTAATATACGAATTAAAATAACGATAAATTCAGCAGATAGAATATGTCATCTAATAACGAAGTTCAGTAAATTCTTTATTCGAAAGGATTAATTATTATATCAACTAAGAATACAGGAAAATTCTATCTTCACATTACGATTTTTTCATAATCTACATAAAACTGAATCAGCCTTGATAGAATGCATTACACTTGCGCTAATGTGTTCTGGCTACTTCCTAACAAGACAATACGAAGCAAAAATTGTATACCAATATAACAATGATGGTTATTAGATGACTGAATTGATTTTATGTTTGAATAAATTCCGCCATTTGTGGGACCCTCTCTGAAACAGTCAGTTTTTGTTGCAAAAGTCCAGGGATATCGAACACATTGAGGAATATAGATCCCTTGAATAGAGGAGGAATTCTATCTGGCAAAAGACGAATTTTAAAAAGAATTACCTGCTTCAAATAGCGGGGCCATTTCTTTTACTTTTCATTCATTTCATGTATGGGAATACAGCTGTTTTGTACAGCAATTTAATCGAGTCGGGTAGATGTAATGCCACTTGGCCATACCCAGCCCGAATGAGCGGTGTTCTTTCGAATGAAGGCAGAAGTGTGCGCCTTTCGTAGTGAACGTGCACCGTTCAGGTGAAAGGACGACTTGGCTCGAACACAACCCTTTTTAGGGGGCGGTCGAACTCATTCCTCCGTCCAGTCCCAATCACAGACCGACTCATACCTGATTCAGTACCCCCAGAGGTATCATTTGTGATGGGATCTTGGAGGACCTATTGAATGTACCCCCACTGCCATGAGCCAACACGGCAGTCATTGACCGAGACGAGGACAGAACTCGCTATTATCGGATACCTGTCGGTTGCAAGGCTGACGCTCTACCAACCAGACTACTTTGACACTCTATATAGTTATTGTATTCTCCATAGTTACATAAATCGTACAGTTTCTTTATAATTTTTTTCGACATCTAAAAATGCAAAAAAAAATTATGGTTGTCAAAAAAAAAATTAGAAATCGCCATGTTTTCAAACCTTAAGAAGCAAAGATACAAACTTCATGATATATAGACATGAAATATTCAATGTCTATATAGACAATTTCTAGTTGAAAAATATGTGACCTGTATGATAGGTCAATCCTTCATTTCTCTAAAAAGGATAAATTGTTTTGAAAAGTAGAAAGTCTAAACTACAAGAAATAACCAAAAAAAAAAACCTTCGCCAATGTGGTAGATAAACAGTGTTGTTAACGTAGTCGGATACCTTAAGCAGGGATGGAGAGAAAATATCCTTATTGAAGAATATGCAGGAAAGTTTCCTGGAGACCATTGCTGATGACTTTAAGTATAGCATTAAAAGAAGTTCATGTGCAGCTTTTAAGATGTTAAAGTATGAAATGTTTGTTTAACAGTATCTCTATAGATGTAGTACTTGAATGTAATTGGTACAGCAATCATTCTGATTTGTACTGTTTGAAAGTTAGTAAAAGAATGTAAACAAAGCGTCGTGCAAAGATTTCAGACAGCTTCAGCTTTTAATACCCTAAATTCAACATTTTGCGCGACTAATTAATAGAGTTGTAAATTATTATTAGAAATGTTCAGAAAAATGCTCGCCGTAGCCCCGAAATATCAATTCGAAAGAGGAAAAAGGTTTAATATTTTGAATCGAATACGAAAATAGGTTTATCGCCAAATAGGTAATCGCTGTGATTCGACAGCGGAAATTGATGATCGATTGAAAACAGAATCACAAATAAACGAAATCAACTGCCCAACGCTAACTGTTCACCAAACGTTTAAACTCACTGGTGAAAACAAGCTCATAAAATTTCATAGTTTAACTGTAAAGCGAAATTCCGAATAAAGAAACGCTTTGAAACTTAAATTATCTCTCTCTTTATATGTATGATTTTAAAATATTGGTTTCATGATTTGGCTTGCCATGTCATAAAATGTATTAATGAAGAAGAATAGTGGTTTTCATAACTTCTAATTAAATTAATTTGACAAAAGTCTGCTCATTCGCCAAAGACGGCTAAAAGATCAAAATACGTACCAGATAGAATAGGTCTTTCGAACTGCAAATCTTCATCCACTGTTGACGAAGGTCCGAGGTTTTAGTCACGTTCTTTATGCACTTCTCTCCGTTGTGTTTGACCTGAAATGGAAATGGGAACACGGGATTCATGGGCAAATCGGACATGAAAGAAATTTGATAGGTTGGTTGATTTGGGTTTTTTGGCACAAGGGCCATTCTTATGGTAAAAGGTAGAACATTCTTAATGTTTGAAGCTTCGTGTAAAATTATAGTTTCATATAAAAAAGCTAAAACAGACGAAGACAAAATAATGACATCTTTGTTTTTTTTAAAAAAACAATAAGGAAATTGATTAAGTTAAATATATGGGAAAAGTTGTATATCAATTAAAAATTTTAAGATGTTTGGATGATAGCTCTTTCCCATCAATTCTGGGAGAGTTCTATTTGATGAATGAAAAAAATGGTGGCAATGGGAGTCAAAAGCTGGGCACTCAATCAAAATATGGCACACTGTCTATTCGGTAAAAGAAGAACACATAGGTACTCTTTCTCCTATCGTTCAGTGGTGGTGGGATGGTCGGCTGTATTCAAGAATAGTTTTATTTTAGTTTAGTTATATTAACGTCCCGTTTTTAAAGCAACACGAGGGCTATTTTGGGACGGACCTCGTCATTTTGAACCACGGTCAGATGACACCTGAATTGGCACCCCCCTCTCCACCCACGCCACACCAGCGGGAGGACGTTTGGCCTGACAGATTGAACGTGCAAGAGACCCCCTCACACGAAAGTTCTTCGGTGGAATCGAGTCTCGAACCCTCCGGTTCCGAAGCCGAGACCTTACCACCAGGCCACCGCGGCCTCTATTCAAGAAGAAGAAGCCCTTTCTCCGAACAGTAAATACTTGTGGGTAATCCGAGTATGCCCAATACGTAGGCGAGATCATTTTACATCAGCCCCACGCATTGGTAAAACTGGCCATGTGTCAATAACAGGTTTAACTAAATCTAGTTTATTCAAAAGAAAGGTAAGAAAAAAAATAAGAAAAGTCGCAACAAATTGTCATTATCAAGCTAGTTATGAGATCTCTCTTGCAGAATGTGTCACTGTCTCGTGAATAAAACACAAGAAACGAAAGTTCTTTGTCGTCAAAGCAGTCAGACTCGAGTCCCTACGTTTCAGAATCACTGAAACGAGTATTAGTTACAATCGAGTCTCAATATTGTTGCAAAAAGGTGGATTTGCACATAGTTAGATTGGCTGAAAGGTTAAGCACGCACTTGCGAAGCACGAGGTCCAGGACTCAAATCTCAGCCACACGACGTTGCCTTTAAGATTGGACTTTAATGGAAATTTAGCATTATTCCTTTGTTAATGCAATAGAAACTTCTAGAACTTTCTATATGATTTCTGACTGCTCTGCTGCTGATGATGTCGTATCGGTGTTTCCACGGAAAGAGGGTACAGTAGCCTCTGGGGGTAAAGAGCCCTGAGCACCCAGAAGTCTGACTTCTACCTCAAATGGAGGTGACACAATATTCGCTTGCACAACCCCTTTTTACAGGGCGGGGCGCATTCAAGCATCTCACAGAGAGAACAACCATGCCCGAACTGGGATTCAAACCCGGGATGAACAAACAGATCATGGAGAAGAAAGGCTGTCCCTATGCCCCCGGCTGACTATTCTGTGAAGATATAAAATTAGAGTTCCATTTACTCCATTTCCTTATGGAAGGGAGAGAATCGGTTATCGGCTGTATAAGGCAAGAAAGTTTTAGGTACAATCGAGTAACAATATTGTTGCAAAAAGGAAAATCTGTTTTTAGTTAGCTTAGCTGAGAGGTAAAGCATGTGCTAGGGAGGTCCGTGGTTCAAATCTCAGACACTCGAGGTTACATTTAAGATTGGATTAAAATTTTAATTTAGTGTTACTCATTGTTTAATCTTACCATTTGTTAATGTAATAAAAAAACTTCAAGTACTTTCTATATACTTTTATATTGGTTGGTTGGATGATTGGTTTTTTATGGTGCAAATGCCAATACTGGCCGAGTTGTGCCGAACTCAAAATATTTTAAAAAGTAAGGGAATACCATTAAAGTAAGGAGATGTAAAATTAAAATAACAAAGCGAAAATATAAATTAGATATTATGCATGAAATGGATGTCAAGTAAAAATGAAAACACATTAACATGGTACGGTTCTCCAATTATATGTTTTAAATTTGGATAATCGCGGTTGAAATATTTTATTTTTAGAAAGCGGTATTTAGGACGTTCACATATGATATGCCGAACAGAAATGGTGGTATTACATTTTGTACAAGTTGGAGCTGCATCTGAATGAAGTAAATGTTTGTGAGTAAAATAAGTATGGCCTCTGCGAAGTCTTGTCAGAAGTGGTTGTTGTTATACTTTTTATATAATTCCTGATTATTCTGTGAAGATATAAATTTAGATTTCCACGAGTAGAGGGATTATTTTTCTTCGCCTGCTTGTTAGGAGTTTAAAAGCTAATAAACTTAATATTGCGCTACTTTGTGACTTAGTATTTCTTGCATCTTCGGGACGATATCAGACAATACCAGTATTATAATTTTCATCGAAGTATATCAAAATTTAAAACACAATTGTCCATCCTTATTAAATTAGTTGAAAAGGTAGAAAAATTAAGGTATCCGACTATGTTGAAAGCACTGGTTATCGGCCATATTAGCGAATTTTTAAAAAATTGTTACTTCTTGTAGTTCAAATTTTCATTGCAAAAAAAAAAATATATATATATGGGAAAAAGAAGGCCTGACTTATTATCCAAGGGTCACATATTTATTCAGCTAAACTTTGACTTTCGCTTCCATTTTCACAAATCTTTAATTTTCCTAAAAACTTTCCATGGTTAACATAATACCTCAGAAACCAGTAAAAGAATTTATTTAAAACTTTAGCCGCGTGTTTTAAATAATAGGATCAATGAAATGAATCAAACGTTTTATTGTGGGTGAAATACTTTTTCATTTATAGGTGCTTCTAGAAAAATTAAGTTGTGAATTTATGGAAAAGATGCATAAATACGTATATTTGTACCCATCACTTCGTTGCATCTCAAAATGTTTCTTAGATTTTGGCTCATTTCATTCATCATTCTATCCTATAACTTGTGTACAAAGAAAAATAGGATGGCTGCTTTACCATTTTGTGTAGAGTGTTAGCCGTTCTGGTTCAATTGCATTAGAATTTACTATAAATTTTCCTATTTCTCAAAACATATTATATTTTCAAATAGTTTTTTTGCATTTATAGTATTTTGCATTATAATTGATAATACATCTAAAAACCATAATTGTAAATAGTTTTTTAAAAATGAAATCTTTAGAAATTTTTCCTTCGAACGTAGTCGGATACCTTCATTCTCCATTCTTTTTCCAAAAGTTTACTTACTCGAGTTGGCAGCATCATGTGGCATTTGAAATAACTCTCGATGATCTGCCGGTCGGATCCTGAAATAAAAAATAGAACTCAAAATTGAGCAACTACGATTCAGAATTTTGCATTAATATTCTCCAAGTGGATTTTATAATTTGTTTAAGAAATGATGCCAGTTACGAATGAAAAGTTTTATGATCTCGAATACGTAATTCGCTGATTTCAGACAAACGTAAACATGTTTTAATTGCGCTTTCCTTTTTCTAAGCCTTTTAAAATTCCATTTGTGACTTGTTTTAGATTAAGGAAAAGATTTTATGCCTTTGTTTATGCAATATATTTTGATGATAGATTGCGTATTTAGACAAGCAGAGCTAATAACAAAAAAAGGCAGATACATATTTTTATTTGAATTTATCTGTGAAATCAAAATCCTTTTCAATCCATGAAGTTTGCAAAAATTTGGAAGAACAAAATTATTAATCAAAGAATATGGGAAATATTTAGCATTTAACATAAAATATTCAAATTTATAGTGTGGCAACAGCTAATTATGTGAAACTTTTTAAATAGAAAATAGTTAAAATTCGTCTTCATTCGCCAACACTGAAAATAACTATTCCTGGTGTAAAAAAAAGCATTATATTTCGATGGTATGGAATTTACAGGGCTGAGTATGAAAAGCGACGAAAATAAGGACATCTGCTGAAAATTAATGTGTTTTTTATGTACATTACATAAATGCATATTTCAGAATGGCGTTTAGATGTTTATGACAATTATTTGTATTTATTGCATACTTGTAGTAGTAAAATTGCAATCTATCACAAGATTTCATTGATTTGTTATGCAATGACATTGGAATTTTGATAATTTGTTTTACATTTTTAATTTTCTTGTTTCGTTTCATACTATGTATCGAATATCTGTATTTTCCAACTATATTTTTTATCTCCTTAAGGTATCCAACTACATTGAAAACTCTGGATATCGACCCCATTGCTGAACTTTATTTTTTATTGTTATTTCTTGTAGTTCAGAATTTCTTCTTTCCAAATCAATTTATCTTTTCTAGAAAAAGAAATCCCTGAATATCGTGCAAAGTCACATATTTTTAAGTTAAAATTTGTCCTTAAATTCAGTTTTCACAAAATTTTAATTTTCATTAAAATTCTCCAGCGTTCACACGACATCTCAAAAACTAATAGAGATATCGGCATAAGAATTTCAACGAGTGTTTGAAATCATCTGGGCAATGAAACGGACCCAAAGTTTTATTATTGGTGAAATAATTTTTCATTTGTAAGTGTTTTTAGAAAAATGAAACTGTGAATTTATGAAAAAATTACACATATGTCTTTACTCATCACTTCTTTACATCTCAACATTTTTCTTAGATTTTTGTTCCTATCACTCAATACTATTTTGTATAGCTATTGTACAAAGAAAAATGCTATTGCTGCAATACAAGCTTGTGTAGAATGTTGACCGTTTTGTTAAGTTTCATTAACATTTCTACAAATTTTCCCATTCCTCAAAACATATTATAATTTCAATTCATTTTTTGTATGTATATTTGTTATAATTGACAATACATCCAAAAATCATAAATAGTTTTTAAAATATCCAATTTTTCAATATTTTTCCTTCGAACATAGTCGGATGTCTTAACGCCATTCATCTCACTGCTTTCTGAAACTCAGATTTTTGAGATTTGATGTTCTTATAACAATTTCCAGCTTTCTCATGTAAGAAGCGCTTGGAAAATATTACAATCGCCTAAAAGTTTGATTGGAAATGTTCGCTTCCTTAAATTCAAAAAACTCATTTTGAAATTACCTCTCTCTCTCCCTCTAAAAGGATGAAACTTATTATATGTTGTTCGTGTCAAAATTACAGAAATCAGTTGAAATTTTGGTTAAATAGATGTGTAGATAATTTTCCCATATGTCAATGTGTCTTTGAATACTGAGACTAAAAAAATGTAACAAATTATCAAAATTAAATTTGATTTAGATTTTATCACAAAAATGACCCCAATTCATCATCGAATTTGATGTCTGTCTGTTCTTTTGTTTCTCAGCGTGTTATTGACTGAGTAACATGTTAAATACTTGAATTTCGGAATGTTATCTAGTCATAAAAATTATTAATATTTAAAATTAAAAGGAAATATTTATAATTGCGCGCTTTTCTTTCCTATGCGATAAAAATTAGCGTTGGTGGGTCTAATGCCACTTGGTCATACCAAGCCCGAATGAGAAGTAGCTCTTTCGAATGAAGGCAGAGGTGTGCGCCTCCCGTTGTGAACGAGCACCGTTCAGAGGAAAGGACGACTTGACTCGAACACACAACTCTTTTTAGGGGACTGTCGAACTCATTCATCAGAATTGAGATCCAGATCAGAGACCGACTCAGTACCCCCAGAAGTATCGTTTTGTTATGTGAACTCGGAGGACTTTACAGTCACGACCTATTGAACGTGCCCCAACTGCCATCAGCTAATACGGCGGTCTTTGGCCGAGACTAGGACAGAACTAGCTACCTTTCGGTTGCGAGACGGACGCTCTACCAACCAGGCTACCGCGGCCCTAAACATTAGTACACAAAACACATCAGACAGTGCAAAAATACAAGAATGTCGAATAAAGAATCATCTCTCAAGACTGTCTTAACAAGTGAAACATGAAAAGGTGCGTTCAACTTTAATCATCTTAATGAACTTTGATCATCTAGGATTTGACAATTTCCTGAGAGTGAAACAAACTCAAGGTTCTTAACCTCTGTACTTAACAGCTGAATAAGGTAATGGCGTGGAGATGAGATAAAGGTGTGCGCACAGAAAAAGGAAGAAATTACTTAATAGGTAGCTTATTGCTGATCAATAGTCAAGCATGCGGATTTAGATATGGAAAAAATTTCAAGATTACTCACGACATCCAATGCATTCGATAATTTCGAAGACGGCTTCAACTCCTTTCAGAAGATTAAAAGCATAAATGCATAGCAGTAACCTGGAAATACTTCCCATACGCATGGCGTTTGCTTCTAAGTCAAAAATAATTTCTCTGGATAAAAATCCGGAAGCAAACACACGATTGATTTCAAAATGGAAAGTCGAAAGCTATTCCATCCACCAAATGTCGTTGTGAAGAGTGCCTCCGTGACATAGTGACACCATTTTTCGCAACACTTTGGTGGACGTTTCCCAATAAAAGTTTGTTTTTCTAGTGAATGAATCGCCAAAATAATTTGTCGAAATTTTCCATGAATTTCAATGGAATCTGCCTTTATTCTCATTTTTTGGCGAATTACTTCAGTTTATGTCGTTTAAAAAAGTATTTAAAAAACCTGTTGCATGGAAATGAGTAAGTAATCGATATTTTTCAGGTCATTTTGATATTTGAATACAAATGCATTGCTTATGCAGTCTTCCTTTGCCATTAAATCGATCAGAATTAAAGCTAACAGTCAATACATTAAAACTGCTGATTATTTCTGAAACGTTTTGTGATTTCACGCACGTAGTTAGCAGAAAATAAGTTTTCTGTGTCTGAAAGCACTGGAACACAGTAATGTGCTTCTATTAGTTCTATTATCCAACAACTGAGATAGAATTTGATATACAGACTAAATACACATAACAGGCTTTATAAATATTTAACACCACACACCACCTCCGTTTCTAGAGCGCATGTGGCCCCTTCCCAGTTTGGGATAGATGCAGGTGGAATTTATTTTTTTTTAAATCGAAACAATGAATTTGAAGATACAGACAAATGAAAAAATACATAAAAATATAACATGACAAGAAATGACAAATGCTTCACAGTACGAGTGTGAAAAAGGGTTAAAAATATTATTTATTTAAGAGGGGGATGAAAAACGTTACGAATAAAAGTACTAATTGTATCAAAGGGTTTCCTAAGAAAATAAAAGAAATATTCTAATAGAAGCAGCTCTCCCAGATCCATCAGGAATCTAATCATGTTTGTGATTCTACTTTTGGAAGAAGGGTTATTAAGGACTCTTTTTTTACCATAAAGGCTTTAAAAATATTAAATAAAAAAGCAGTATTAAACATGTCCTATTTCATACTCAAAAATGTGCAGAAATATCCAATCCACATTTTCTGAGCTATCCAGAGCAAGTCTGAAGTAATATCAAGAACATGGCGTCATCCGCTATCCTTCAAATGTTCGAACACCGCTTGGCGGAATGTAAGTATTCTCTTCCCCCGCCATAACACTTGGCGGAACCGACACACTCTCTCTCCGCTCGCAACGATTGGTGGAATCTAAGCGTTCTCATCACTTGTCATTACGCTTGTCGGAATCTAAACATTCTCATCACTTGTCATTACGCTTGCCGGAATCTAAGCATTCTCTTAATAAGTCATTATGCTTGGCGGAATCTAAGCATTCTCTTAAATTGTCATTACGTTTGGTGGAATCTAAGCATTCTCATCACTTGTCATTACGCTTACCGGAATCTAAGCATTCTCTTAATAAGTCATTGTGCTTGGCGGAATCTAAGCACTCTCTTAAATTGTCATTACGTTTGGTGAAATCTAAGCATTCTCTTCACCTTTTATTACACTTGATGGAATATAAGCATTCTCTTCGCTTGTCATTACGCTTAGCGGAATCAAATTATTCATATCCCTTGCCATAATGTTTGGCGGCACCGACACACTCTCTCTCCGCTCGAACCGCTTGGCGGATTATTATGGCGAGAAAACTCTTCGCTCGACAGATTGCTCGGTGGTACCGACAAACTCTATTTCAGCCCGCAAAAATTCGTGGAATCTAAGCATTCTCTTCGCTTGTCATTACGCTTAGCGGAATCAAAGTATTCTTTTTGTTCGCAATAACACTCTTCGGAATCTAAGCATTCTCTTCGCTTGTCATTGCGCTTCGCGGAATCTAAGCATTCACTTAATATGTCAATACGCTTAGCGGAATATAAGCATTATCTTCACATTTTATTAGGCTTGCTGGAATCAAAGCATTCTCTGCACCTTTTATTACACTTGGTGGAATCT
>JAPMOQ010011042.1:0-11470 GCA_026543055.1 Argiope trifasciata | reverse complement strand
AGCCATGCTTGGAGAGAATTTGAATACCGCCTTGATAGTCTGAAGGTACTCACACTGAAATTTATTGACAAAAGTCATTTTATTTAAAATTTTATAACCACGTCTGAAATACATTGAAAAACATACTTATGTTAAATTTTTATGCAGTTTTTAAAAAAATATTTTTTTTTTAAATCAGGAACCTATTTCATGATCACCCTGTGCATTTTTTAAAATTCATTTGAGAATCAAACCATATTGAAAAAGAATCCTGCACTTTACAATATTGTGTTTTAAATGATGCTTTTCTTTTGCAGTGCTGACCGAATTCGAAGTCCACAGTTATTTGGGACCTGTTAGTCCGTCACGCACTGATCTTTTGGGGAGTGAGGATTTCTGTGCCAGATGAGTATCCCTCCCCGGCCAAGAACATTTCCGTCGGAAGGGAAGCATGACTGCTGCAGCAAGTAAGGAATAAAGTTATGGAAAAATGATTGTGACCTCCAATTAGAGGGGGCAGATGACGTCCGAGCAACATGAGCTGGAAATGATTCGGAATCTCTCACGCGATGTCTCGCTCTTTTCGACTCGCTTTCTCTCTTTGAAAGCGAATAACCCTATAAAGACGACGCCTTCTCTCTCTCCCCCTGCACCATGTCGAGTTCTGATGCTGCGGCCATTTTTGGACATTTGGTTATGAGACGGTAGAGTGCGGCACGGCATGACTCTGATTTAAAGCAATATTCCAAGCGAGAAAGGAAAAAAAAAAGTTTGTTTTTAGGGTAAAATAACTTCAGAAAATTTTCCGGTTGATTGCATTTGCCTAATTGGAATACAATCGAATATCAATTATCCAAACTCTTGTTGTTCGGATTGTTTTGAGGAGAAGGGACATCCGCATACCGAAATCTTCCCAAAAGAATCAAGAAAAGATTACGAAATAACTAATTTTGGTAAACTCAAGTAGAAACATTTTAATATAGTACATAAGAGTATATAATACAAATAATTTTGTACTTGTAATTACTAAATTAGTAAATTATCAGTACATTTTGGTTTTTTTTCTCTTCACCTAAGAAATAAACTTTCACCTCGATTAAATATTCGGATAGGATCTAGTCCTGATTATTTTTGAATGAAATTTTATCGTAAAATGCATTTAAATATTTTCAGCTACCTTCTGCTAAAAATTCTTGTCTAAATGGAAATATTTAACTTTAATTAATTTTCTTGCGGATCATATCAAAAATCTAATAAGTTGTTCACTTTTTTTTTTTTTTTTTTTTTTTTTTTTTTTTCACAGTGGGTAAAACTATCAATAAAGTTGAAGTTTTCTAGAGAGGTTTTTTTCTGCAGGGTATTCATTGTCCACAATGGAATCCTGGTGAAAATATATTTGGTCAAACTATTTAATGCTTATTTTATCTTTCCGCTCTTGATATAGGATCACTGAATGTACTTAATGGATTAAACAATTTATTATTACAACCTTTTGATAAATAAACTGGCTGCATTTGATCCATTTAAGAGTTATTGGGATAAGTAAAGACCGATCTTACATTTTATCAAAACAATGGCTTAAAATTATTTTTATAATAAATTTAATTTGATATTTAAGAGCTAGGTGTCCAGAAAAAGGTTTATATACAATGGAATTTTAATCAAAAATTATAAAAAGTATCCATTATAAATTAAAAACTTCCAATTTCACTTGTCTGATTATTGCAAATAAAATATTGTATCATATTATTTACCCCAAATCTTCTCAGAAATTACGCAGATTACTTATTAAGTAATACAATCACCATTTAACAATGCACTCGGAAATAAAAGCAATTTTATTCTGCCATTATCATTTCAGCCCTGGAACAGCAATAGAAAAAAATTGTTCAATCTTCAGGTAATTCAGGTATGCACGTTTGTTAAGCATTCTTGGTACCATTATTGATTTTCACAAGTTGAATTAAGGCTGACACATACCGGTTCTAGTAAAAAAAATTAAAATTTGATCTCACATTAAATCAGAAAAGAAACACCACAAAAATAATTTACTCTGAACTATTTGGCACGAGTTTTAGCATTTGGGTAACATTAAATTCGGAAGAAAGATAAATTTGTGACATTAATTTTGGAAGATAAGAAATAAATTTCTTTCTTATTTCAATTTATCATGAAGTTCTAGTATTCTGTACCAAAGGTATTAAAAATTTTTATATTCATTTCGTGAATTTCGAATCACGATTAATCTTATAAATATTTTATTATCACTACTTAGAACTTTCTAAACGAGATTTTTAGATGAATCCTTTTAGAAAAAAGAAAACTATATCAATGATTGGTCTGCTAAAAGATAATGGTTTGATATGTACCACATATAGTGAAACAGAGGGTCTGAAGTTTTCATACAGCATAAAACTTGTCATTGACAAGCCCGCTGATCACTTCAGCGATTTTAAGCCTAAATGAGCGTCCCTTGTTTTTTCAGTAGCGCCAACTAGGGCCAAGAGTATGACTTAGCTGCATCATGCATCACATTCACTTGCACAACCTCTTTTGACAGGGGGGAGGCACATTCACAATCTCACAGATAGAACACAGAATAACAACCATCCCCAAACCGGGACTCAAACCCGGACACAGATAACGGGAAAGACACGTTATCCCTAGGCCAGGACGCCGGCTGGTATGGCTGTTCTTCATCTGTTCTATATGTGTGAATGTGAACCCCTGTAAAAAGGGGTTGTCCTAGCGAATGTGTTGCGTGTATAGCTAAGACGTGCTCTTGGAACTGGTTGGCGCTACTAAAGTAAGAAACGAACCCTTGGCTTAAAATCTCTGACTTTGCCAGCGAGCTTGTCCATGGCAAGTGCCATTAGAAACAACAACAATAACTTTATTGTAGAACAATATTTTAAAAATAATTCCTATGAAACAGGGTGTCGGAATTCTCTCACAATGAAATAGTTAAAGCACACAATTGCAACTTACTAGAAATTTGTTTTCACCACAGATGTGATAATGAATATGTATCACAAAGTTTTATTACTTATAGAATAATATTGGACGATTTTATTATTCATAGAATAATATTATCTTATTAACTCATTTCATTCATCAAGTACCTGCTAAATGCAAGAAAGCTAAATCATTGCTGATTTTGATAGTAGATTTTGCAAGCCATCTGCCACAAAGAATGAATCAAAGCTGTTGAATGGCCTTCATGCAACACGAAAGCAACATTTCTTACTCATGATTACAATTGTGTGAAAGATTCCTATTTGAGAAAATGATTAAAGAGGCAGCGCTGTAAACCGTACAAGAGTAGATTCTCTCACAAGGATATAGAGAGAACACTCATCAGTTTCCCGCCAAAAAGTCTGTTTCTACCACAAATGTGAGAAGGCTCATATACCACAGCTTTTATTACTCATCGAGTAATTGCAACTTTGTTAAGTAAAAAAACTGTTGCAAGCCGCAATTAATTCAAAAAACTTTACTATTGCAAAAAATATAAAAATATATAAACACTGAAATGTTTTATATTTCAATATATATATATATATAATATAAATATTTAATGGAGTTTTATCACTCCAGATAGAGTGTTTGTATAATTAAAATTTCATTAAAATATGATTTGTTTTATAAATGACGTTTTGAACAGAATATTGCACATAAAACTGCATTCATAAATTAAAAGAAAAGTATATAGCTGCATATATAAACCCATAAATAACGTATACATTATATATAGTATCCATTATATATAATTCCCCCCCGAAATGAGGATGAGATAATTCGGACATGGTGGTTGGATCTCACCACTGTGGTCGGAACACGAAAAGGCTGAGGTCTGGCTATTCCCATCGATAACGGATCGTACTTTCTTCGGGAAGGATTGTACCGTGGTCGATGAGGGCCCTTAAGACTCAGCACAGTTCCCTCCATTGTTGCTTTGGCGGCTGTTCGATCGTTCAATATTTATTATCCATGTGTCTTCGGGCGGGTTAAAGAGTCAGTCTTATGACTAAGACACCATTATATGCAATGTATATATAACGTATAACATTATATGTATATATTATATAATAATGTGCATATGTACATATGGTGTACCATAACCATAATAAACCTATTTGCAATACCGAAACACAAAAGCTATTTGTAACTGTGTGTTAGAAGAATACGTAAAGACCATACCCTTCTTCTTATTTGCATAGATTTCATCCGAACAATAACATGTTTTCTTCTAAACATGTTCCGCCGATAAGATGACAGAATCGAGAAATGTTAATATTTGATCTGAAAGTTGTTTTCTGTTTGAGCGACTCATTCCATATTGCGTTCCAGTGATAAGCTTAATGTAGATGAAGACGAATAACTCGCCAAGTAAAAATGGCAATGTTTAAAAAATTATTAAGAAAAATTTGGCCATAATTTATTAGAAAGTTCCGATAGAAATAAATTAACTGTCTGCTTAGTAATATATATCGTAAACAAAAAGGCTTTACATGAATTTTGTATATGTATGCGATAAACAAACGGCCGGTGTTCTGATCTAAAAGTAGTGCACCTTCCCCTTGATCTGGGCGTTCCGAGCTGGAGTCCTGGTTCGGGCATGGTTGCTCTTTATTCTGTGTTCTATCTTTATGGTATATGAAAAGGCCCCTTTGTAAGAAGGGGTTGAGCAAGCGAGGGTGTAAGTATCATCTTCATTTGAACTGAAATCAGACTTCTGCCCTTGTGTGTTCAGGGATTTTTATTCCCAGAAGTTATTGCATCCACTTTCCCTCAATCTCTTAAATTTGATTTGAACTGGTGTTCAGTACAAAGTGGATAAGCTATAAATCAAACTAGAAAAAATTATAATATGCATTTTCAAATGAGAAAAGTACGTATTGACGAGTTTAATATAAAATAATTAGTGTCAACTATGATGTATTTTTATTCTTCGAATATGACGTAGTTAAAACCGCAACTAAAATAACTAGAAATAATTTACTTCAGAAAAAAAGTCAACAAAATACCAGCTTGAATAAATATTCGTTTCTTGTGATGTGCAAATTATAGCTTTTCATTTAAAGAAACGAGTTTATGGCACTCCGATAAGAAGATTCAACACCATCAATCTTCAAAACAAGCGCGGAAAACCATCAAAAGGTCGATACCTTTCATCGTCATTAGTAAGCAAGAAAACCGGAAGAATGAGAAAATACCTTTGCATAGAAACAAAACTAAAATTTATGGTCCCCAATAGTCCCGTGTTTACACCTGTGATTCACTCGTTCAAATGGAAGGATCATAGTAAACACATACGGTTGGTTAGCTCTAAGGTGCGCGCGTGTGAGGGGAATAGTAATGGCCCCTGAAGCACTTTATTGTTTCATCAAGACGATGCAAGCCCGTCTGCCATCCGTTCAAACAATAAAAGGAACATTATGTAGGTATTTTCGGAAACGGTCCATTCTGCATTACCTCATAGATTACTTTTTTTTTCTTTGAAGAAAATATTTCAAGCAAGATTTATAATTATTGGTATTTCGAATGATCTTTCAATATGAATATAAAATTTTTATCGAAGTTTCTTTAGTATTTTAAAGTTTTATTTTACGCTTTCAAAAAAAAATGCTTCATAAAAACAATTGGTTTGATTTTATGCCATCGTATGATAAAATATAAGTGCATTCGTTTGAATAAATAGATCCAATTTAATCCGTCTAAAAACTAAATTAAGAATTTATAAGGCTTTTATTATATATGTTCTGCTCTATGCAAATGAAATTTGGACATTCAGAGCTCTCTGAACATGTTCGAAAGAAAGATCCTTAGAACTATCTTTCACCCAGTATTAGAGTGAGGATGTTGGCGTACTTGATTCAAGTTTTAATTATACAAACTCTATGGGCAACCACAGATACAACTGGTTGTCCAGAGCAATAGGCTAATATATTCTGTTGTATCTGAAGAAAACTTGAAAACAGTGCCCTCAAAATATCCGCTTAAATCGTATGGGATGCCGGATTAGAGGAAAAACTCCATTTAGGTGGCTGGATGACCTGGAAAGAGACCTGAATGCTCTAATGGATAAAGTACTGGAAGAGAGCTGTGGGGAAGCGCTAGAAAGTGCTCATGATTGTGGCAGCCAAGGTTTGCAAGGGATTGTTGGGCTCATAAAGAAAAAGGAGAATGTTTTATTAATTCCTTTATAAAAATATTAGAAGTCGAATTGAATGGATTTTTTATGTTGTCCTTTATAAAATAATAAATGTTGTAAAAAGTAAAGTTTTTTATTAAAAAAATTGTTTTATTAAAAAATATTCAAAAGATTATTTTTCTTGAAAATACATTATCAATCTAAACTGAGTCTTGGGAATTATTTCAATCCAAGAATGTCTCATTTTAATTTTCTTTTTTCTAATAATGCCATATTGCCACGCTGCAATCACGAATCTATGGATGAGGAGTAACGGATGTGTAAGCATGTTTTCGCTTCCATAGTGGACATATAAATGGTATGAGATTGGGTTATTTCCACTCCGATGAAGGCATATACCTCTAATGGGAAAAAACGACCATCGCCGCTATAAATGCATCTTCAGAAAAAACATTTTTAATACGATCTAAAATATACTCAGCAATATAATGGGACATTTTTTTAATTATAAAGCATCATCTTTTTTAAAAAAAAATTAAGAATGATAAAGTTTTGAAGAAAATGATTAATTAGAAACATTGTTAAAATAATGCTCCAAAATTTAAACAATACTCGATTTTATTCTGCATTTGCTTCCATGCACGAACTTAGTGAATTCAATAACAATACAAAATTAAATGCTCTAAAAATACTCCAGAAAGCCTCGAAGGTTTGAGGCTCTTTCAAAACTGAGGGACTTTAGACGGCTGCATACTTTGCCTATTTGATATTCTTTTTGAATGTTAAACATTATCGAGAATTACAGGATGATAGTAGAAAAGATAGTAGAATCTCATTGATCGAAATTTAACTATCCAACATAAATAACAATTTTCATTGAATCGATAATGCTTGATTCTCGTCATCCAGACTCTTTGAAAATCCTTCTTCGATAAAAAAAAATTAATAGGATACATGTTTTATTTTTAAAATACATCAACTTACTATTCTTCATGCATAGAAAACTTATTCTCCCAAAAAAATTCGAGAAAAAAAATTCTTTCTGCTTTATTTCAAATTTGATATTTAGTGATGACATCGTTACATCGATTATTTAATTACATTGAAAAGAAATACTTTTTTTTCTTACTTACCGCTCCATTGACTCGATGAGACTATTTTGAAGTGAGGAAAACATTTCGAATCAAACTTTGCAAATCAGGTAAGATTCCAAAACATGTCTTTAAATCTTTTCCAAAGGGAGCATTGAAAATCATTCGCTTCTGTAATGTAGAATAATTATTAGTAAAAAATTCAAATAAAGTTTATGCATAATAAACTTGCAGAAAAAGCAAAAATTTGACTTTGTTTTGGCTCTGTAACTGAAGTTCCAAGCTTTGGACTTCAACAGAGTTTTAAAATAATTTCTTTGCTTATTACACCCTTCTTCATTGGAAAATTCAACTATGATATGCACCCGATATATTTCATGTATCATCTCAACACCAATAAGTAAACCAACTAGTTTAGTTAAGTTATATTAACCCGTTAAAGCTTTTATTTATTAGCTATATTAGTCCCGTTTTAAAGCAACACTAGGGCTAATTTGGGAAGGACCTCGTAATTATAAACAGTGGTCAAATGAATATTTCTTTATTTATGTTCAAAAAAACTGTGATCTGTGCCATTAAAAATGATCTATTTGTCAAAATAATGACAAAAAATGATTACATTGCAAATTTTTTACGGTGCATACAATTTTTTCTTTATTTTTCTATTTATATTTAATAATTTAATTTGATGCGTAATTTATAATAGCATTTTTAATGCATGATGAAATTAAAGATCTTTCATCAAAATATTTAACTGCGCTCTTTTTCCAGTACTAAAAATTACGATTTAAAAAAATATTTCTTTTTCCGACAAAAACTCTAAAACAAAATCCTTCTTTCCTCTTTTAATTGGTAATATGCACACTTTTTAATTTGCACCTGCAGTAATTTGTAGTTGATCGATTCAATTAAATTCCTATTTTTTCTAATCGTATCAATTTAAAATTAAAATGTACGTTGCATATTAATTGTTCAATAGCGTAAAAAATATAATTTTTCAACAGTTGTTTTTAGGTATTATTTATGACAAATCAACTTCAGTAGGTAGGTGATTTGCAAAGAAAATAACTCGGGCAGACTATGAAAAAAATGAATATGAGTTTATTTTTAAAATTAGAATTGTTATTATTTCTTTATGAAAGGCTTGTTTGTTAATATCATTTCGAGTTTCAGTAAGAAATGAAAGCTGCGAGGATTCATCGTTAGGTATGCGAATATAACGACAGTGCAATACTGAGAGAGAGAACGGTCAAAATTTGTCCAGCAAGTTTTAGAAAGCACTTTTCCAAGTCGAACTGTAACCTGGCTGATCACTTATAATCAGGGACGATTTAGTGAAGACATTAAATTTCATTCCAAAAGGAAATTCGCATTTTTTAATCACGTATTGAAAACTGCACGTTTAGTTTACTTTAAGTATACTAATGTCCCGTTTTTTAAATCAGCAATAAACCTATTTTAGGATATACCTCTTAATTTTGAACAGCGGTTAGTTGACGCCTGAGCTGGCGCATCACATCCGCTACGTGATGGCTCTTCGGTGGAATCGGGTTTCGAACCTGAAACACTCCGGTTCCAAAGCCGAGATCTTACTCCCAGGCCACCACGTCTGAAAGCTCTAAGAAGTTGTATAACTTATAAAAAAGCTTGTTAAAATACTAAAGTGTAATAGTACTTAAAAACATTTTTAAATTCAAATAAGTAATTGCCAAAAATAAGAAAAAAAAATAAGAACAATTTAAAATTTAATTATTAATTATGATTCCGATTATCCGAAGGGATTATTATCCCTGAAAATCGAGATATATTTTAGTATTAAAGGTAATTGAAAATCCCAATAATAAAAGAATGGCTACTAATTGCTGTTAATTTGAATTTAGAGAACATTTTTAGTTTCATTAAACTATGATCTTATTAATTCCTTTCAACTCAATCATTTAGTAGTGAAAAAATTCCTAGAATATTGAGAAACTTCATAATTATTCAAAACAATTTAATTGCATTTGCATTTTAGTATGTTGCCTTATCGAACCAATATTTTTCTTTTGGAAATTTCAGAAATTAAATTAATATTATTCTGCTCTAATTACTTTCGTTTGAAATTAATCGATACGTGATTAGAAATTGTTCTGTGTTTTTAGTGTTTAAAGGATTAAAATATCATTAACTCAGACAAGCAGTGACTTCAAGCAAAACAATTTATTACCAATATTTTAATTAAATAAACACTTAAGCCAAATTTTCAAATAGGTTATTACAACTGTTTACAAAATTTCTTCATTCTTGTGTTGCAAGAAGTTTCTTATTCCAAGTTTTAATATATATACATTAACAAAAAACCCAACAGTATTCAATTAATTGATCTTAAAAAAAGTAATTATTTTTAAGATTGTAAATAAATTAATGATCTGAGCTGCCATCACAGTTCTTCCTAAAACTTGAAGGAAACTGGCATGCAGTATATTCTGGTGAGTGCAATCGGAAACCTGATCTGTGGTTCAAAATGGCGACGTGAGGAAGATCCGTGATATTTCCGGCCTCACCAGCATGTACAGGAAGAGCATTTTTGCGTAATGGGCTGGTCTGAATCTCTGCGGTCACTTTAAGAGGCGATCTTTTACTTGGACAACACGTCGTTCGCCCATTGTTCCAGCGGAATGCCGTAATGAGTGTCGTAATTTGGGCACTTTACCGGAATGCTGCCTTCCCTTTGTTTGGGATGGCAGCCTCATTTGGGGGAGAAGTACGTAATCGCCCCATAAAGACATCGCGTTAAACTGCTCGTTGAATATAAATAAACAATGACCACTGCGGCGAAAGGATTCCGCCGACGTATCACCGCGCTGGAATTTTTTAGAGGGACATTCTCGGGAAAGGGTGGCACAACGTTTATTGGTTTTATAACGACACGCAAGGTCCCCGTTTAATTGCACGTGCTGCAGCATCTCGGGTGGAGTGGTAGAACAAGAGTCTCAGACCATGGTATCCTTAGGTCACTTTTAGGTCACGGAAAAAAGATATTAATGGTCGCCTTTTCTGTTCTTCGAAGAGTTTTTAGAAATTTGAACAATGAAAAATACATACGTACAAAAACAGAGGTAATAAATGGATGCATACATATTATTATTTTTTTTTTTGAAAATGCCTCACAAAACTTTGAATGAGGGATGATGAAAATAAATTTTCCTCAGAGTGAGTTTCATTAAAATCATTGTTTATTTTGGTCAATTCATACTAAAAATTCTGATTAAGAAGCAAGTTTTTTTCCCCTCCATATTTCATTTGTGGCACTAAAAAAATCCTAGTGAGACATAAATGATCCAGTTAGAAAAAAGAAGCATACGTTAGGAGAAGAAACCAAAAATTCGGAATAATTTTTCCACCTTTTCCCCACATCTACAAAAAATTCTGTCAACTTTGTATTTCCTTGTATATGCAAAATAGAGAAAGTATTGAAATCACCAATAATTTGAAAGCGAGATTTCGATATATCTCCACGGTTTAGAATAATAGTCTGTGAATGTCCATGACTGAGAATAATAGCCTGTGACAAATATATCTCAAAAATGCTTTTAGATAGATACTCGAAATACGATTTTTACACCAAATTATCAGATTTCTATAAAATTTGGTATGAAATTGATCCGGAAGAAATCCGTCTGTTCAAATATAAGCTAACACGATATTTACAATGCGAAGAGAGCTAGAGAGAGGACATTCCTTACTAAGATTTAAAATCTATCGTGTAATCGCTTATCAAACTTTAAGCCAAATCCGACAACAGATTGACTCCCTGTCGGTCTGTACATTCAGAAATAAGTAAACACGATAATTTAAAAACGCAATGACTTAAAGATATCAAATTTAGTGTAGAATTTGTTGATTACAGTTGTAGTTTTTGTGAAATTTTTATTTCTATCGATTGAGAAAAACTTAGCTAAAACACAAATTTTATTTTTTGAAGATATTAACTCATGCCAGGGATTAATAGTCAAATAATTTTCCAAGGACGACCCAAGAAATTCAGTAAAATGCTCATTACTGTTCACACCATTTATTGAAGTTAATATTTTATAAGTATGTAAGATATTGTAAACCAATACCATGTACGACTTTCGCTGCCATGACTAGTTAATTGGAGAGCATGTGCAAAAGTTTTGAGGATATCTACTGGTTTTACATTCATATTTCTTTTAAATTACGATTGAAACAAATGTCATAATTTTCAATCGTGTTCAAAGAATTT
>JAPMOQ010011036.1:189253-297831 GCA_026543055.1 Argiope trifasciata | reverse complement strand
AAACTCATTATTCATAAAAGATTGTTTGACTCAAACTACGTAAAATGTAATTATTTACTTCATTTAGATCAAATTAATAGTATTAAACAATATATATGCCTATTAATAATATTTTACAAATTGGCCATTGGAAAGGAATTTGAATGCATATCCTGTATAAATTCAATCCTGTATAAATAAAGATAATTTATTCAGTTAATGATTTAAATATTGCAAACGATCATGGAATCCTTTGTCTTGCATTTTTTAAAGAAAATATCACATTTTATATTTATTTTATTTTATCCAGTTACGTGCTAAAAGTTGCATTTCTTCAGATTTAATTTGCGATGATAGTCTTTTTTCTTTTTATTTAAACTTCCGTCAAAATGATGGCAACACGGTGATAAAACCTAATTTTTCCCCTTTGACGTGCTCTTGCAGATTTTATAGAAACCTTAGCTTTGCATTTATTTTTTAGAAACTATCACATTTTATAATGAAAAAAAATATTGAATTAATGATACTGATATTGCAAACGACAATAGAAATATGCCATTAAGTCGGGATTCCAATGCATATCCTGTCTAAATTCGATCAGGTTTACCGTAAAGAAGATTTATTGAATTAATTATTTAGATATTACAAACGATCATAGAATCCTTTGCTTTGCGTTTATTTTTTTAGGAAATATCACATTTTATATTTCTTTTATTTTATCCAGTCACGTGCTAAAAGTTGCATTTCTTTAGATTTATTTTGCGATGATAGTTTTTTTTATTCGAACTTCCGGCATTCTTTTATTTTATCCAGTCACGTGCTAAAAACGTGGTTAAAATATTTCTTTAAAAATAGAAGCTTACGTTATAAATTTTAAAAAAAAAACAGATACCGTTAGAAAGCTAATTTTTTTTAATCTTTAAATTGATATAAAAATCATGTTTGTGCCATAATATTTTCGGAAATTATAGTGGAAAAACGTCGAAATTTCGCTTAAATTTTAATTAATTCAAATTCTAATTAAAAATTCGAAAAAAGGGCTCCGAGGTGCACATTCCCAACCTCTAAGGTTTACACGTACCAAATTTGGTAGCTGTAGGTCAGACGGTCTGGCCTGTAGTGCGCCAACACACACACACATTGAGCTTTATTATAAGTATAGATGAGATAAGCTACAAATCATTTGGAAACTGATTGCTTTGTGTTTTTTTTGTGTGTGTGCTCATATTATGTGTTTGGAAGGTGAGTGAGCCCTTGGTAAAATAGTTTGGATATATGTTTTATGTATTTTAGAAACTTATTGATGCAACTTATACATCACCTCCTGGCCAAGCTATTAAAATGCAGCAGTTTGTTGCCAAACCAAAAGATGCTACTTTATCTGAAAGAACAAGATTGAGGTATTTTTCTGCTCTTCAAGACCTTCGTGAAGAAGTGGGGGAGATTGATACGTCTTCTGAAGATGAAAATTATCCTGGTAACCGTTTAATTCTGAACTTTATTTTACATCAAACTTTTGTTATATAATGATGTTATTCAGAACAAACTTTTTAATCGTTTCTTTGGACAAATTATGCTGTATTTTAATTCATTATATCTGCACTGAAGCAAATATGAAAACTGAGCAGAATGGCAAAATTTATCAAAATAATACAAGCTTTTTTTTGTATTGTAACAAAACATTTATCTTAAAGTAACTTAAAACTTTGAATTTCAAAGCAAAATATGAATTTGTTACATTTTAAACATAATAATTAACTAGTTCATGATTCAAGTTCCTTCTAGTTTCATGAGCAAAAAGAGAAAGTGAATGCAGAAATGGCATATCTGCAGGAGTTATTAACAGAGACTGTACAAACACTTACCTTTTCAATCAGGCAAGCCAATAGCACTAATCTAAAACTAATTATCTAATAATTGATGTGCATGAGTATGCAACTTAAATCTTTGACTGACCTTTAATAGTAATTCATCGTTTCTTATAAACATTTTCATCTCAATTGCATTAGAACATTATCAGCATAGCTTTTTGACAATATTTCCTTTAAAAAGGAAATGAATATGCAATTAATAAGGGTGAAAGAGTGAAGGAATGGAAACTGAGTATGCGAGCAAACCTTGGACTGGGTTGGGGGAAAGTAAAAGAATGATGGAGAAGGGTTTAGATTCTGCAAATGATATGTCGTGTGTAATGAGAGAATTTTGTTGTTTCCCAATTCTATTCCATTTGAAGCTTCATCATAGACAGGACCGACCATCTAGGCTGTACGGCGGGTGTAATTCATCCGGGCCTCGCGATTGAGGGGAGGGGGGCACTGATTAAAAACTAAAAAGGTGTTCGGAACAATAATAATGTTACACATACTAAAAGTCTATAAGTATATTTCCAATTGGCTGGCTGAGCATCGATTGGCGCCTTTATTAGCAAAGATCGCAGTGATAGCTATAAAAAGTCGGGGAAAGTTTTTTAGTCGCGTTTATGAATGAGGAAATCCCCATCAGACATGTTAAGACAGAGCGGCGTCCAGAAGTCGAGGCTGAGGCTGGGTTCAAATAGATTTGCAAATCATTAACTGTCTACTTCTGTCTATATTTTGTATTATTTTTTACAATCCTTTACATTGCCAGTTACTAAATATAATAAATACTCAGCCCTCTTTCAGTAAATTAAAATTAGATAAAGGATTATCTTCGGTCAAGCATATGGATAAAATGCTTAAACGCTCTTGGTATTCTTGGAAAAGAAATTGGAAAATTTGCAATTTTCCTGTAGTAATTAATAGCAAAACAAAACCACGCATCATTAAATAAATATGCAAATGTTCGTTGTTGTTGTTTTTTCTTTGCAAAAAATTTAGGGTTCCAAAGGGTTTTTTGCACCCGGCCCTGTATAGAGAAGGCCGGCTCTGATCATAGATATCTTTTATTTGTTGATTCATACTCTTGTTTATTAGTATTACATCTTCATTAATTATACAACTCTTGTGCAGAAATTGCCATATTTGATCGAAAGGGAAGCAGCAAGCTTTCAAAGTATTTACACTGGGTGCTTCAACTTTGCAACACTAAAGGACAGCCACAATCACATTTAAGATACGATTCTAAATTAAATGTGCTTTTCAAATTCCTATTTCAATGTTTTAATTTTAATAACATTAAAGTCCTTTCATAACATATAGTTTTAATTATATTTGCTTTATTTTATTGAAAGTGCTTTCACATACTTCAAAAACACTTTAGTGATTTCTCCTTTGTATAATAATAAATATAATTTTGGATGAGTCAAATAATGTTTCAAAGTTATTCAATTCGTAGTTAATCATCAATCTTAGTTCTACAGAAATGACTAGATTATTACAAAATTAATGTGATGTTTACTGAAGAAAATACTGTTTCACATTGCTAGATATATTTAGAATTTGCAATTTTTAGCTTATATTAAGTCTTGTTTCTCGTAATAACATCGGTATTTGTGTTTCAGAAAGCATTCCTCCTAAAGTATATAGAAAATATAAAAGACAGCTTCAAAATCATGGAGCATCTCTAAGTTCAGAAATGGCACGCATTACAGCAACAACTACGTTTCCTCCTGGTTTTCCAGGTAAATTTAAAAGAAGAAAACTGTTCAAGATTGAAGTAGTTTTCTGTCACTTTTTGCCTTTATACGTTATAATTTAAAATCATCTGCTATTATTATTATGCTACTTTTTTTTACAAAATCTTTAAATCAGAATCTCACTTAAAAACAAGTGGCATTCAGGGTGAAATGATTCAATATGAAAGCACCACTTTTCCTATTTGCCTGTAGACCCCAAACGCTAAGGTGATTCATTTCAATGTCTGTTAGAGATGGTTTGATTTTGCTGTTATTGATTTTCCTATTAAAAAATGCTTCGGTATTAAAACTTCTGAATCATCGACTTCTGCTGAAAAAAAGTGTAAGGAATAAGAAAGTAAAATTGCTTGAATTTCAGTCATTTACGTTTGCAGCTGAATTTTCAGCAGCATGTTCTTCCAGAAATTTTTCTATTTGTATTTCTAGCAGAATAAGAGGCCATTCAATATCTTCTGCAGAAAAGATATACTTCTTTCCTTCTCAAATCAATTTATTTAAAGTTCTTATTACTCTATTAGTGCCCTCCTTGTGAGACCTATTTTCTTAAAATATTTTATGATGTTTACAGCTTCAGAAAGTGATAACTTTTTAAAGCAGTTATTAGAGCTTTATAAGTTCAGATCACTGGTTATTTCAAGGCTTATGGTCTTCGTTATAAGCCAAGTGAATGTGCAAATACAAATTAGAATTTCAGGATTTTCACTTTGTAGCTTGTTTTTTTAATGAAAAATGGCCCATTCCCTAAAATTGAAGTCTTTATCTAGAGATATTCTTTCTTTCAGCAGATTCTCCTTTTTCTTTTCTTTCTTTTTTTAAAAAAAGGAGCCATTTAAGAATGTTTTTAAAGCAAATTATACAGTTGTGCACAATTTTTTCGACGCATTTCTCCTTTGACTGAACAGTTTTTGTGTGTGTTAACTTACCTTTCAGCATATTAATATTTAACCTAGATATGTGGTTGAGAATGTCTGTGTCTTCCTACTCTCATATCTTTACTATGCAGGTTGCATAGCATCATGAAACGAGCTAATTTTTTCATGAAGACAAAGAAAGCTTTTCATTTTGTTTTCTTTCCCCACAAGTTAAACACGATGATTTGAAATCAGGGTCTATATAAGGCTTAAAACCAACCAAAAAGAAAACCAACGAAAAGGAAGAATTTGGAGAAGTATTCGAAGCTGAAGCTCATATTAACACATTAAAGGCGGGAGTCGTAGTACTACGATTTATCGCTGCGTTACCTAGCATACTTTCGTCAAGATCCCCCGCTTTTAATGTGTAACATGTGATGTTTCTCCCCCCCCCTTCCTTTTTTTCTTTTCATCTTTCTTTCTTTCCGTCTCCCTCTCTCCCTTTTTCAACAGTATGTATTGTAATTTATTAAAATACTGGAAGTACGAAATGTGTATCCTGCCATATTTATTGTGAATCAAAAAAGAAAGACAAAAAAAAAACACGTTCGAACATTTTTAGAACATGTTTTAGATATCGAAGAATTTATTTATGACTAGTATTTAAACTTCTATGTATTGTTTAAAAAATATATTGATATGGTCCGGTCAACGGAATATAAGAAAACTCCTGGATTAATTTGATGCGCAAAAACGGTATATAGAACGTAGGAAAAGCTGCTTTTAAAGAGTTACATGTTTAATCATCATTCTCATTAATATCTCGTTTCGGAGCAAACGCGTTGATGACCTTCTACGAATATTCAACTATATTATATTAAATTGAAATTAATTACTGTTTATACTTACATTAATTAAATGCATAAAATATAATATAATTAAATTTTTACTTGAATCCTTAAATTTTCAATAACCGTGTTATCTTTTGCGGTATTTTTTTAATACCCCCATCCATTTGAACAGTTTTTTTATTTGTTGTACTAATCTCACCAAATGTATTTTAACCAAGATACTAAATTGCTCAACCTGGTACTTAAACGTTTTAAAGAAATAATAATAATAAAAAAAAAATTACAATTTTTTTTCAGACTTTCTGATTTTGTAATGACTTTTTTGTAACTCTTGTAGAAATTTTCCCCAATAAAATCTCTTTTAATGTATAGTATACAAATTGTCCTGTGCAACGACCAGCATAAAAGCATTGAAGTAAGGAACATGGAATTCGCGAAGTTATTTTTGGGGAATTAGAGGCCCACTAAGAACGGATTTCTCAAACTTTTAATTCGATGTGTTATTAAAAAATATAATTTTAACGTGTTTTCATCATAACATCAAAGCGTATTACAACTAGAAAATTATTTTAGTACCGTTTTAATCTTTAAAAAAGAATATTTTTTCAATAATAAAAATTTTATTAGGTTAAATGCATATAAATGTATTGATAAAATGCTATCATTTGATAAATTGGGAAGCAACGCTATATATTGTGTCGCGCTGGTGCCTAAGAGGACTTATTTTAAAAACCTTCAATTGGACTCACTTCAGTTTTACTTTCTCATACACAAAGTATTAAAAAAATATCACAATTGTAAAAAAATTGAATTTGAGATATTAAAGAATGCCCATGTTTCAATCCTCCTAGAATTCGAAAAACACATTTTCAGAAAACGTCTGTTCTTGATAAAGACAACAAAGAAAAAAACTTAAGTAGATGGATGAAATTTGGTAAATGGTCTTCACACGAAATTTGTAGATTTCGATCAAATTTTCAACAACATACGTTCAGAGGAAATCTTTTTGTCTGTCCGATTTTTCGAATATAAGTTAACATGATAACTACAAAAGCTAGAAGAGAGCTAAATAGTTAAAAATTTTGTACACAAATTTAAAATCTATTGTTCACACCTCTATCGAATTTTCAGTCAAATCCAACGAGGGGTTCACCGCATGTCGGTCTGTACTTTCAGAAATATGTAAACGCGATAATTCAAAAATGTAAGGACTTAAGTATATCAAATTCATTATGTAATTTTGTGTGGAGTTTTTGTTTAAACCAATTTGGAAGAATATGTCTAAAACCCAAATTTGCTTTTCGATTATTTCCGATAGGGTGCATGTCTGGTTTTTAGTAGCGCTAACTAGGGCCAAGACTACGACTTTGCCACTCACTCATCGCTCATTTGCTTTTTACAGGAGGGCACATTCACACATCTCGCAGATAAAACAGAAAAAGAACAACCATGCTCGAAACGAGACTCGAACCCTGGAACCCCATATCACGGGGAAGACGCGATACCCCTAAGCCAGGACGTCAGCCTGTTATTTTTAAATTCGATATGTCTTCACTTGTTTCCAGTTTCTTGAAACATTTATATCTAAAAGTGAACTATTTTAGAATCTGTCCTTTGTAACAGGTTGCAGTGTTTTTTGTCAGTGATTTCTTGCACTTTGGAATTCTAACGAGCTTCTGTTACACTTCTGGCTGGTATTTCTCTAACTTTAGAAGTGGCAAAGTTGATAAATATTGCTTTTTTTTTTACTTTGTCATAAACTTGTAGCATCATATGCGAGTTTAAAAGGTAATCCAGCTATTTTTCTGTTATATGCAGAGATAAATTTTCATTTTTTAACATTCTTCTCTCTAAGTTCTTGAATGAGGCATTTTATTCTGATAATAAAGGAAATAAGCAATCCAAATGAGTCAAATATTTTCTTGGTGGCTCGTAAAAAGGATTTTTTCGTATTTTCATTGGCAGAAATAAATTCCATTTGGCCTATTGTAGCTAAAGTTAGACAATCGATATGAGTTTGCCCATCCATATCTATACTTTTATCTTGTTAGTTCTCAAGCTGAAATTAAGGATTAAAATCTACCGCTAGAGCTCATCAAAATAGAATCTTTGCTAACCCATGTACTCATGACCATCCCTGTTGCTGCTACCGTCCCTGCATTTCTTAATTCAATTAGCAATTAAAAGATTCTTCCTGAATCTTGACATTTAATCCAGTAACCAACATCAACAGACTAATCTGATATTTCACTGACTTGGGAGTGAGGGACCTCTTTGCCCTTTTTAAAGTAACATTATTAACTGCTAATAGAAGTAGACTAGCATTGACTTCAAAAATTATCCTGTTAAAATGAAGAATCTTCCCCCTCATCATGAGGCCTTATGTGTAATCAGAGAACTTTGAACCTCATCTTTATATTTGTCTTCCATGCGAATTTATACTTAATACATGTTGGATGCTGCTGCAATCCAGTTTAGCCTAAAATTGCCTAGTACCGATATAAAATTTGAATAAAAATCAGTTTCCAATCACAAACAGTCATTCAATGACAATTTATTAGCATGATGCAATGCAGCATCAAATATTGTACATGTAAAAATAGCGACCCAACCTTCCTTTTTCATTATTTGATAGGGAACTATTGCTTTAATTTATCTGTTTTAGAAATGTCGGCTTTTTCAACGTTTTTTATTTTAATAATTTGAAACTTTTTCATTCTAATTCATTCATTCTAAATAAAATTCTGTATCTCTAAAACGTTGCCAAATAGTTGGAACTCTTTGTATAGTTACTTGTAGATTGATTGATTAATTAATTTCCATTGTTTATAGAGTGGCGTTTCTGCTTTATATCTCTGATTATTGTATTCGTCTTTATCTCATAAGAATTTTCAAAGCTGATTTTCTTCTATGGCAACAAATGCTATCGCTTAAGCCAAGAGATTAAAGTTTAAGAAGATTTGATGTAACTGCTGTAGAACGTTTTTAAGAAAAAAGCACATACCTATATTATTAGTTTTTATTTCTTTAAATTGTCTTCCCCCAACACAATAAAATCTGTTGTTCTGAATTATGATGCCTCATTCACTATGTAGACTATTATCATTATTTTAAAGAAAACGTCTACATTCAATAAAGCATAAATCTCATGAATCAATAAGCATCAAGTAATGCCGGAATTTTTATATCCTTTATACTTTAAGTAATGTTTACTTTAGCTAAAAGAAACTCTGTATCTTCCTTAGAATTACCACTTTTATTGCTACTGAAAATATTCATTTTTCCTATTAAATTCTATATTGCTGGATTTTGTCCAAAAAACGAAATTTTTATGTATAATTTAATGTCAAGGAAAAACTCATTTTTGCCAGAATATTTACATTTGGCTCCTAATTGAATATAGCTGTATGTTTTATTAATTTTCTTCACTGGCGTTAATAAAACACTTAATTTTGATAAGCTACCCAGTATAGTATTGAAGATTAGAATGATTCATTTCCGTTGATGAATGCTGAGATGACGAGGTGATACATTTTTACCATCAACGATCTTCAGTGTGAACTGTGATCCACATCCAATGAGTTATTATATTATATTAGTTAATTTTTACTATATTACTTTAAATCGTCTATAAAGATTCGTTTTATTTGTTTATTATCTCTGATTCATCACAAATTGTGACTGAAGTGTTCCTATTTTCAGAAATTCGTAAGTTAATTTCATTTTGCCAAGTTATCGGAGGTAAATTGTTTTAGAATGATTCCTTTTAAGTATAAAAACGAAAATAAGCGATACATTCTATTTTCTTTTGATTTTTACATAGACGTATTTCTCGCACTTGCAAATGAACAGCTTTCTACTTTCCTAGAAATGTTAAAGAACTCTTTAAATGTGGGAATGTCTTTTGGTTCTATTCAAAATTCTTTCTGTTTTTTGTATCTAATTTCCATTTGCATGATATTAAATAAAGCTTATAGTTGTCTCTAATATTTCTCTCTTTAATGAAATGCTATTGTACATTATTAATCATATGCCACTAACGAGCAATCATTACAGAATCGTCTGTGAAGGTGAGATATTTATTTTTAATAGCTGGCATGTGGTTATTATCAAAATATCAGAAAACTGCATGTGTATTTTGCATGTCTTTTTTTTTGTCCGATTAAAATCAAAATTTGTCACACAACTTCGATATTAGTTACAAAATCACATACCAATATTATATATTGGTATGTGATTTTGTTTTTGAGTTATCGCGTTTATTTGTTTACGAAATTCAGACTGTCCAACTGGAAATAGATATTTATTTAATACGTCTCTGCATTTTAGATCTTAAATCTGCGTATTAAATTTTGTGGATCTAACTCTCTTCATTTCATAATCATCATATTAGCTTTATTTCAGTAATAATTTGATAGAAATCTAAAATTTCAGAGTAGAGTCCATTTGTAAAATTCTATCTAGATAACATGAAACATTTTTGAGTTGTTCACTGAATTCCAAAAATTTACTTTTCGAACTCAAGATTGGGTTCTGAAACATGAAGATTCATCAAAATCTCGAATTGGAAGCTTTTTAAAATGAGTTTTAACTTTTTCTCCAAGCCCGCAAACTAATTAATATGCTTCAAATAATACATATTTTTAATGTATTACAACATCCATCTTATCCTTCTATATGTGAGAGAGACATATAGCAATTTGTATTTTTTTAAGTACGAATATGATATTTACTTTGTAAACAAATAGACTCTTGAAATTTTATTTCAGTTTTCACTAGCACAGCCCCCATTCCATATTTTGTTTTTAAGTAACTCATTTGTGGACAGTAGGACCAAAAATTTAATTGAAAAGCCTGTAAGCCATAACTTTTAAGGGTATATATATATATATATATATATATATATATATATATATATATATATATATATATATATATATATATATTATGTTACAGAATTGAACTTATGCTATTATAAATTTGAATGTTATTGCATTCATGTCATTTTCACTGCCATCAAAACTATGTTATGGTGATCACGTCCATGAACATGTTAAATCATTTTTTTAAAAATTTCTGTGATGAAATCTTTGTCTGTTAATATATTGTAATTTGTATATTATATATATTAATAATATTATTTAGGTTCTGGGTATTTGTTTAATCATTCCATGGACTTGTTTGAAGTGTCTGATGAAAGATATCGAGAGATGTTGTTAACTCATAAAGAGAGAATGTTGTATTCTCCTGTAAGTTTATATCAGTTCTACATATTAGATTATTCATAACATTTGTTTTGAAACCAACCGACATTTTTAATAATATGTGTCATTGATATTAGATAAAGAGATTCATTTTAAAGCATTAAATTAAATAAAAATAATCAATTGCTGGAGCATTTTTTGGTGAATGGATGGTTGGTAATAAGTAGATTTCATTAAAATATTTTTGTTTGAACTATCACATAATTCAATTTTTCATATATATTAAAATATTTTTCCTTTCAGCATTGATAATAAAAAAATTAATGTCCTTAATTGTTTTTATATACCATTTCTGTAACTTAAAATTTGAAAATTTCATGATTTAGTTTTTCTCAAAAGTTTTTCAACCTGCATCATCAAGGCCACACTTTTTTTAACGTGTAGGGAATCTCTCTGTCTGGTCACTTTCCTTGTTTTATTTTAGTTAACTTTATTTTATTTTATTTATTTATTTTGCTAACTTTCTTTCTTAATAGCAAGCTTTTGTATTTTGTTTAGAAATTTCAGCGACTATGATCCAAAGAAAGTACTTATCTTGTAAAATAATTGAGAAAATTTATTTAAAAATAAGTTCACTTATTCCGTGTAAAACGCCTTACATTTTTATAAAGAAATTCTTTTTCAAAATAAGATTTCTTAAACTGTCTTGGAAGTGCTCCTGATTTTATGCATTACTGGATTTTAATAGGGTCAATTCATGAGACGTAAAAGTCTTGTGTCATGTATTCGCATGGCATTTAAACCTTCATCCACAAAGCTTTAGTTGACTAGTCTGTCGTTAACGTTATTCGTCACGTATGAAGCGGATTTTTTGTTTCGATTTGAAGTTATGACTTTAAATAATTTTCTTTCCTCTTATTATATGTAACAGTTAAATACTAGTGTGATACTGGATACTTTAAAGTGAAATTAAAGTATGATTGCTGTGTAAAATGTGTTTTACTTTCCTTTCAACAATCCTGAATTGCGTTGTTAGCCTTGGAATAGAAGGTTGTAAGCTTACTTCGAAGTCGGTGATATGCTATAATCATTTTGAAGAATTTATTTAATATGTGCCCATTTACTAAATATAGGAAACAAACAAAAAAACCTACTCCAGTTATTGTTATACTGCAACATCATATCTAACAAGCAACTTTTTATCAAAACTTCTCCGATGAATGTAGTAGAACCGAATGATGCTGTGATGAGATAAAGGTTTCGAAATTGAACAAGATCTACACAAAGTATAATGTATATGATTTTTAGTTGACTGTATTAAAATAAAATGCATCATGAGGTTTTACTTTTTTACAATGAATCTTAAAGTTTTCTTTATCTTTTAGTAATTCAAATTATTCAGTTATTGCAGAGTAATCATGTTTAATAACAAAAGAGTCATCTGTTTATTCTCATTAATGTTTTTTTCTGATAATTATCATTTTTATTTCTTAAATTTAAATTGATTGTTATAATGTCGTGTTATATCATTGTGGACCTCAGTGATTTCTGTTTTAAGAAATACTGAAATTTTCATTGAAAATCAATTTCCATTTCAGCATTTATTATATATTTTTAATTTCCAATTTCATTACTACATGGCTGCTTCACTTTTTTTTCTCCCTATTTCTTTAATATATCAATTTTGAATGATAAAATTCTGTAAAAACATAAAAGTGTTTCCTCCAACTCCTCTTTATATCCTATTTAATTTCAGTATGTTTATACATTTATCATGACCTTACTCGTGTTTATTAAATTTACTGGATTATAAGTTTTTATTTTATTTTATTTTATGCTATTCATTCAATGTAGCTTAGACATTTTAAAATGTATTTCAGAAACATTGTGCTTTGAAAGCATGCTGCTCAACATTATGCTTTTATTGGTGATAAAAAAAAACTGTTTGGTATCTAGAATGTTTCTGTTGAATAAAATTTATTTCATCATTTACATTGACATTCTTGTCATGCTATGTTTATATTCTTTCTAAAAGTTTAGAATAATAAATAATTTTTGAGTCATTTTAAATAGGTGATTGATTATATTGAAAAAACCATCTGGTCATATTTTTTAAAATAATTATTCATATGTATGCTATTTATATTCTTTGTAATGTATAAATGAAAATTATGATGTAAATATTAATTATTTTGCATGCTTGTTGTTTAATTATTTCTGCAGATTAAAATGAAATAACTGATTCATAAGTTGGATAGAATTAAAAATGGTATTTTTATCTTTTATATTGCATAATTATTATAATTTATAAATATTAATTACTTTGCTTGCTTCTTTTTTAATGATTCCAGCAGACTAGAATGAAATAACTGATTCATAATTGCAAAGATTTAAAAGATTTTATCTATATTGTGTAATTTGAAAATGTAATCATAATTTGTTCAATATGTACAAATATGAGTTTCATGTTCTTTCCTGTGAACAAATTGAAAACTTCAATGTCTCAACATTAATAAAATTATTTACATCAGAAAAAATGTAATGATTGTATTAATAAGCTTAAAAATGTTAACTTATTTTTAAAAAACTATATTCATAAAACTCAACTTTCAATAACATTTAAATAATATATATAAATAAAAGAACATATTTAATTTTTCAAAAGCACTGACATAGCCATTTGTCAAAATGTATCCTTTCAACCAAAAAGAAAAAGACATGGGAAAAGAAAGAATAAAATACAATCATACTAATTAAAATGCGATATTAATTAATTACATTGAAAATACTAATTAAAATTTAATATAAGAAGTAAAATTACATTTCTTCGAAAATTTTGAGGAAATAATTCAAAATATTAATTTCTTTAAAAAAATCAAAAGATTTATATAATCATTCAGCTAGCGTAATATTTAACTTCAGTGTTAAAGTATCGGATCAGCGTTATCGGAAGACTTTCCAACCTGCCCAAAACGCTTTAAAATTGAACACAAATTGTTTGTTTGGTACATGATACGTGACTATGAATTGACCCCATTATTGTTTCATAAAAAGTATTTTTTGCTCTGTTCTATGCAGTTCATACACAAACACGATAACTTATTAATATTAATATAATAAAATGTATAAACACTTTTTTTTATGGAACTTGAAATAATTGCTTTTCTCTTTCAAATAAATATAACGGTCTGTAGAATATTACAACTAAATTTGATGCATTGCTTTAATATTATGCATGAGTGCTTACTTTATTATTGATGATGTGTTGATAGCTTCTATTAGATATATTTAGGAGTTTCTTGCTAGTTGTCATGGTATTAAATTTTTTTGAAGTGGTAAGTATTTTTATGTAGAAATTCAATTAGATGACTATCTAATTACAAGCTCGAGTCATATTTTTACTTTAAATATAATTAGATATTTTTGTTTTAAAATAAAAGTCAGTGAATTCAATGATCAGTGTCCCTGATCATTGAACGATTTATGTCCCTTTCATTCTGGCTTCATATTTTTAATTACTCTTGCTTATGATCATATTTATTTTAAATTTATCGTCGTTCATGTTTCGTATATCTCTTGATTGTTTTTATAATATATATAATTTTTCAAACCTTGAATAGTGTATAAAACTTTTACAAAATTATGTAAAATGCAGCACGCTCATCTTGAGACCTTGTGCTACTATTCAAAATATTTTTTCTTATTGTCATTTTTGTATAATTCATCTCATTGTTTACATTTTATTGTTTTTTTCTGCTTTAAAATCAGTTAACATAATTGTTTAAAACATTTGCATTTACTCACTTAAAATGTAGTCTTTTGTTTTTAATAAGGTTCTCGTTCATTCTTATATTTTCAAACATCATTTCTAAAAATGAGTCATCTAAATAAATAAAAGAGTTTTGTATCTACAATTGTTTTTGGTACAAATTTACAAACTTTTAAAAAACCTTAATAATGTTGCATCACACTTAAAAGCTATCATGATAACATTTGGAATCTAGGCATCCATGAGAATTATTATTTACCTAACAGTCTATAGACATTTAATTTGCATTTGTGTGATTATAATTAACATGACTTCATGAATGCTGCATTTTTTAATCGTATTTGAAAATGGATGATTTATAATCAACTGATATTATTTCACATATACATTTTTTAGCTGTTTTGTGATAAGAGATACATTAAGATTTAATTTTTATATTTGTTATATATGCAACATTTTCTATCGATATAGAAGCATTTTCGATTATTGGAATTGTCAGGAAACTTCCTTTAAATTTAAGGAGGAGATATATTTTTATCCCCAGTTTCAAAAACTGATATTTCTAGTAACAGACTTAGAATGCTCTCAGTTATTCCTGTGGAGAACTGACGACTATTAAAGGTAGTTGGACAGATGCTTTCATGGTTTTTGAAGGTAGTGTAACTTTGTGAAAATACTTTTAAAATGTACTGAAATTATAATTTTATTTCGATGAAGGAAATTTGAATTTAAAAAAATAATTCAGTGATTCCTTTTTCTATACATTAAATGAAATCAAGAATTACCATACCAATCACTGAATTAAAATAAATGGGGTTGCAGTTTTTTCAGTGCGTTTAAATGCATAGTTAAAATTCAAAATTAACTATGTAACGTTTGTGATAAAGTAATTCTATTATAATTTTTTTTTATTATTCAACTAATAAAATAAGTATTTCACTTATATTATTCTATTTTTAGGATCATCCTAAACTGGTTACATCCGACTTGGATTTGAAGAGTGTAACTTCGCGATGCAACTTAGCGAAGAGACATGCTAATAAATCTAGTACGTATGGCATACATAAGAATTATTTAAAGCAGCCTAATTTTGAAATAACTTAAAAACATATTTATAGAAATACTTTCATTCCTACTTTGAGTTCCAGTGTGACATGAAACTATTATTGGATTCAAAATAAACCGCTGTTGTGTGATATTATGAATTGTCGAAATGATATTTCGCATTGGTTCCTTTTGTTGTTCCTTGAAGGCTCTCCTTATCTCATTTATATTTTCTCAAAATCTCAGTTATATGTTCAATTCATTATATGCTATAAAAATGTTCTTTGTTTATTTCATACTTTGAAAATTTATTAGCTAGTAATGTCAAATAATTTTATTTTGCTTATTTTACATTTTGCCTTTTCCCTCTTTATCTCTCTCTGATAAGATTTTATCCTTTTTAGCTGACAGCACAGTCAAGAAGAAATCAAAAACATCTGATAATACAGAAAAACAAGGAAGTTCTGCTGCTAACGTTGAATCATTAGAGAACGATTCACCTTCTCCTTTTGGTAATTTGGTTATAAAAGAGGAACCATTTGTTGAACCTGTTTCTGAGAATATTTCTGAAGCAGTTACCTCATCTGTTCAAGAAAATGAAATTCAAACCGATCCTTTGTCCTCTCAGAACGATCCAGAAGATACTCGAGTTGGAGATAATACTCAAAATATCAAGTAATATATGTTATTTTTAAACATTAGAACTACTGATGTGAAATATATACCTACACATATCGAATTGGTGGTTTTTGGACATCATGGCTTTCATTTTTTTTTTTTTGGCTTAGTTTATATAAATAAAAAATACAGTTTGACAAAACCCACTTTTAATGTAATAATTCTTTAATTATTTATAAAAAAACTCGTAAAATAGTTTGTACTCTCATTTATAGGATGTAACATTTGATATTGAATTGTAGCTCTAAGGTACTTATTTTAAAAGGAAATGTTATCCTAGATAAACATCTGCCACAGACATATTTGTTGCATACTTTACAAGAATACATCGCTCTGTTTTTGCTACACAATCGCATTTGGTAAGATTTGCATTTATATGACTTTTAATTTCCCTGGAATACAATCCATTGCTTTCCGTTCTTGCTTCTGCGGGAAGTCTTCCCTTCTGCAGCAACTGCATTCACTAGAGAGTTCTTCAAATAATATGTACTAAATGTAATTCAAATTTTCTAAAAATTGTCTAAAAGTGATGCATAAATGAATGTTAATATGTGTTAATGATAATCATTGCATAGATGATTCTTAAATATTATATACTTTGATAATTGCTGAAGTTATCATTTTAACAGATCTTGGAATAAATAGGTATAGGTCATACTGATTATGGAAGTTTAAATGGCTGAGTGGAAAATGAATAGGAACATGTAATTCTTATATTTCATTAAAAATCACCATAAAATTGTAGAACAATACATAAATTGTTTCAAAAGTTTCAAGCATGAAATTTGAAAGCAGGCAAAATGGTGGTCTTGGTAGTTCTAGTATTATATCTATGTTGAGAATGTGCTTAAACCAAAATATATTTCTAAACATAAATGTGTTTTTTAATATTTAAGAATAATTTTAAAATATTTAACTTTAATTTTTTTAAATTTTGCTTTTTATTACTTTTCAATCAAAATTCACCATTTTCTGTATTTTTATCATAAATGTCTTAAAGATGTATACCATTTATTTTGTCATATTGTAGCAGTTGCATCTTCATTGATTTAAAAAAAATCTTCTAATGAATTTAGTTGAATGTGATCTAAATTGTGCTTATAGTTTCTGCTGCAGTTATGTAATTTTTCTTTTGTTTAATGTTAGATTACCATCTCCTTCACCTGAAGTTCACCAGTATCCAACTTGTTTCTTTGCTTTGATTCGAGATATATTCTGTGAAACTGCTGAGATGAAAATGTCTGCAGTGAAAGTAAGTTGTAGTAATTACAAATATAATACCTAATTTTATTCAGAACTATAAATTAAATCTGTGTTTGATTGCCGAAAGTAAAGATATGAAATATTTGCATTAACTTTCACTTTTGTTTTTGTTTGAAGTATGGTTTTTGATTTTTTAAAAATAATTTACTGTTTTTAAAAAATGTATAAATGTGGCTTTAATTTTATTGAAAAATTATGTCTGTGCGTTTTCCAATAATTAAAATTTTGTTGTTCATAAAAGAAAGGTAAAACGAATCAAGTTATTTTTTTTCCTGTGATTTATTTAGTAAATCTGAGCATTTTTAATTGTCTATAGCTCATTATCGATTGTATAGTTAAAAGCTTATTATAAAACCACTTAAGTAAAACTGATTCGTTTAAAAAATATTCCTTTCATCAAAAGAGAATATATATATATATATATATATATATATATATATATATATAATATGCTTATTTCTAAAAAACTATGAGATAAATAATGATACTTTTATTTAAATTTCTAGCTGGAAGAAAAAGTTAAAAATTGGCAAGGCGGTCCGACTGCTTCTTTATTTGAATGGTTGCATTATCAAGAATCATGGTCTGATTTAGTATCTTCTGCATTGAAATTTCTTGCTGGAGACTTAATAAGTAAATAGAGCTAATTATTGTTGAGTTACATATCAGCTTTTAGCGATGGTACTTTTATAATAAATTTTCTTTATAAATAATTATCACTTGTGAATAAGTGTTTTTGCATTTGATACAAGCTTTATATAGTCAGAAAAATTAGTCCTTCCATCATTATAGTTATTTTACGCCAAATTTTATTAAATAGCTATTTGGTTATCATTACATATGTGTATATGTTGGTGTTAATTAAGTTGAAATAAGGACTTACAATGATTTTTTTTATTCTAAATTATTTGTAACTGAAAGGTTTTAAGCTTATCAGGGTCTAATTTTTAATTCTCATAAAAATTCTTTAATTAAGTAAATTCTCGTTATATTTCTTAAACAATTAGATCAAAAAATTGGTTTAATTGTGATGGTTTGGCCATTATCAACTAAAAGTTCACGTTTTATAAAAGTTATTTTATCATGGATCAATATTTAAAATATCATTGATAAATTGATCTTTTTAAAAATATAGTATCCTTGATTTCTGAAGAAATAATCTCCATCTGCACATGATTTTATAAATTTAATTCAAAAATTTTTTAATATATAAATTTCAATTAATGGGTGCAATTAGAAAAGCCTACAGAAGACTTTTTTGATGCAAAAATATGCCATTTTATTTGCATTTTCATTATATAAAGCTTATCTGTCTTTTATGAATGAGTAAATAAAATTTCTACTACATATAGAAATGTTATTCATTTTATAATCTTTAAAAGGTACCAGGCAATCCATGTTATAAATGGCATTTTTAAATATGTAGGGAGTTTAAAGCTGTGTATGATGAAAATGCTATTGGGTGATTTTCTTTCTGATGGAAGTCAGTGTCAAAGTGTCAGAAAGCTTGGAAACAGAAAATATCACTTTGATGCATTATTCGACTTATTCGCCAGGTTTCATAATGTATATATGGTATCTCCAATCCACTCAACTAAAACATTTTAAATTCCTTTGATTTCTTCAAGAATCGAAAAGTGGTTTTCAGCTCATTAAAAATAAATCGGAAGTTTTATAAATTCTGTGATGCCAAAATATGAAGTACAAAATTCGGACTTTGATGACCAAATGCCACATCAAAGAAGCATTTGATGTAAAATAGTTACGATAATTGTCTTTTTATTGGTTTTTTATAAATTTGTCTCTAATTAAATGTTTTGCAGTTATTAATCTGGCAATTTGAGTTTCAGAGCAATAATTATTTTATAAGTAAAAATTAGCTTCTATTTTATATAAATGACCATTAATTTTGATAAGCAATCTAATAATTATTAAACTATAAATAAATGTTTCTTACAAAATTTCCTTTTAGATGCATCCATGTATACTCATGATGGGTCAGAATTTCATAGTCAGATGCAACATTTTTCAATTAGCATATAGAAAGAAGAAAATCCCAGTCAGTATATCATACAGATCTCAGTGTCTGTATAATATACTAATTTGTTCACTGCTAATAAGTTTATTGTTATCTTAAATGCATTGATTTTTAAAATGTATAATTTAAATAAAAGATAGAAATAAAAAAAATTATGAAAAATATATATAATAGATTATTGGTAATTTTAAAATCGTGTTTGTGTGTTCAAAACTTAATTGAAATAATAATGCTAAAAATGAATTTAATGTTTTTTAATTGCTTCTCTTTTATTTTTAAATGTCTGTTTGGAAAAGCTCATTGACGACTTATATTTGTTTTGTTATTGTTTGAATTGAATTTGCTAACTAATATGCAAAAATATACGTTTATTATTATATAATTGAAAGAATTAAACTTGAAATAAAGTTATAAATTTGCACTCATTTTAAATCCTTTTCAGTACTTAATAAATATGGTTCATTCTAGACTGTCTGTAAATTAGTGCTGTCAAATTGTTTTCACTCAATGCAGGTATTTTGAAGTTGATATCATTAGTTACATTTAATATTTTCATTTACTAGTCCATGATCTACTTTTTTTTCTTTCAATGTTTCAGAATTTTTTTTTTAATGTATACACAAGTTTTAGCCTCATATAATAAAAGGATTTTTTAAGCTTTAATAATTCCATCTAAAAAGAATAATACAAAACTTAGTTGCAATTGAAATAGAATATAATTTTTTCCCTTTTCTAACATTCCCATTATGGTTATTCTCATCTATTTTATGATACAAATAAATGACATGAATAAGTATTCACAGGAAATTAACTGCCAAAAACGCTGTTACAAATGTGACAGCAATTCCCTTTCAAATACAATTGTTTGTTGCATTGTAAAGATGAGACTATTCATTTGGTTATGTTCCAAGTTATTTTGTTCTTGGAATTAGTGAACAAAGCATTAGAGAACAAAAATATTTCATTCTAAATAAAGGCATTCTATTCTTTAAAAATTAACTTCGTACAGTTTTTTACTCAGAAATGCCTTTTATAAATAATCTACAATTAATCTACATTTTAATTATTTGAATTGTATATAAAAAAGACCCTTTTGTTCCTGCAGACATTCTTCCAGATACATTTGTGCCATTTTTGGATTATAAAGAAAAACAGCAACAATGGCAATGGATAGGAACTGGACGCGACTCAGATGAACAAATGTATGGCTTGTGTCAACAGTGGTTAGAAAATAAAGACGAAATTTCTTCTGATATATTGGAAACTTCACAAGGTTCACCTCCACCTCCGAGAGTGTAAGTAACTTTAGCTTTTCATTCAGCTATAGTGAGTACCTCTGTACCTCGTATCGCTTTTTATATTATACATCTAAAAACTAAAAATTTACATTTTAGTTATATGTAGCCTATTTTATGTAAAATCTACTTTACTTTTTATTATCGATAAACAATAAAATAAGGAATGTTATAATTGCATGCAAAGGGGCGCATCATGCAAAAAGGTTTTTGTTCCATGGATCAGACTTTCATGCACCTTGGATCATATTATATTCAGTCCTATTACCATGGTGATCCATGGCACAGGCTGATATAAGACGTGACAACTTACCGTTCTAACACATGATGATTTTTACTTATTGTATTCGAATTTGGAATGTATATTATACTGCACAAATTTAAACAAATAATTAAATGAAAAAAAAAATATTTGGAAATGCTGAAACAATTTTGCAGTTAGTAAATATACTTCTTTAAAATTTTCTTTTTTACAATTCATATTTACATTCATAAATAAGGTGTGAATGGTAAACAACAATAGGTTTCTTAATGGCAGTGAATATTGCATGAGACACTTCAATTATTTATTATCAGTTTGCAGCCAATAAGATAAGGATTAGCTTTCCAAGGTATAACAGTTTCCCTCTATTATTTCATAGACGGCAGAAGTCCTGGTGTTTTGGATTTCATGAAAGTTTAGTGAGGAAAATATTGATACAGTTATTGTTCTAATTTGACCACAGTCTATCCCAAATGAGTCATCTTGTTATTCCAAGACGTTATTATATCTAAATTAAGCAATATTAATCAACTTCTTTATTGTAAATTGTTTCTCAAAAGCTTAATTCATATGGTACATTTATGAAAATAGATAATTAATCATGAATGTATCTATTCAAATTTTAATTTTGAAAGCAAGATATGATCATAAGATTTGAATTAAAATTTTCTTAAAATAAAGTCTAGGTCTGTTATTTTATACTTATTGTTAGGTTCACATAAAAGACAGCACTGGTAAAAGCAAGCATTGCTAAATTAATAATTTTGTTTTAAGACTTGGGAATCTGGCATCTTCCATAAAATAGTTCGTTCTTTTGTAAAACTTCCGTTCTTGATGTTGGTAAATAAATGTTCTTTTTTCTAATATATTGTAAGGAATTATTTTACTATTTTAAACTACTTTCTGTTGAATCTGTAACTCAGAAATATGTTGCTGAATATTTTAACATAAACAGTTAAAGGAATTTAATACCTTTTATAAAGTGAACTTTGTTTAAAATTTGGCAAAGATTTCGGCGAAATCTTGGTTTGCCCTTACACTTGTTCAAAGTAATAAATAATGGGCCTGAAATATTTTGAAATATAAAGCCTTCCACTCATTTTGCGTACTTATTTCGCATTCAAAAGTAATTTTTTAAATGCAATATAATCTATTAAAATTAGGAATTAAGAATTTTTAAACAACAATTGATCTAAATTTTACCATAAATCAATGGACAGTACCCCTTTTATGTCGGCTGAAAAGTTTCACCTCATTGCTGTGAGTAATTTTGTTGGATCAAACTTTATGTTTTACTACTAAAATTATGCATTTAAAAGCGAAGCTGCAAATTTCAAACTGTGGATAGCTTTTTATTTGGCCCCTTGTTCCAATTATTCACGCGCGCGCGTGTGTGTGTGTGTAATTTTCTGCGACGCTGAAAAATATCGAATCAATGTAAAAAGTGCTTTATAGTGCCGTAACATTTTATTCATATTCACTACTTTTAACCTTCCAAGCAGAGGAGAGTTTTTTTCTGAAAAGCACATCCACTCCGAAACGGGCGGAAACGTGTTTTTTCCTACTTTCACCTTTTCCTACTTTTTCGGCTGTACCTTCTCCCTCCGTTAATGACTTTTTTGTGGCAGTGATAGATTACTTTATGATAAGATAAGACTACCAGGTGGAAGACCTCCCCTAAAAGCACTTAGCGCTCGTAAATGAACTCCTTATCGTTAAAATGGTTTAAGTAGGAAGTATTTCATGTTGTTATCGGAAACTTAAAGGGAAAAAATCTTCTCACTAAATTTTACTTATCCAAATAATAATTTAAAAACTCTTTCCTTAATAGTGCAAAATATTTCTAAACATCTCTTCCCGAAAAATATTGCTATTAAACAATTTTAAAATACGTCTAACGCCTTCAAAATAGTATTTATTTTATTTATATACTTAACTACTTTGCCTCAAAATTCATAACATGGATACGTTGGTAGATTTTCCGTTAAGAAATCAAGACTGTTTGTTAAAATTTGATTTTTAATGTACAAATGTTTCAATTTTCTCTTTCATTTCTTTTTTTTAATACGGCATAAAGTCTTGTGAGGACTCTCGTTTTAATTTAATTATTTGCGTTTAAATTAAATTAATTTATCGTGTTTTATTTAATAATTTTCGCTGAAATATAAATTTATATTACAACTTCTGAATTAAAAATTGTAATATATTTATGTTACAGCCACACTGTTCGTTTTTTTTTTTTTTTTTTTTTTTTTTTGTAAATTGGGAGAAACAAAAATCGCCAAAAAATTATTTAAACATAAACATCTGGTCATAGATTTATAAGATTTGGTACATAATTATTTCTTGACCTGTAGATATTCAGAAAGGAAAATCTTTTTCAAAATTGCTAATTTTTTATTTTCATAAATCCTAATTTAAATTTAATCAATAGAAAAAGCTTACTGGCAACTGTTGTGTCACATTAAAATTAAACAGATTAATTTTCACAAAATTTTCGTTTTCGGGACAATTTTTCTTCAGACTTTATAAACAATTCAAAATTAATTTTAGAAATAAAATGTAATAATTCATTTTTATTGAAACGAAATTGAAATTAATTTTGCTATTTTACCATAACGTTACGTCATTACTTTCTTAACATTGAGAAAAAATATCTGCTTTTTTTAGATGGTAAATTCAGCTAAAGGTTTTAAGGCCTTATAGCATGATGTACGAATCTTTTACATGATATGCTATAATTGATGAAATCAAGAATAACGACATCATCAAGACTTTGATGATGAACGAAGGATTACTTTGATGAGCACTTTAAAATAGTTAGGAAACTATTTGAAAAATGTGGCATTTGAGATACTTCATATACATTGCAACTAATCCTAATTCCAAATAATAACTGTTAAAACTATTTTGAAAAATGTTTCTACAATTTCAGATGATGTCACACTAACCGTTTCAAAATATTTGTGAAGTTTAAATTTGAAAAGAAAAATAAACTTATGTTTTAGCGACTTAGTCTGGAGAATCATGAAGAAATAGGAATCATGAGCGCAATGATTATAATCAAATGAACACTGGCTTGAAAATAGAAATGGAATGCTCTACGCAAATTAAGTTTTCACTACTTTATTAAATTTAACTTCGGATTTATACCTGGTTCTGTTCGTGATTAATGTACTGTATTCTATACATTAATCATTATTAATTTTTGAACAATATATATTAAATTTCATAAAAACAATAATCATTAAATTTTTGAACAATATATAAATTAAACAAATAGTATTTAAATATGTGAAAGTTATTCTCAAATAGATACTTCAGTTTCTTCAAGATCAAATTCTTTGAATTAGAAAAGCATTCAAAAATTTGTAAGAAGAATCAACCCAAAAATTTTGGTTGAAAATTAGTAAAGTTAATTTTGAAGGTTGTTTAGTTGCTACAAATATTTTCTTGTTATCATTTCCAATAGCATTAATTTCAGTTTATATTCTGTTTTGCCTTGATTCCATTGAGGAATATGGCAAATACGAAATCTTTTAATTTGAAGCCTTCGATTCATACACTTACACAATCCAGCATTCACAACTTTAGAAAAAATGTTCCTATCTGTTAACTCTGATATTTTCAAAAGTCAGATTCTAAGACAGATTGTGTTGAAGCACTGAAAAGTGTTTTCTGACCTAAATTGACATTTAGGTCAGAAAAAAAATTAAAAGTATTAAAACAAACAAATAACTTTTTATTCAAAATAGGCAGAAATATATTAAGATAGAAATTTATTTAAAAAATAAAATCATGATTTATTATTTTTACAAAAACTTTTTGGCTTATTTCATGCAAATAATTAGATTACTAAGTCTATAAGTTCGTTACATATAAAATAATGAAAACTACTGTGGAAGAAATGCAATTAATATCACTTCATATCCCACTAAAAGTGGATTTCATGAGTGAAATTTTCAGAAAAATTTCTCTTTTTTTCATTTCAATTTCCTTTGAAAATCGTCTATCAATTTTGAGTTAAAAACTGAAAGATCCTATTATTAAATGTGAGAACGCCCTTAAGTGTTATTTTCAAACATTTATATTAATTCCAAAAGCTTGAATATGCAGCTTTGAAAAGTTTGTCAAAGATTAATTGAAGCATATGCTCCTCTATTAAAGAGCAACGACATTAATTGGTGGGATGTCATAATAAAGATGTAAATTTTTCACCTCTCAGTGTAAAAGATATCTTAAAACCTCTAAAAAATAAAGTGTAGGAAACAAATTTTGAAAATTATATGCGTTCATAAAAGAAAATTATCTGCATTAAATATTACTTATATTATTTGCAGAAAAAGTGTAAATGTGTAGCATGTTTATATTTCTAAATGCTTATCTTCGTTTTTATGTTTTTGTAATAAAAAGACAATTTATAGCACAGTTTCTTTTGTAAAATTGTCGGAATAAATACAGATATGTGATAGTCAATTGAATAATACAAAAATTTTACTTTAAAAATTTAAGATCTCTAATGTGAAATATTTTTTCCCTTTCCAAGATGTAAATTCATATCGCCGTATAATTTGAAACTATATATTACTAATACGAAAAAAAAAGTTGATGGCTGAAGAGGAGGGGAGAGAGAAGTGGTAAGTCAGTAACATAAGATAAGATAGCCAGATAGATTACAAACCAGTCTCCCCACTGAGTCAATTTAACCCCCCCCCCCCGATTAGGAAGGAGGGAGAGGAAAAATGCCGGTTTATTTTTCGGACACACTCTCGTGTGAAGCTGATATTTTTTGAAGTAATCTTTTGACGGTTAGAGATAAATTTTTGAGAAGCCATGCTCAGAATAATTGGCCGCTCGGAGGATTAAAACTGTCAGAGACGCTGTCCTTACGACGGCTTAAAACTTTAACTGATCGTCGTAAAATATCAGTCGTACAATATACTCTTCTTGTCCTCGCTGCCGACTCACTACTTCGTACAACGGGACTACTCCTCAGTTCAGGACAGCTCCGTTCCCGACAACGACACAGGCTTCGTCAGAATACGACACACAGCGATCCAGAAGTCCTCCGTTCAGGACTCTTTTTCTAGACGTCTCAGTTCAGGTGTACTCAGTCGACCACCGCCATGCTTCGTTCAGCTTCCAAGACCTCTCAGTCCAGGTCTTCTCGATTCAACTCTGTCGCTCTTCGGCTTGATTCCACCCACTCCACCTGAGTATAAGTTAGAGGAGTGCCCGCTTCCTAGGAAGCTACCTCCTATAATGGCAGTAGGTAGACAAGAATTGGGCATTGCTTTAGGTGGATGGCATGAACTTCAGGCTTTCATGGTGTCCGCATCTTAATTGGCTATGGTCACCCTAGGAGGAGGTGGGTGATAGTAATGTCAGGCCTAATCAGAAGTCGACTTCATCGGGGAAGGTGAGGGTGGTTGTTGCGGTGAACGGAGAAAGTAGCCAGCGCAAAGTAGCAAGTTCTTGTTGAAGGATCTATTGTTTGTTCAGAGCCAATCAGCATGCGGTTTAAAGGTTGATGGAAGGGATGTGAGGAACATGAACAAAACCACTCACTCATATGAGTTGAATTGACGAGGCGCCTAGCCCCAGCAGGGGCTTATCCCCATAAATGGAAGGATGAGATAAACCTGGCGGTCGCTATTTACCGTGGTCGTCTGCGAAATTTTCCTGTTGACGCTGCTTAAGTAGGATTGGAGTGCTGGATAGGTGAGTGAGGTGGCGAGTGTCAGGACTCGATCTGATTGGTTGCTGTAAGGGTGAGGGTGAGGAGGTATGCTGTCCAGGACTACTTTGAGTTTTGTGCGAATTTAGTTAGAATGAAATGCGATAAGTGTAATTAGTAGACGATTAAAACGTTAGAAAGGAGTTAATTGTTGTAGATCAAGATATTTCTTGGTCTTTTGGTTTTTGTATCTGGGGCATATTTAGGGATATTGGCTATTGTGATATTATCTATTGTTTCTAAGTTGTTAAAGAATTTAGTTGCTTAGTTTGGCTATGAATTTTTTGAAGGGGGGTGGTAATCTAAGCATTTATGCATATTGATGTTTGGCATATAGTATTTCATGTTGCAGAATTGACGTATTATATTATTTTGTTGAATTTCTAGTAGTCTCAGGTTGGTCCTGGCAGCATATCCCCAAACAGGACAAGCATATGTTAGTACTGGACGCAAATAGGCGGTGTAAATAAGTATTTTGTTTTGCCTGCTCATTTTAGAGTTTCGAGAGATTAAGGGGAAGAATTTACGTGTTAGGTCTCGAAACTTTTTAACGGTATAATTAAAGTGGGGTTTCCAAGTTAGCTTGCTGTCCAATATGACTCCTAAATATTTGCATTCCTTAGACCACGGGATGGGCTGATTTTTAATTTTGAGAGGGGGTATTTTTTAAGTAAGTTATTTCTACTAAAAAGAATTGATTCAGTTTTGCTGGCATTAATTTCGATTTTCCAGGTTATAAACCATTCTTCAAGAGATTTAAGGTATCTGTTGAGTGCTATTGGAATGTAATTTGGATTTTTATTTCTTGCTAGTATTGCGGTGTCTTCCGCGTACAAACACAGCATCGTGTTAAATTGTTTGGGTATATCGTTAATATAAAGTGAAAAAAGAATTGGCTCCGGCTTAGACCCTTGTGGGACACACCTGCATTGGCAGGTTTTAGTTCCGAGAATATCTGATTTATTTTAATTTTAAAGGATCTGAAGCTGAGGTAGGAAATTATAATTTTGACTAGGTGTGGGGATATATTGTAGTTAATAAGTTTGTAAATAAGGGCTTCGAGCCAAACTTGGTCAAAAGCTTTCTGAATGTCGATGAAAACAGCGGCAGTTTTTTTATTGTTTGCGAAGCCTTCTTCAACGAATTCGACGACTCTGAGAAGTTGGTGAGTTGTAGATAAGTTTTGTCCTGGAACCGTATTGTTCCGGAGTGAGGATGTTATTATTATCTAAGAATTCGTTTAGTTGTCTGAGTATGAAGTGTTCGGCGATTTTACTTATTGAAGGGAGTAGCGATATTGGGCGATAGCTGCTAGGGTCTGTTGGATAATTTCCAAGTTTTAGAATGGAAATTACTGCAGCTGTTTTCCAGACTGAGGGGAAATAACCAAAAATAAGACAGCTATGAATAATGTTAAGAAGGAATTGTAAGAAATTATCGGGGAGAGATTTTATCATTTTATTATTTATACGATATAAGCCCTGGGATTTTTTCACATTTAATTTTTTGATATAATTCGTTAATTCAGTAATGGTAGGGGCTGGGATATTATCAAATTTAATCAGTAGGGAGGTACAGAAGCTTTTGACTGTATTATTTACAGTATGTTCAGTGTTGTGATCAATCATGTTATTAAGTTGAAATTGTTTCTCCAAGCTATCAGCCAGGCAGTTTGCTTTTTCATCGTCTTTAGTTGCAATACTAAAGACGATTTAGAGCAGGGCCTTTAAGGGCCGGAATGTTAAGTTTTTTTACTTTTATACGTTTTAACTAGTTGCCAGATCGAACCATCTTCGGTACTGACATTAATAAATTTATTAATTATTTCGTTGCTTTGTAATTTGCTATTCAACTTTTCGATATCTTTTTTCAATCTATTCATGAATCTCTTGAAGACTGGGTCTCTGGGTTTTTGAAAAGTTTTCCTGGCAAAATTCCTGTCCCTTATAAGATCGCGCATTTTGGGATCTATATAATTTTGATTATTTATTATTGGGGTGGAGGCTAAATTCTTTGCATTAATGATTTGGGATTCAAATACTTGAACATAGTGATCAATTTTTTCCGTGCTGGTGAAGTCTTCAATGAGCGGCGTTTCTGATTGACTGAGAGTCAGCTTAAAGTTATCCCATTTTGCCTTAAATTCCCCGGTGCAGCTAGGGAGAGAGTATTTAAAATAGAAATTTAGAAGTACAGGGTTATGGTCGGAGCTTAGTTCCGGTAATGAATGAATTTCATAAGGATACAGGAAGTTTTTAGTTAAAGTTAGGTCTAGGGTGTTCGATGAGCTAGTTCCAAATCTTTTGGGGGTCGGGGGTGTGATAATATCCAATCCAGCCTGTTGGGCGAATGATTTTAGGATCTTTCCTTTTGGGCAGATATACTTACAACCCCAGCTATCGTGGTGTGCATTAAAGTCGCCGCAAAAAATGATTAAGCGTTAAGGGGTCCTGGTTTTTGGGATTGAGTTTAATTGCGCTAGCTTCTACATTCTGTAGTAAAGGTGGGGGGGACCTCATTATGAGGTAAACCATTTTTAAAAAAAATAGCCCTGCCTCCTTTATTTTGGTTTATCCTGTAACTGTAGTAAGAAAAGTAGTTTGCCAGGAAAATTTTTCTTTGTGGTCTAAGGTGTGTTTCCTGAATGAGAATTATATCTGGGTTATACTTATTTACGAAATTACGGAGATCTTACAATTTATTACTAATGCCATTTGCGTTCCAGTACACTATGCGGCGACTATTGTGTAATAAAGTAAATTACATACTACAAGCTGCCGGGTTAAGTAGCTCATTCATGACTGCTTGTAGCTTGTCCATGGGGTTACTATAGATTTTAGCCTTTCTTAGTGCTGCGAATAGTGTCGGAAAAGGTTCTAGAAGTATTTTCATCTCCTTAATGGCTTTCATGAAGCCAGCGAATTCACTAGTGCTAGTGGGAGATGTTTGGAATTGGTTTTGGGTATCGGGATTGTTTGCTTGTGGTGCCACCTCCCGTTGGCTTGTGGCGTGAGATCCTACACCTGGCGCCATCTCTCGACGGCTTGTGTCTGTAAAAAGTCCTGCGTAAGTTTGATTGGGTCTTACAAATGCCTGGTTTCTGTGAAAATAATTTTCCCTATTTAATCGGGCATTTTGACTTTTAGGAAATGCTCTACAACCTCTATATGGGGCAATGTGCCCTTTTTCTCCGCAGTTAATGCAGGTAGGGATCTCAATACGTTCTTTAATTTGGCACGCATTAGTTTCATGCTGACTCGCGCATTTTAAGCATCTCGCTTTAATGTGGCAATTAGCTGAATCGTGGTGGAAGAAATTGCATTTGAAACATTGGGAGGTGAGGTTTCTTCCTCTGTATGGTTCGACATTAATGCTGAGATGGCTTAGAATTTCTAGTTTAAATATTTCTTCAGATTTGGCGCTTTTAGCCAGCTCAACAATATAGAAAAAGCACTCATTCCACAGACTGGCTGCCTTATATAGTAACGGAAGGCGGGGTTAAAAGCCTTCTCGACCAATCAGGATCATTCTAGACGTATCTCGGCTCCCAATGGACGGATCAGGAAAATTCTGGATCTTTCGGGTATTATCCATTTTGTCGACAAATAGTCGCCAAGCTCTGGGATCTCTGACGTCACACCCATTCACTATTCAATACAGATTACTGTAAATCTGTCTTCCTTATGATGACAGTATTAGCGCGGGAAAGCAAAATTACAGGTTCGTAACATTGCTCCCCGCTTCAAAGACTGACGTCCCCGCAGTCCCAGTTCAATTCAAGAGCTGATGTAAACTTTCGACTGATGTTGACTATCTTCATTCCGGCGTTGGCAACTTCCGCATATTCGGTGATGACATCATCCACCCAATTGGCGACAGCTAAAGATCCGTCCAAATCTTCACATTGACTTTGATCTAAAACGTTTTTCGTCGCTTCGAGTTGTACATCCAGACTTGATCCTTCAAATGCAAGATGTCTCGTGGAGCCAAACATGGTATTGCAGTGGACTTGCGATGCACAAAATCTAGCCAGAGAGGTCAATCTTTTTGATCTCCTTCCATCGAACCAACCTATTATCAGGATGGTCCAGTAGTGCCCTCCGGAGTCCACTTGGAAGCCAGGGTTTCGTCTTCGTCAAGAAAGTTCTTATGGGAATATGTACACAGGATCTTCTAAAGAGGACTTCAGTTTTTTCTGGAAAGGCTCCCCTACGACGACGTAACTCATCCAGATACACAGTAGATTTATCGGCTGTTACTTGCATGTCACTCCAATACAAATCCGCAGCAAGGTCAGATTCTTGAGGGAAGTCTAGGCCATAGGAATCAGCGATTCCAGGCACGTAGTCTTCATCCGTAGCATTCTGGAAGGAGCTACTTGGAGGTTTGCCAAGAGGTTGCCCCTTCATTTCGAACACGGCCGCATAACCTCCTGTATCCATCGGCATCGAGCACGGGTCACCACTACCAGACCCGTCCAGAGAGAGTTCATCTTCTCCATGCACTAGCTCCTTAGCTTCCGATTCCATTTCAGGGGAATTTTTCGATGAAGACTGTTTTCAGCCCTGCCATTACTTTATAATCTCCCCGTTCGTGCCTCTCCATATTGAACTCCAGTTCATCCTCCGGATTGCAAAGCTCTTTTTCGATGACACCGGTCTCTATTAGATCCTCGGCCTTTTCTTTCTCCACTTGGCTCTCGACGTTTCCTTTAATTTCCTCTGTGCCATTTTGCACGTCTTCTTCCATTTGATTAATTCTTTTTCCCATACTGGAGGAGTTTCCTTCCAAAATGTCTTTCCACGACGAAATTGCTTCCTTTGATTCACCCTTCAGTTCTTCTTGTCCGGCTTTCATTTCTTGCAAAAATTTCGCTTATGTAGCTCGATTCTCTCCACTCTCTTCCTGCAATTTGAAAAAATTGTAATTTTATTTCTTATTTAATAATCTTTCAAATTATAACTATTTAATTTTGAAAATATGCTGACCAAATTTTTTCTGATTATAATTAAAGTAAAGAACTTTAAATTTTGTTTAAGAAATTATTTCAATTTTTATTTAAAGAGAAGATGCATTTCTGCTAATTTAGTATTTATTTTTATTTTATGTCTTCTAGATTTTTTATGAAACTCTTGATCATCATAAAATTAATTTGCCTTAACTCTAATTATTATAGTATGGCACATAATCTTAAATGTAACTAAATTCAGGCAGCAAAACATTATTAGATTACTAAATTTAGTACTTTATTTTTAGAGTGCTAAATATATAAAAAATGCAAATAATTTCAATGATTCATAAAATATTGAAATAGAAGCTATTTCAATAAAATTTCAAAATAATAAATTCCTAAATACTTGAATGTCAAAAAAAATTAACTTCTCCATGAAAAAATTGTACGAATTTCTTTTGAGATATGCAAAAAAAAAAAAAAAAAAAAAAAAAAAAAAAAAGCACCCTACAAAATAATACTTGAAATTTGGAATATAGTTCATTTTGAAGTTATATTTTTTTTAAAAAAAGATTATTAGACAGATCTTTTAGAGGAGATATTCCCAGAGATTTTTGAATTTTAATGTTTGTAGTTACTTTATTATTTTCTTTATCTCACATAAATGTACTATCATGATTTATCCAACATTTTTTTTAATAAACTAAAGCACTGTTATCCTTTTGGAAAGAATTAAGCCTATATCTATTTTAAGAATCTTCAGGTATATATTGTTTCTGGTAAATTACATCTAAATGTGTTCTTTGAACTATTATTTATTTTATTTATTATTTTTATTTTTCAATTTAATGTATTTGATAGATACATTAAATTGAAAAAAAAAATGTTCAAATGTTTTTTTTCTGTATCAATTTAATTGATTTTTTTTTTTTGCTGCATTTTAATCAAAAAATTTCTAATATAAATTTTCATTTAGTTTGCTGACTACTTTTTAAAATATCCTATGGAATAATTATATCTAAAATTGTATTTGATTTCATATCTTCATTCATATTTAAAGCTACAAAATATATGATCAATCAATGATAATTATGTAAAAAATGTTTCAATTATAAAAATTAAAGATATATGGAATAAATAAATGAAGGTTTTGAGTAATATTCTGCAATTTGTGTTCCACATTTGTGGCACATATATATCCTGAGACATGATACATTTCACAAGAAATGTCGATTTCAGCGTTTTCAAAATCAAATTTTTTTTGATGTACTGATTTTCTTTGAGATAATGATTATACTATATTTTTTTAGCATTCCAATTGCTAATTGTGTTAAATTTTTTCATTTTATCTTTCAATTAATTATACTTATTTATTTTCCCGCTGTTTATGTTTTATACAATCTGTAATTTGTGCAGTTCAATTAATTTTGTTCCAAACCTGTGTCATGTTTTTATCCTGTATACATGTCTTCATATAATGAAATCTTTCACATTTAAAAATCTTAATGTAGAAACTTAGTTAATGGAAGGAAACTTATTTACATTTATCAATGAATGAAGTGTGCTACTTTTTTGTAAAATAAAGGACGTAACATTTGATGTGTATTCATGAGTAATAAGCTTTGATAATAGAAATACTATATAATAATTTTTAAAGTACAGAAATAAAATATTTTTAATCTTTTCTCTCTGTCAAAAAGATATAAATTTTAATTCAAAAGTTAATACTTTTTTCAAACAGTAAAAGATCTTTTTTTAATTTTGTCTCTTTATCTCATACAACAAAGCTTTCAATTTTATTACATTGAGAGTATATTAATTTAAGCTGAGGTTCACTGAAACAAAATTTTCAATTCTCTTGTTTTTAGAATTTTTCCCCATTAAAAGAAAGGAAAGAAAACTGCTTGTTTACAAGAAATCTTGTAATATTTTGTCATGCATCAAATAAAAATCAATTGTAATTTTAAAGATGCTTTTTAAGTGTTACAAAACTTTTAAAAAAAATACTGTTACTGATATTTAGATAAAAGCGGAGAGCATCTAAATATTGAACCGACCCGCTAACCGAAAATGTCAAATATTTCTTGATTAATCACTATTAATTAAAGTTTGAAATCCAGATTATTTTAAAACGTATAATTTTAAACATGTAGACAATCTTTTATGTAAAGTTTAAGCTTACAATCTCTTAATACGCAATATTTCTTTTTTGATATTAGTTTTAGTTTCCGTGTACAATGACCGACAGCAGAGTAAAGCTGGCTGGATCTTCTTTATTCCACGACTGTATAATGTATATAGTATCTCGCCATCTTTCTGCTATATCTCATGTCTGTTTAAAATATATATTGCTGATGCTTTTGTGTTTGTGTAAAAAGAAATATAACGAAATTGGTTTATTGTTAAGCTATTATATTCTTTTGTAAAGTTTTTATCGGTGAAAAAATTTTCATTTTTTCTCATTCGAACTTAATTAAGATCTTAAATTTTTCAGAACTACTGGTTGGACTGTGAGACCTACTGCAGAAGAAGAAAAACAGGTCTATCGTCAGCAGGTATGCTATTTCTAATTTTCTTGAATTTTTCTCAAAATTTAAATAAAAATATTAATTTTCAATTTTAAGTCAAATTTTCAATTGTAAGATGTTTTTTTCTTTGGCAGTTCGTCATATTATGTACTAGAAGATAATAGAAACAAATTTAGGATTACTATGGGTACTAATATTGATAATAATCAATTGATTTTGATCTTGAATTTCAGTAAACTTTTGAATATAGTATCAGCCCTTCTCTATTTTATATGGTTTTAATATGCTTCGACAAATTTGATAATTTCTAATGGGGTCATTTCTTTTATTAATAAGTTTTTTTTAAAAAAACTATACATTTCAGCGTTATAGCTGTCAGTTAATAAGCGTGAAACTCAATGAATTGAATTTTTCAGGAATGTATTCGATATCAAAATCCTCATAAAGCCTTCACATTTAAAGTTCATGGTTACGAGGCTGTTGTTGGGCCTGTAAAAGGAGTTTATGGCAAAGAAAGTGGAGTAAATAAAGCAAGAGAACATTCTCTTTTAACATCGGATAGACCTCCATTTGTGACAATTCTCTCTTTAGGTAAATATGTTTATGCTTAAATTTTAAATCGATTTTTTTGTTCATTTGTGTATATTTTTTTTTCATAACGATTTTTATATATGAAATTCTCGAGATGGATCGCTTCCTTTACAAATTTATAGCTTATTTTACCTCTTGGTGAGAAAAAGTATTCTAATTAGAGTCTTTTGCTTATTTAAATGTTACTATATTTTTATTACAACTATTGCAATTAAAAATATTCAATTGCAGAGTTTCATTAAATAGTGTCCTCAGATATGTGCAACACTTGGGCTTTTGTGGCGGTTAAGAATAAAAAATTAAGAAATTAAATTTTTGCATGGTCCCAAAGCAAATATATAATATTTCTTGCACTCATCTATAAATGTGCACATTTTTTTTCTTCCTATCTGTAAAATGTTCTGAGATTTAAAAGGATTGATTTATAAAATTTTTCCATACATCAGACTGGGCGAGCCTTTAATAGTCACTATCTAGGGGAAAATCCGGATTGCCAAAGGTTATTAAAAAGAGTGGCAGTTGCATAATAAGACTTTCATTCAATTTTAAAAGATGGTCAGATTAAAGGGCTTTAAAATTTATTCAAGATTAACACCTATGTATTTCTTAAAATACTTGCTTACTCCTTCAATTTGTTCGCAAATATCTGTTACCTATACAAAAGACATGCAATATGCATAAAATAATTCAGAATCCTCTCAAATAAAAGTCAACGGGCATCAAGTCAGGTGATGTAGGTGGAAAATACAGTAAGTGCTTGTCAGAAAATCCACTAAACAAGAAATTCAGTATCCAATCACCTTCTTGCAGCTGACATATGGTAAGAAAGACCACCATCTATTTTTGAATGCATTTGTAGAAGTACTGTTATAAGCCAAAAAAGGTTATATTCTGCATACTGTTGTGCAAATTAAGACAATTCGAAGAATTTCTGAAAATAACTCATACATTTGTTGAAAATTATTAATAATAAGGAATCTCTTGTGTGAATAATGGGATTTTTTTTTCATTTGCAATGCATAAGTATGTCTTTTAATATTATGTTTATAAAAGCGATTGCCCATAAATGAAGGCACGAGAAATATTTTATTGATGCTCTTACATTGTAGGAGATATATAAAACTTTAATTTTTTAACCTAGATAAAATTATTTCCCTTCAATGGCTTACCTTATGTAACAAATGCCGTTGGAAGTACACCTGTCCAATATTTAGGAAAATAAAGGTTTGTTCCAACACCTTATATATGTTGTTATGAATTTGTGAAATTGCTACCACAAGTAATAAGTCTCCTGATGAGGAAGATAGATTTACAGATATTGTAAAAGCTGGTAAATGAATCTGAATCAATGACTCCCGAATTAGGAACAAACTCGATGATCATTTGACTTATTGATAATTTGGCGATTAAAATAAAGGACAGAATCTTTCAAAATCCTGACTATAGCTCCATTATGATTAGAATTTTGGTGTTTCTTCTAAAACATTTCATATCCTATTCCGTAGGCTATAGTAACCCATGTAACGGAGTCGGGCCAGATTCTATTGAGATGAACTGAAGGAACACTCTAACGTAACAGTGAATTTCTGTCTGTGCTGTTTCAATTTTTTAATAGCCGTCTGTTGTTTACTACAAATGCTGTTCTTGCATACGCTTCGGTTTGTTACTGTTATTAATGTTTCCATGTAGAATAAAGCCTCATTATTAGTTATTGTGCCTGTTGGACTTTTCTCCATAAAATCTACGGATGAACGGATTCAGAATCTCCCTTTATCCATATGCATTTTGAGATTAAAAATATTCAAACATTTTCAGATTTGCACATTTTTTTTTCCAGGAAGACTTTGAACTTCGACCATGTTAAATATGATCTCGATACCACATTTTACTTAAAAAATACCACTCGATACCACTTCTAAATTTCTTAATTAAATGCTTTTACTTGAGTAAATGTAATATTTTATATTTCTTAGGAGTAAACAATATCTGTAATACGCAATTCGCATAACGAAATGCAATATTTTTTTTAATAAAAGAAATATAAAAAAACGACAACCAAAATAAAAACAAAAAATTTGTTTATGTGCATTAATATTTTGCTGGGTTAGAGATCAATTAAATTGGAAGAGTTTACACTGTAGTGTAAAATTGTAAAAACTATTCTTATTCTTTTCATCCAGAATTTTACTTCTGTCTAAAAATTCTCAAAATTACCACATTGGTGTAGCTAGCACCTTGAAAAAAAAAACTTGCCAGAATTATAAGCTCACAACAAAGATAATTCATCTTAAATTTTATTTGAAACTGCATTAAAAAAATAGGAGTAGCAATTAGAGTTAAAGTGCATACGGATTCTCTTTTTCTCTAGTTAATTTCTAGTATGATCTGGTAATATTAGCTCCATTTTTTAAAATCAAAAACAAAAAGAATTGAAGATTGAAAAATTATTGAGAAACTCAAACTACTTTATGAGATTGAATAATTTACTTTTTAGACACTATATTTTAAAGAACAGAAAATGGAATGGTTCATTATTGTTTTATGTGTGTATAGAATATATTCTTATTTTATACATCTTATTCTAACCTTTCTTAATTTAGGTTGAGGAAAAAGAAATCTATATTTTTTTGGTAGTTGTTTGATTTATTAAGTTGTGAGTTACGGTGTATTAAAAATGTAAGTTAACAAAGTGAACTTTCGATACGTTTTACAGTTTTTTTTTATTATTAAAATGAAAAGGCTAGCCTGGTGTTTATTGGCCCGATACTGTAATAGCCAATTACGTGCAGTTTTGTTGCTGTCGATTTCATTCAGGTAGGTCCGTCGTCGAAAATGTCGATAAAATCACAGAAATGATCAAAGTTGATCGGCGTGTTAGCAGTCATAGCAGGAAGTAAAAATCGAGCATAACATAGTTTAAAACCATTTGCACAAGGCTGAATTCAAACGAAACTTGATGTTTGGGTGCCACACCAGTTAACACAAGAAAGCCTAACGGATAAAATTTCCATCTGCGAAGCCTTGACCAAAAAGGAATGTAATCGACTCACTTCTTGAATGGATGGTTAGGGTTGATAATGAGGTCACACACGACAATGTTTTGCGAAACTATCGCGGTCAAAATGCGGTGAAGCAGCTCAAATGGTGGTCAAACCAGAACGAACGACCAGAAAGGTTCTCCTGTGCTACTGGGAATGAGTAATTTACTATGAGTTGCTCATGTTCAAACGCTGAATTTGGATTTTTAGAGTCAACAACTGGACCGTTTGAAAACAGCAATTGACCAGAAACGCTCAGAATTGGCCAACATGAGAGGTTTTATATTCCATTGAGGCAACTCCAGGCGACACTCACCAGAAACTCCAGGACCTAGGTTGGAAATTTTTGATGCCTCCACCATATAGTCCGGAGCTGGCCCCAAGCTATCACCATCTTTTTCTTACATTTTAAAACTTCCTTATTGATAAGAAATTTGTATCAAGAGAAAATTGTGAAAATCGATTGTTAGAGTTTTTCGCCAATAGGGACCAAGACTTCTATGTGAGAGGCATTAGGATGCTACCTTTAAAATGGCAATGTATTGTAGAACAAAATGGTACATATTTGACCAAAATTGGCAATCCAAGACATGTTAAATAAAGTCTTGAAGTTCATGCAAAAATAATATATTTCTTTCCTCCCCCAAACCTGATATAATCTTATACATCCAATAGTGTATTACATTAAGGAGTAGCAGCATTTAAAATTGGATACAATCTGCAAAAATTCGCTATTGCATACTTGTGAAGTTAAACCTTAATTGTATGTACAATTTTCGAAAAGTTTGTTAAATGCATATTTTAAATAGAAATCTACTCATTCAAAAATAAGTCGTTTTTTCATAATTTCATTTTAAATAAAGGAGATAAGGCCAACATAAAATATTAGTAGCTGTAGTGAAAGCGATTTGAGTTTCGGTTTAACAATGAGCTATGCTATTGTAAAATACTTATATAATATTTTTTTAATGTGTTAAACATAAAAAAAATTGTGTGGCAAAACAAATTATATCATTAAAAAAATAATTCTTTGAATTCTAAGATGATGTAAGAGCTTTTTGGTGTTCTAATATTATTGGAAATTATCATGTAAAACGCCAAAATTTTACATGACTTTAAATTAATTAAAATTTAAAATCTCTTGGAAATGTACATTTCCGTCTTTTAAAGTCTATATGTACCAAGTTTAGTAATTCTAGGCTAAACAGCCTGTAGAGCGCCAACTCAAATATAAACACTTTTACACTTTCTAGTTTGTATTAGAAGAACTGTAGATAGAAAATTCAATGAGACTGGTCTCGCTAAAACTTTCTCTCCCACTCTAATAATGGTTAATTAGTGTCTTAGATGCGTTTCTTTCCTACGCGATTGAAACCAAATATGATAATGAATTACAATCGTAGTCATAAAATCGCATGCCAAATTTGATATATTGAAGTCACGTTTCTGTGTTTCTGAAAATATAATCCAACAAACAGTCACCCTACTTGAATTTGGCTCAAAATTTGATAGATATCTATACTCTAGATGTTGAATCTGTGTATCGAATTTTATCCGTCTAGATCTCTTCGTTTTGTTGTTAAAATAATTTAATTTCGAACAGCCGGGCAGACAGACTTCCTCTAAATAGATTTTGTTCGAAATTTGCAAATTTGTAGAGAACATTTTCTGAATTTCATCCCTCTAACTCACTGCGTTTTCTGAGTCATGTTCACAAACAGGCAAACATTATTCTAAGAATGTATTTTTGCACTCCAGTTGGTCTGAAACATAGATATTCGTCAAAATATAGAGTTCGAATGTTTTCTCTATATTCCATTTATGAGAAAATAATAGTATTTATTTACCTTTACCTTTACTTTAGAAAATAATAGTACCTTTATTTGTTGGAAGATATAGGTATATGATAGTTAGATATGTCTATTTATAAAATAATATAACCACAATAAATGATAGAAGCAAATTGTTTACAAAAGAACTCAAGCAAAGTAGCATCAATTACTGAACTTTCAAAGGAAGAAAAAGACAGTACGATGTTTGAAGTATTTTAAGATAGAGAATTAATGACAATTTTTGGCACTCCTTTTCACGTACATAAGTCAAATCATACATATTGAATCAAAATTAAATTTGTTTTGTATGTAAAAAAACTCCCAAAATTGTTTTTGAAAAATTACATCAGATTAGGAATGAGTCAGTCGTCAGCACAATCATCAGCATATGGGCCATTTATTCCAAGTTCTTGCATGAGACCAAAAACTATACTTAATCAAGTAAATTTGTATTACTACAATATGTGACAAAATTTTGTATTTATTTTTTAAATACTATAGGGGACAACGGTGTCTAAAATTTTCATTATGTTCGTATAATAAACATACTTTTTCTCTCAATATTTAAAAAATGTTAACATGAAAAATAAATACAAGTATACATAAAAATAAGTTAATGAAATTAGCATGGAATAAGTCTTGTTCCTCATTATGTGGTAGCACTCTAAGAAACACATGTGCATTGTGAATATCCAGATCATCACAGCTGTGATACCGTGCAAAACTTAAATAAAGAACTATGGGGGAGAAATTACACTGTGATGGTGGCCGAACTATTAATTGCGACGATTAATCGGTTAATTAAAAAGGGAGATTTATTGCGTATTCCACTGCTGAATAGGCCGGATTAAAGAATTATGGAGGAGCAAGTACTGTGTTTTTAAAATATGGCCAAGATATAGCTTTTATTATTATTGTTATTTTAGTTTGAAATTTTCACCAGAAAGATGACATTTTTATCATGTAATTTTTATTTTATGTAGTACAGAATTTTTTTCTAAAATTGTTTAAATGCCAAAACAATTTACCTAAACTAGTTTTGCGTCATTTAACAAATATTTAAAAATACTTCAAGACACCGGGGGGGGATCCCCTGGAGAAAACCTGTTTTTTCTCCACCTAACGATTATACTTGATTGCTTAAAAAAATCGTAATATCAAGTGGAAAAAGATCAAAATATCTTTCTCCATTACGTTTCAAAATTGTAGATTGCGTGTACATTTATGCAGCCTCAACAGTTCGAAGTTTTAATCTTTCAAAAAATTATTGTTTTGAAAATATGAATTTATTATAATAATTTACTGCGTTTTTTCGCTTTTCTTACTTGTATCCATTAATTTTATTTTTATTCAGTTCGAGACTCAGCTGCGCGACTGCCAAATGGTGAAGGAACACGTGCTGATATATGTGAATTACTGAAAGATTCCCAGTATTTAGCACCTGCCAGCGATCAACAGGTAATAATGTAGTACAGTTCACTGATTCATTTCTTAACTATGTGCTCGAATGATATAGTCATGACTTACAATATGTCATAAATCACCTTCCACACTGTTTGACAATTTCTAAGGGACAAAGGATTTATTCAAAATTGTGTCTCCGGCAGCTGACCAATAAAAGTAAATTCTAGTTGAGAGGGCGTGGTTTTCCAGGACTCGTTATCTGTATAAAAGACATTGCATGCAAGCACATGATTCATGCAAAAATTCATGCTGTTTGATCCAAAGTAGTGCATGATGTTATAAACGGGTTTTTTTCTCTGAAATTTGTTTTGGTCCTTGTAATAATTAAGAGCAGAATGTCAACAAGACAACATTTCAGTGCCTACGATTGTGGACGAGCAGTTGACGACTGGAAGCACATCAGAGTGTCACCTCGCGATTAAAGATGGCCGCTTAAGGTGGAAATGCTTTGCAAAAGCATGCCGAATGTCGTGGTAGGAACACCACCCATTTAGAGAATCGCTATCTGCCTCGTGGCAAAAAGAAAGAAATTTAATTCCTGGCCAGATAGCTGCAAACCTTGCAACCGCTACCGGTACGTATGTTTTTACCAGAACCATCTCCCGGCTATTTAATCAAGTTTGTATGCATGGAAGCCTGTTCATTGCACCCGCTTCAACCATGCCATCATCGTGAGAGATTACACTGATGTAAGGAACATGTTGGTTGGAATATCCAAAATTGGTCTAGAGTGATGTTCTCAGGCGAATCTCATTTCAGTGCGAGAGGGATTCTTGCCACCAATTACTGTGGAGAGAGCGTGGAACACGTTATGCACAATAGTTTGTTAATGAACGTAATTCGCACGACCCAAGCGTGATAATGTGGGCAGGCATCATGCACAATGGCAGAACATCGCTTCACATCTTTGAGCGAGGAAGTGTTACATTGCAAAAGTATTGCAGAGAGGTTATTCTGGATCATGTTTGCCTTTTTAGGGATATTCTAGGCTCAGACTTTTTGTTCTTGGACGATAATGAGTGGCCACACAGAAACGTTGAGGTATCGGACACACCGCAAAGTGAAAATATTATCCGTATGCAATGGTCTCTTACTCTCCCGGCCTAAATCTCATGGAACATGTCTGAGATGCTATTGGCAGATGTGTTTGACAAAGAACCATCCCTCCCCGAACAGTGCAATAGCTCAAAAACTCCTTTAGAGAGGAGTGGGACAATATACCCCAAGAACTCCTCTATAGTTTTGTGGAGGGCATAGAATACAAATGCAAAATATGCATTAATGTCCGTGGTCACCTAATCATGTCTGCATCATTCTGACTTAAAGATAAATTTTTGTGGAGCTGTTTGGAAATCATCTAAGGAGCATCTTTTTTTATTCTTTGATGTATCGATATCTGTTCCATTTTGAACTATAATAAATGTACATCCTCCATACTAAATATGTACTTAGTTTTATTTCTTCAATCATTGTCTATAATTAATTATTCTAGAAAACGTAACTGTTCCTTAACAATTGTCAAGCAGTGTATATAATCATCCTGAATACATACTAATTATACTGAGTGGTTATAATTAATACGCAAAATGTTTGAAAGACTGTAAAAGAAAAACTACTTGGAGTATGATGAAGAAATTTGGTTATTTTATATTTACATGGGAAAATGAATTACGCATTAAAAAACTTTAGTTCATTTTTTTTTTTTCATTAGATAGCACGGTAGATTATTAAAACGTTGCTTTTACTCTGTGCTACGTCAAAATTAATACCACTACAATTTTAAAACCGTTATGAGGATAGAAGTCATGTACCTATAAGGTATAACCATGACTGTCAAAAGAAGAACATGCTCTGTTAGTAAAATGTTGTTGCCAAAAGAATAGCAATCATAGTGCTGCTTTAAAAGAACAACTTAAAGATCTGAGAAAATTACCAATGTCTGTGAATGGCTTAAAGAAAATGATTATTAAATTTGAAGCTACAGAAGAACTCAAAGTGCTTCCTGGAACTAGAGGAAGATCATCTGTGAATCAGGAAGTTGTGAAAGAGATTAGGGAAGCAATTGATTCTTGGTTAGTGGATCATCTACCTGTGAGCGCTAGAAATGTAGCAAGGGCCTTATTAAAACCATTTGCGACCGTACAAACGTCTTGCGCTACATTCAAAGGCACTATCCGTTTAAAATTAAAAAATTGCATCACTTGCAACCAGGCGATCCACAACAAAGAATTGATTTTGCCAACTTCATTGCCAAATTAATGAAGATGAATCATGAATTCAAAAGATTTTGTGAACTGATGAAGCGCATTTTACTTTATCCGCACTAGCCAATACCCATAGCTGTAGGGTTATGCGACTTATCCAACTTGCATATTGATTTTGGGAAACCCTTGCTTTACATTTGTTACATTTTCCTGTGGTATGACTGTCGATTTTATTAATGGTCTTTTTCCGAAAATTTTACACCAACATGGCTGGTTCGCTATCCCGTAACAGGCACTAGTTACCCCCAAATTTTAGAAAGTACTGTGATCCCTTTGCAAGACAGAAACTGTCTCGATTCAGACAATATTCATGCAAGATGGAGCACCGCCTCACATTGCTCATTGTGCTACACAACTGCTTCACTGAACTTTAAATGAGAATCTACAGCATTTGATAGGACTTGAAGAACTCCCATATTGAACAAATATTGTAATATTTTATGCATTTCATATTTTGGCAAAGAAAAATGCTATAATTACAATGTATAAAATATTGTCATTAAAAAAAGCGCTGCTTATGATGAAAAGTTTAACTAATTTTTAATGCATAATTAATTCCCCTTGTTGCAAATATAGCATATATTAAATTTCTTCAATATACTTCAAGTAGTTTTTCTTTTAAAGACCTTCAAACATTTACACTTTAATTATAACCACTCTATATACAGAGTGTTTCAAAACGAATGATCCATACTAAAAGAGGTGATAGAACTCGCCAAAAAAAAATTCACCATACAATGTGGGATTGGAAAGCAAACGTCGACCCGCTTTGAGGGTGCTTACTTCATAGAAATGGAGAATACAATAAAGAACAATAATATGAAGACAAAGAACCTTTATTTTATAACAAATGCTCAAGTGACCGGCTGGCAGCTGCAGTACAGTCTTCACTTCACTGCATTGAATCTTGCACACGGTGGAATAATCCTGATATATCACGAACGTCTGCAGCTGCAACGCTAATTTGGGCGACGAGGTCCTCCGGGGATGCGATGGGCTTCTGGTACAGTACGCTTTTTAGCTATCCCCCCAAGAAAGCAATTTAAGCAGAACAAAGCGGTAATCTGGAGGCCAAGACACTGGCCTCCACAGGCCATCTGTTCAAAAGGGTAGTATCCAAATAAATTCGTACATTCCTGGAAAAATGAACTTGTTCTCCGTTGTGCTGAAACAAAATGAAGCCTCGAACATTTTTTGGTATATGCTTAAGTAAATCAGACAGCAGCTGCTGGGGAAAGATGAGGCACTGTTGTCCATCTAGGCCGTCTGGAAGCGGATATGGCCCAGTTAAGTGATCGTGGATCATTTCTGCCCACATATTCACGGAGAATCTTTGCTGGCTATCACTCGAACGTGTACCATATGGATTTAATACAGCCCATACATGACTGTTGTGCATATTAAATACGCCATCACCCGTGAAGGTAGCTTCATCCGTGAACAGCACAAGCACCTCGCGTGGCTCGCCGTTTACCTTCAGACCCCACACTGTCTGATGAAAGGTGTTTGTTTTTGCGTGTTATATCACTCCATATAGTGTGGACCATTATTTTTGCAACACCCTGTATATAAACATGTATTTGGATGTTCGCACTTATTATGACCCAGTAACTTATTTTTAAGCCGTTCAAGATAGTCATTTAGTTCTTATAGCAAAAGTGCTTTGAATGACGGGGAGAATTAAAATTTATGTTTTCATTAATAAATGCATTTTTGAGAAATTTACAAATTCTAGCTTTTTTACAATCCCGCAGTCCTATCAGTCAAATTTAGAAAAAAAAATTTTTAACATGATGGAAACACATGCTTTAAAGACTAAAATTGAAGGAGTTATAGCTGTTTAATTTAAGAGAGGGTTGTATATAATGATTTTAAAGAGTAATTTGAAAAATAACAAAACAGTGCACAAGGTCACTTTTTAACGATTTCTTACAATCTCACTAGTGAATGCGAATTTAGTTTTAAAATTATCTGTAATTCAACCTTATTTGCTTCACTGCTTTTTTGTTTGTTTAAAATGTTAGTGCCAAAGATATTTTACCGAGCGTAATTAAAAGGATTGTATAAAAACTTGCATTTCATAACTTTTGTGAGCTATACTTATTGATTCAGAATAATTCAAAATATAATTCTTCTCGTCATTTAAGACGTTTTTCAATCGGAAGTATATGCCTGTATTTAATGATTTAGGATCTACCAGTAGCTATTGGGTCACTTTAAGAGTGGATATTATATATATGCAGTAAGATAAATGTATGTTGTAATAATTAATTGTCTTTTTAAAATTTAAAATTGATATTTATTTATTTATTTTTCCATTTGTATGTTAAAAGTGGTTCCTTTCTTGTGATCCTTTGGTATCAAATGAAATGTCAAAAGACTGATGTTTGTTGAAGGCCATTTGAAATTTTAAATGATGCAAAAAAAAAAAAAATCCTATGTTAAAAATTATTAAAAAATTAAAGGAATGTTCTATATATATTTTCTACATATATCTGCACTCTGATTTTTACATCTACTGATTCTATTATAAATTGGAAGGACTTAAAGTATCCGACTACGTTAAAAAAACTGGTTATCGACCACATTTGCGAATATTTTTTATTCTTATTTCTTTAAGTTTAGATTCTCCTCTTTCGAAAACAGTTTATCTTCATTAGGAAAAGGAAGATCTTGCCTATCATTCAGGGTCACATATTTTTCAGCTTGGGTTTGTCTTTCGCTTCAATTTTCACAAAACTTTAATTTTCAAAAATTCTCCACCATTAACATAACTTAAAAACAAATAGAGGTATTACATATCAAAATTTATCTTAGAGTTTGGCTCATTTCATTCATCATTAAATTATGTAACTTGTGTACGAAGGAAAATAGGATTGCTGCGTTAAAATTTTGTGTAAAAAGTGTGAACCGCTTTGGTTAAATTTCATTAAAACTCACTATAAATTTTCTTAATTCTCAAAATATATTATATTTTCAAATAATTTTATTGTATTTATAGTATTTTGTATTATAATTGACAATACATCTAAAAAACATTGCTTTAAATTGTTTTTTAAAAATTTTCCTTCAAACGTAGTCAGATACCTAAATTTCAGATTGGTTTTTTAAAAAAAATTTCATGTTATATTAGAAACTTTTCTTCATTACTTATTATCATCTTGAAGGGGATGGGTATTTTTTAAAAAAAGCAGGGGTAAATTATTCTTCTCAATTTTGAATTATAGTACTAATTTTAATGTATGCATAGAATTTTGAAAATTCAATGAAACGCTGAAACATTTTATGAAGTATGTTTTATAATGCCTTATTTTCAGATTCATACGGTTGTTAGTGGGGCTCTTGATCGGTTACATTACGAGAAAGATCCGTGTGTGAAATACGATGTAAATCGTAAACTATGGATTTACTTGCATCGCCATAGAACAGAAGAAGAATTTGGTAATGATACGTTTAGTAAACTATGTAGCTTATTTTTATAAATTCAAAATAATTACTTTTTCAAGTAATTATTTTGAAGAAAAAAGCGGGGATTTCATTTTCTTAAGAAGATAAAACCTTAATTGCATCTGTAGGATTTGCAATAACTCCCAGATTAATGCATGATCTTATAAGGTAGCAAAAGAAATAGTTTATAATTTCATTCTATATGCTTGTGTTGAAAATAGTCATTCAGTTAATGAATTCCTAATTTGGAGTTTAACTCTTTATTCAAGTATCATCATCTTTGAAATTGTATTGTATTCTACACACACATACTGAAGATTGCAATATGTCCTGCCATAATTAAATCTTGAAATATTTTACATATGCAATATAACTGTATTAAAAAAAAATCTTTGTAAATATTTAGCTGGAATGTATTGATATTGCTAAAAGTTTTTGTTTTTTTAGTTCATATATTTATAGCAATTTATCTTTGTCCTTTCAGTTTTTATTTAAATTTAATAGCGCTTTTTTAATGATTACAGTATAATTGATTGATAATTTGAAATGAAAAAGAATATTTTTTTAAGGAATGTGTTTTTTTAATGAAAATAAAGCGTTACTATTAACATTAATTTATCATCTGTCCATAGCTACATTATAGGAAGGAATGGTTTCAGTTTGATAACATCTTATGGACAAAATTTTGACCTATTATTATTCTAAATGATTATTAATGCCCCTTAACATCCAAGAAATAGTATCCTGAGTTTTTCAATTCATTAACTTTCAGTTTTGGATTAAATTTATGACACTCTCTTCATTGTTATCCACTCTATCATCTTTTATTGAAAAAGTTACATAAATATTTATAATCTTTGATTTTTCCTTGTTACAAGAAAAGGAAATGTTTGTCTTAGAATTATTAAGATACATTTTTAAAGACTTTTCCTTAACAAATGAATAATTTAGATAATTTTAAACAAAAGTATGCTTTTGAATATTTTGTAATATGTTTCTTCTTAAACGTATCACTCTTAAATTGCCCATTTTGACACAAGCTGCTAGTTTTCACTTACATATTGTTATTTGCAGAGCGCATTCATCAAGCTCAAGCAGCAGCTGCTAAAGCTCGGAAAGCTGTTCAGAAACATAAACTACCCAAATTTGTAAGTCCTGAGTTCAGTGTATATCCCTATAACATTCTAGTTTATTATTGATTTGTACGAAAGATGCAGATTTTTGGGTATTATTTTTGGTACATGTCCTTTTATTTGCATGGAAGCTTTATTTTCCATTTTAGGTGGCAAAATGTATTAGAAATAATAAATACTTTTTAGAAGTTTTCTTTTATAATTGTCTGACGTTGTTAGAATTTTTTAGATATTTTGAATGCTACTATAATTGTGAACGATTAATCTAAAAGGTTGAAATGTTTTGATTCTGTTATAGTTGCAGATGTTTTTAATTTAAGAAATTTAAAAATTCATTTGCTGAAACTTGGTAAATGAAAAAGATTATTGAACTAGGATGGAAATATCTTTTTGTCTGGGCAGATTGGTTCATCTTTGATTTTTTTTTTTTTTTTTTAGTTCTTAAATTAATTAACCCATCAAAACTTACCAAATCCTTTCTTCTAAAATAAATTTAAAGTATATTTAGTATCTTTCAACTTTATAAATAGCATGTGCCAGTAATGGTTATATTCTAAATAGAGCTCACAGATTAGTCCCACCTAAATCTCCTAGACTCTATTGTTTATTATCTACTCGTAATAAGAATTGATTGAAACATCGATTTTAAATATTGCCTCAAATTTTGCTGATCATTCTGAAAAGGAATTAGAGCTTTAAAATAACTCATGCATGCATTCAGTCATCTTCCTTTTTCTTTAACATTCACCTTCCACTTTAATATCTTAACTTAGGAAAAGAAAAAGTGTTGTTTACGTTATTTTTATTCTTTTCCTTAAGATTTTACTGGTGCCTATCAGGTTTGTGTGTTTGTTTTCTGAGTGTCGTACTTCTTTTTTGTAGTCCTACCAGAGCGACTTTACCACAAAGAGAGGCACAGTTATCCCTCATAGTTTCCAAACGACATCCTTCAAATCACCGGGTTCTCTTTGCCATTACAGTGTGCTTCTTGATTCTTCGTTGCAAAGCCGTTCATTCCGTGTTTTCAATCTGTACGTTGCTAACCTAATAGAAGTGGAGGGGAGGCGGGCTAGTGTGCCTTTATTCGGTTTTGGATGTCTCGTATGATTAGGAATAGCACGCTTCAGCGTTTATATATTCAGTGAGTTCTTGGTCGTGCATATGCATTTTAAAATGCGTTACTTTTTTTATTACTTCATAGTCATCTCATTTAGAAACCTTAAAGACTAATTTTGTGAACCATCTGTAAAAGAAACTATCATATTACACTGTTTTTTTTTATCTCCAAAAGTTATAAAAGTTGAACGATAAACATGTTTATTTGTAAATTCCTAGAGGAAAATATCCAATTCATTTGTGTAAGAAAGGTCCTGGAAGTAATTGCTATACTCATGTTCTTTTAATCTTGTAAGATATTTTTTGTTTAATCTCATACTGAAATGGGTCCAAGACTAGAAATCTTGTTTATACTTACTCTTCTAATTTCCGTTCTTGAGTTATTCGTTTTAGATTGTATTATGGGATTCTATTAATGTAATATCATTGTATTGGGGAATATTGCATCAAACGGTTAATCCATTTTAATTTATTTGTTCAATTTACTTTACTATTTTATAAATTCAAAGGTGAACAAACAAATGACTGTTAAGAATATACACAATAATAAAATTTTCTGTTTGAAATTTATTTCTGATTTTATTTTATATTCATTTTTAGCTATAATATTTTTCTCTTGCAGAAAAACAAAGAAGTTTCTCGCTCATTTACTTCTGCTCATGTAATATCTAATGCTGACAGTGTTGCTCTGTTAAATGTTGACATACCAACTGTTATAACAACAGGGCAATCTTCTCAGAGTCCTAGAGGCGGAACTAGTCCAAGAACTCAAGTGCGTGCTGTGCTATTTTTGTCTTCTGCTTCATTTTACCTTATAATTTGATATCAAAATAGTATTTAATTAAATTTTCTGTATTTTTCTCTCAGAAATTACTAATGAAGATTTCAATTGTATTAAATGATATGTAGATTTGTAATATATTTTTGATATTGTTTTTTATCAATAAAGTTATTTATCAATAATTTCTCTGTAATTAAGGCTTGAATTTCTGATTTTTACTTAATCAAAAAATTGTTTTATTTTCCTTCTAACCAGAAATATGTGTATCATTTTTCATGCGTTTTTTCGAATCAAAATAAATCACTAAATTTAGAGGCCTAATTTATAGCATTTTTTTTAATAAACTCTCAAAATATATTTACTTTTGCATATTCAGTTGACTTAATTCAATTTTACTTACTTTTCTAATTCTTTTTGTTTACTTTTAGGGAAGTCCTAAAGCCAGTTATGCTGCTAATCGCATTAACTATACAGTACATGCTATACCAACTATTAACCAAGCAGAAATTAAATGTACTGTGTTAGGAATTGATAACCAAACTAAAAATATTGAAGTTAAAAGTGAACCTGTTGAGACTTCCTCAACAAGTACTCATATTAGTGAGAATGTTCAACCTACCATATCGTCAAATATCTCTACTCAACCTCGTGATATTTCTGTCCCTCGACAGTCATCATTTGCACCAAGTATAACTTTTCCTTGTGCAAAAAGTATTCTTGGAAGTCTTAGTGCAACTCAAATAGTTAGTGTTACTCCTGTTCAGATCAAGCCTTGTCCTGCAGAACAACTTCGAGCTCTTGGCAACATCTCTACACATGTTCATGATGTTCTTAATGTTGACCTGAAACCATCTTCACCGTCATTCGTTGGCCAACCACCAGTATTGCATCCCATTTTAACTCATCAAAATATTGAAAAGTTGAATCCTCAGAACACCATAACCACATCTGTTACTCCAACACTCATATCCTCAATTGCTCCTTCAGTCACTAAAACGACTAAAGTAAATTGTACTAATCTGCCTGGTTTACAAACTACTGCAATAGCTGGATTCCAAACTATAGTCATAAAGCAAGAACCTGGTATAAGAACTTGTAATGGAATTTCTACAATTCCACTATTATCTATTGAAGAAAGGCTGCCATCATCAAATCCATCAACCTTAAACTCAGCTCCTGTTGTGGCTAGACTATTACATGGTTCGCAATATCTCTCTTTTAGTAACATTGTAGCTACTTCAAACGCCTGCTCTCCAACTAAACCGATTACTGGAGCTGTACAAAACTTCAGAGTACAGGGAGGAAATTTGTGTCAACAAGTTCTTGCAACATCTACAATCAAGGTCGTGCACACTACTCCAGTTGTTTCTGCAATCACTGATTCTCGGTACGTATGTGCTTCTATGAGGAGTTATGTGCAATCTTTATATGTTCTAAATGTAATTCGACAATATTTCATGAATCTTCTACTGGCTGAGAAGAAAATTTTATATTTTAATTTCAAACGATTAAATGTTGATATTCAAATTACACTTGCTTAAAAATTATTATTTATAAAAGTTTCTTTCCACAGTAATTGGGACTTTTTTTTTTTGTTTGCAATATATTGTTTTTGTTAATTCAGGAGTTTTCTTTCTTTCATATTCAACATTCTATTAAAATTTGGTACTTGCCTTTGAATGATTTTCAGCCAATTGTTTAATTTTTTCATTTCTAAATTTTTGATATAGAAGCTTTATTTGCAAAGCTGAGTATGAATAAAAATAAATACATTTATTAAGTTTAAAAAATGATTAGTGTTCTTTTTTTCTACCAGTGTTATTTAAAAATCTCAGCCTATATATAGTAAATAATAGTTTCATTAGCATAATTTTCGAAAACGTGTTATAAGAAATATTTTTATTGAACAATTTGTGTAGTTGTAAAATGCATGCATTAGTTTGTAGTGGTTGCTCTATTTTTTTTTTTTTTCTTAATATAAAATGGTTATCAATTTTTAAATATTCTTTATTTCAAGACTAAGTGTAGATATATTTAACGGTTTTATTGCCATTTTTTATAAATACCTGTACTTTATTCTGTAATCAATATGTCTTTATTATAGATTGCCCGTAATTGCTCTAAAAAATCAACTGAGCAATGTTAAAGAACAGACTGTGATATCGCAATCTCCTACATCCCTAAGTCTTTGTGGAAGACTCTATCAAATGACGAATGTAAGAAATACAGTCATTTCTAATGATGCTGAACCAAAGATACCGGATGTTGTTGCACCAAATGAGAATAAAGAAATAATTACTAAAGAAGCTACTGCGCCGGATGCTACATTTCCAGCATTAACAGTTGCAACAACTGTAGAAAATACTCCATTGTCAGTTGCTAGTAGAAATACTCAAACAGTCATAACTGGTATAATTTCTGATATTATATTAGCTGTTTTAGTAATTATGCTTTATTCAGTTTACAATATTTTTATGATTTATGTGCATTTACATTTACAGAAGACTTTAAAAGTAGAACCTTTGAAATACATTATTAAAACTTGTGCTCTTTAATTTTTATCCATACTTTTTACTATAGCCAACTCGAACTAAAGCAAGAGCTAATGCAAAATAAGCAAATTTAAGACAGTAAAAAGTATTTTATTGCATTTAACCATTTATTATCCTGTTCGAATTGGTGTAGTAAGCACTTGAGAAATATTTGTGAATGATCTATAATCAAATTATTTTTATAAACTTAACATTTCAGACACACACAAATCGTTCATAATTCAAACAATAAAGATAATTGTTTCTTGAACTGTAATACTCTTTGGTATGGGGATAGCTGGAATAAAATTACAATATGGGATTTTTGTTTAATTTTTTTAGATGTTTTGTAGAAAACTTGTTGATATTTTCTTAATTTAGTTTGTTAGTTGAATCAAGTTCAATAATTGAATTCTCTTAGGAGGTTAATTGTTTTTTAGTAATGCTACATCTCGAGAAATATTTTTAATAACTTTTATTTCTCAGTTTCGAGATATATCTTTCTGCCAATATAAAATTCAGAAGAATAAAAAAAAATCAGATACAGTTAAAATAAAATGAATATTGTGGTCCTGGAAGACAAGACTAGATAAGAAATTTTGAGTCAATTGAAGAAGTCAATGTTATTTATCTTGCAAAATTAAATGTAAATTCTTGAAACACTTGAAAAGATCTCTTCAATCAATTTGTGATTATCAGAATTCAATGAGATGCTTAAAAGCTATATGGTGTTAGTATTATAAATTACAAATCTTCTTCAAATGAAATTAGGGTTCTCTTGATTATGACTTGAAATATTTAGTCAGTGTAGTATCTGTAAACATAGTGAGACATTTATCACCTAACCTTGCATTGGATTAATGTAAGAAACATATTCAAATATCGTCATAATATACGAATGTGAATGAGTAAGGGAGAGATGGGGTTGAAGAATCCTTTTATTGGAAAGTCAGATTTTTCAGAGACGTACTGTGAGTTTGAACTGTGTCTCTCCATCCCTAGAGGCCCTGCACTGGGATATCTTATTTAGAATTTTTTCCCTTTCTTATAAGAATTTTTGCCCTTGATATTTTGTGTTTTTACTCGCTTTTATTTAACTCTTTCTTGTTTTTAACAATAGAATTTTAACAACTTTTCACATATCTAATGCCTTAGAGCTCTAAAATTTGAAAAAATAATGAGTTCCTATTTACAGTGTCGTATATTAAATTTTTTAAAATTAAATTATCATTTAATTAATTAATTTTAATTAAATTATTATTCCAATTTAGAGGTGCTATCTGGTAGTAATTTTTTTTTTTTTAAATCGATGCTAGATTTCGTAATATTTATAAAAATAAAATATATTGAAAACGAAATATAGAAAATTAAGAAAAATTTTTTAAAAAAAAAAAAGCGCGTCAATTAATGTGCCAAAATGCATAAAATGAATTTTAACCGAAAATACGAAGCTTTGTAGAAAAATGTGAGATGCTGAAAACAGCGCACAAATGAATTTTAACTCTACCTCTCGCTTTTACAATGTTTGTCCTTATCATCTCAGCGTGGCTCAAAATTACAAGGTTCATCCCAAAATAGCCCTCATGTTGCTTCAAAACAGAACGTTGATGTAACTAAACTAAACTTTACAATTTTTGTTTCCACCTGGATCATTTTTATTTCAGATTTTTTTGTCTTTCTATTTTGTACTATGTGTCAATAGAAAGTATTAAGAAGCTCATTCTATTTTTATTACTGGATTGTTTTTACTATTTAATATATTTATACTAGGAGTTGCATTTTTTGAGAGTTATTCTGAATAAAGCTCATTGAATATTGAGTAAACAGACGATTTTAATGCACCTGTAGAATAAAGCTTGATTTTCTTCCAATGTATAATTTATATTCATAAATAAATCTGAATACTCTTTTCCTTCCCCTATCTCATAAAAAGAATTCATATAACATCGTTAAAATTAACACAAATCTTTTCAATGATACATTCAGATAATGTACAGTTATTGCCCCTTCCCCATTTTAAAACATTTAAAATATATTTATTTCCAAATATGATTTGCTACATAATCTTCATTGTAGAAATTTTCAGCCAAATATATTTAATTGCATTATATATACTATATACACATTATATTTCAGATAATTTTTTTAATTAAGAATTCTACATTTACAGTTCAAAGATTGTAATTATTTTATAAAACTGCAAATATTAGATTTTTATTATTCTTTCTGTATGGTATTAAGCATATAAAATAATTTTATCTCTGGGTTAGAATTCCCAAAAATTATTTATTAATAATACATGAACTATTTTGGAGATTCTCGTAACTTCTAAAGCCATATTTATATTTTTAATATGCACATTGGGATCGTGTTGGCCTGGTGGTAAGGCCTTGGCTCCGGAACTGGAGGGTTGCAGGTTCGAGACCCGATTCCACTGAAGAATCGTCGTGTAAGGGGGTCTGTTGCACGTTAAATCCGCCAGGTCAAACGTCCTCTCGCTGGTGTGGTGTGGAGAGGGGAATGCCAGCTCAGGTGTCGTCCTCGTCATTTGACCACGTATCTAAATTACGATATCCATCCAAAAATAGTCCTAGTGTTGCTTTACAACGGGACGTTAATATAACTAAATTAAACTTAATGTGCATATTGTAAGCGAATGACAATTCTCTTTAATCAAATATGTCATTTTTATAATTGCATTATAAATTAATAGGACTAACCATTAGAGTAGTGTGTAAATTTTAATAAATAAAAAATCTTTATGTAAATCAAATTTATTTTTTCACCAGGAACTTAACATATTTAGATATTTGTACTTTATATCTTCAGTAGTTTTTTCCGCTTGTGTGTGTTATGATTATATGATTTTAGGTTTAGGCTTTGTTATTTGGCACAAGATGTGGTTCTATGATAATTTATTGTTTATAGTTATATTTAATATTTTATGTTTTTTTATGTAGATGAATGATTAAACTTATTACTGTGACTATTTTTTAAAAAATTCTGTATATATTTAATTTTATATTTTGCAAGATGTTAACTTTACTGTATCTTAGTTATAGCTCCAATCATAATTAACGTGTTCGATTCTGTATTACTGTTTGACTATACTATTATTTGACTGTTATCTACTTTTTAACTATTTTATTATTTGACTGTTATCTACTTTTTAACTATTTTATTATTTGACTGTTAACTAATACTTGACTATTTTATTTTCTCTTGCAAGCATTCAACTTCAGCCAAAAAGATTTTTAGGTCAATTTGTGCATATCTGTTACATTTTGCTTTTATTTCTGTATTATTTTACGATTTAATTTAGTGCACCAAAGTGATTGTTATGATTCTTGCACAAAACGAAGTCCAGTTGCAATAAGCTATTTTGCAATTAACTTAATATTGTGCATTTGTTCTAATTTAAATTAAATTCATGATTTACCAAAATGAAATAATTTTATTGAGTCTGATATTTTAGAACGTATTTCTGTCAAGATGCTTTTCAGCAATTGAATATAAGAGCCCAAACCAATAGGTACATCCCTGCAACATCAGTACCAATGTTCGCCGAGAGCGTTGTCAAATTCGAAAGACAAATTTAGAGAAAGGATTATAAACCTTAAGTAGATGTGAAAAGCGAATGGCTTTATTTGCTTCTTTATACCAAAACACAAATTTTCACTTCATGTTCAGAACTTAAAAAGATCCAATTTGGAATTGTCCTTGAAAAAGCTAAAAAGTGAATACAAAGAATATCTTGATTCATTTAAAGTAGAAATTATATTAGAATGTTTCTTAGTGTAGAAACTATATAAGATTCATTCATTCATTTATATTCTAAGCTTTGAGATCTAAAGAATTTTTTAATTTTGTGGAAAGTGAGTTTAACATCAACAAAAGTATACTTATTCTATATTTTTGTAACGATAATAGGGCATATGAAAAACAGAAAGAAGTTCAGAGGGAAAAGAGAGAGAGTATCCAAAAAACGCAAAACAACTTTGGGAGGAAAAAAAACTGAAACGAAACTGATTGTTCAAAATTCTAAAGAATGTGCAGAAATTGATGTTTCTGTATGAATTGGCAGGGGGGAAATGCTTTATAATGCCTTTTGAAAAGCAGTCGTCGATTGGTTTGTATCATGATAGCCAGAATGTTATCTTGTATTTTATTTCACTTGAATCTTTAATTTTGCTTGCGAATTTAAATTACAGAGCATGAAGTAAGTGATCAATATTGCTACGAATCTGTAGTGTTGCTTCTCACCACAATTAGTTCTATCGTAAAAAAGTATTTTTACGGAGAAATCCATCGGTTACTCATCGAATGTCGGATCTATTACCCCCGACTTTGGTAACATAATGAATGATACTAAAATCTTAAGGAATTTTCGCGATAGGAAGCGAATTTTACTGATTCTTCGAGAACCTTCTGTATCTTGTTCCGGAAACTATAAAAGGCCGACAGACCGAGTTGGAGAGGGTGTGTGTTGAGTCTTATAAATAGTCAGCAGCGAAATAGTTGGGTGGGTCAGGCTTGGGAAGTGCGAGTGTTCGTTGGAGCTCAAGCGATTTGTGAGATAAGAGCTGAACCGTGCACTGAGTCGGGTTCTAGTATTGAAGCAGCTTCGAGTCGTGTGCTGAGTAACCAGTTTTATGGTAATGAGTTGGCAGTTGAGTACAGCTAAAGGGAGAATTTAGTGGAAAATAGCGGGTGTGTGGAGAAACTTTAGTGAATATATTTGCGAATTTTCTCTTGGTGTTGAGTTTCTGTCGGGCCGTTTTGTGTGCTGTAGTGGTTGTTTACGACATATTGCTATTTGCGGGCTGCTATGTTCAGTCATCTGTCCCAATCCATACCATAAGAAACATCCCCAGACTATACTTCTACCTCCGCCAAACTTTACTGTAGGCACAATGCATTCTGACAAAAAATGTTTCCCATGCATACGTCAGACCCAGACTCTACCATCCGACTTAGAGGTTGAACCTCTAGAAATAAATTTGGCTTAATTAGTAAATTGCATTTATCTATTAAGAAAAAAATCCACGCAATGACAATTTGAGAATAACTTGAAATTTATTTAAACGTGATTACATCTCGCAACCAGAACGAAAAATAAAAACATACTTATCGAATGACGCACATCTACTTGAAATACACACAACGACAATCAACATCTCAAAAATTCATTCGATCTGCAATTACAACGTTTGACTTATTTATATGTGCGGCGGTAAACAAAAAATTCATCTTCTTCAATGATATGCTAATAAGAGTCATCTTATTAGCATATCGTATTAGATTTTTGCTCTTGAGTGACTGCTTCGAATTAGCTAGATTCGAAAAATTTGAACTCAATTGCGTATGCTGCCGATATAAATAGGAAAAATTTGACTTATTCGCAACAAATGCCTCCCCTCGGTAGTATCTCAGCTGCTTTTTTAAGTATTGTTCTAATTTATGAAATTAAATTCAGCGCAGAAATTTAAACAAACTTTATCGCCGCAATTACAAGATTCAAATTACGTTAAAAAATTAAATATCTGAATATACAATTTTTACACAGTGATAATAAATCAGCACATGTACAACATTTCTTTTCTTTATTCAAAAACAATGTTCTATTCCATATTTGTTTATAAATTTAGTCTTAATTCGTATATAGATGAAACATCTCTTGCAAAGCATTCAGTTGACAAAAGTGAGGAAAAAATTTGTTTTAACCTTAACAAATTCTGACGAAAATAATTTTTTTAGCCTAAAATATACTCTGCTTCTAAAGATATTTTTAATAGAAAAAATGGATCTTATATTATTTGCTCAAGATTTTAATCTGATATAATATTATTTAAAAAATATACCAATATACAAATCTAATATTTCACTTCTTCACAATTATTAAATAGTTTCTCATTAAATTTCTGAAGCTGAAATTTTGTTTGAGCCTTAGTAAATATGTCTGCTATATTTATCTTAGTATTTACGTAAAATAACTTAAACACTTTTAAGTTTTACAGATTCCTGACAAAATGAAATTTTATATCTACGTGCTTAGTACGGTTATTTTCTATCGACGATTTAAAAAACTGAATTGCAGCTATATTGTCACTGAATAGTTTACAAGAGATCTCATCCAAGAACACATTGACACTTAATAGCAGTTGACATTTTGCGAGAACATTTTTCAGCCATGTTAGCTCCTTTGATGATGAACTCTGCTTCCATCGATAATAAGGTCTCTGATTTTCGCTTGGCAGTTCGCCACGAGATCGGTGCATTGCTACAGAAAATGTGTCCTCCTACTGAGATGCGATCGTCTCGGCATGACGCAAAATCGGCATCTGAAAACGATGTCAGAGATACTTCGGTGATATTGCCAAGGTCTAGTTTGTAGTGTCTGGTAGCCCGTAGATATCCTAGTAGTTTCATCAAACCGCTCCAGTGGGCGGTTTTTCTCCTTTACGTTGCGAAAACCAGTGGGCAACTAAACGTGCCTTGTAACGGACGGGCTTACTTTCATTGTTCTTTTTCAGATCATATACCCATCGGTATCCTATTACTTTGACTTTAGGTGGTGCCGGGACAAGATACCATACTTTTTTGGTTTTTATGTTTTGCATCTCTGCATCCATGGCTGCTTTCCATTCTACGGCATCCTTTGAGCCGGTTCCTTTCTGAAAAAAATCTACGACTTAAAATTTATTTAAACGTAGTTACATCTCGTAACCAGAATGAAAAATAAAAACATACTTATCGAATGACGCACATATACTTGAAATACACACAACGACAATCAACATCTCAAAAACTCAGTCGATCAGAAATTACAACGTTTGACTTATTTATATGTGCGGCGGTAAACAAAAAATTCATCTTCTTCAATGATATGCTAATAAGATGAATCTTATTAGCATATTGTATTAGATTTTTGCTCGTGTGACTGCATCAAATTAGCCGGATTCAAAAAATTTGAACCCGATTACGGAGGCTGCCTATATAAATAGGAGAATTTTGACTTATTCCCAACAGAACCTTGATTCCTTACTGCAAATAACCTGTTTCCATTCATCTACGGTGCAATTTCAACGTACCTTGCACCACTTCAATCGAACAACGTGATTTGTTTTTATAATCAAAGGCTTATGGGCAGCAGCACGACCATGGAAAACCAAGCGAATGTGCTTCTTTTGCGGATTGTATTTGTTAAAACAATCTCGGATGCTTGTTGGAACTCCTGGGATGTGTGGACTATCGGTTTGGTGCTGTTTTTCCGAATTTCTCTAGGTAGCACTCTTCGGTCTCTTTCTTATTTTCTTGAGTCTGCCGGGTTGTAATAAATTCCGACAATCCATACTCATCTAAAACTCATTAAACATAAAACCCACTGTGGATTTTAAAATGTTTAACTCACTAGATAAGTTCCTTAAGAATCGGCCATTTCTATGTTATCTGACAATTAAGTTTTTCACGAAGCCAAACAGCTCTACATTTTGAGGCATGTTGCCTGCGACTAATGTTAATGCTATTTCCTAAACGATATTTAAGTACAGAAGGAATGACGTAAATTAGGAATGCAGATATACTCATTTGCATGGGTATACAAATACTTATTGGTAAATAGTGTGTGTTTATGGCGGGCTTTTTAAAAAAGTTTTTTTTAATGTTTGTTATTTAAATTAACCACACCTTCAATGTTTATAATTCATTTAATGTATTGGCGATATTGATTGAGATACATTAAACAAACGTGAATACTTATGAAAATGTTTGAAAAAATGTTACTCAGTTGTGGATTTTAGAAATTTACTTGATCTAAATGTATCTTAAACATACCATATTTTCATTTGTCTGTTTAATGAAATGTATACACACTGTAACAACACAAAGTGGTAAGTCATGCCACTTGAGCCAAGTGGCTTTTGTGGAGGGAAAAAATGCAAATTTTAACCATTATAATATTTTTTTTCAGTATCACCAAAATGAAGAATAATGGGAGTGAAAGGAGGTCATGGAGACTGGAGGATGCTCATGAAACAATATATTTGTATTCTGATTAATATTTTAAGCCAGCTATTCTTAACCTTATATCTGTGATTTAGATGATAAGAATAAAAATTCAGCTTAATCGAAAATGAAATAAATGCACTTATTGAATCAAAATGAGATATGCTAATTCAGTAATTATAATTCATAAAGTATTTGATGCAACTTAATAATTTAATATGTGATTGAAGAATCTTTATGATGGTGTACAGTAAGATAAATTCATTTTTATATAGGGAAAAAAAATTAGCATATTCCATTTTACAATTTCAGAATTTCAGCAATTGTAACTATAATAAGCAATAAATTCGATTAAATAATGCTCTCAAATAAGCAATACTCACGCTCTGTAATCAAAGAATACTAGTGCAAAGCAATTTTGAATGTTGAAAAATGTTGGCGTTTGAACACTCTCAATAATTTACATATATTGTGCTGTATATGTGATACTCTTTCACATTTATGAAATGTATGTCATTTTGGCATTGTGAATCTGATTTTCATAATGAATTTTATATATGAAAAATTTTACCTGTAAAATTTATATTTGTAACAACATTAGTGAAGTCCTTTTATGCATTTTTCATGTTTATTGTTATACATCGCTTCTACTAGTCCCAAATTATTTGTATACTCGTTGTTATAGTTATACATATACGTTGTTATTGTTCCATGATTTTAAGCAATACTTAATACTGATATTCTAGTCTCTGTTCAAATCGGTTAGTGAAAAATTAGAAATTGCAGATCAAGAAAGGCATCCTTTTATATAAATTCAAATAAAGCCTTACCAAATGTGAAATATTGATTAGTCATGAAAACTTTGGTTGATATCAGCAATTTCATTTAATTTCTATTTTCTTATCTAAAGGAAATTTAAATTTCTAAGAATGTTTTGAAATAATTTGGTTGGCGGTAAGAAAAATTTCATTGTCTGCAAAATGGTAAGGGAATCTTATTAATTTCCTCTGGTTAGTAAACAACCTTGAGTATTATTCACAATTCAGAAAAATCGAAAGTAATTTAATATTATCAATAACCTTGAAATTAAATTAGTGGATTTCAATGTTTACCTGCACAATTAATGCTATTTTACCTGATTCTTAAGTTGTCGATGCCATTGACATTTATGTTATTGTCTTTATGGTTAAATGTTTTGGAAAATAATATTGCTCAAATGGTTTCACATTGTATGTTTTTTTGTTGTTATTATTACTGCTGTTATATATGATTTTTTAATAAGACGTTTTGATTGTCCACTTTTGTTATTATTTCTATTCCTTTGAATTAAAAAAAAATTCAGCTCCAGAAATCTCGCAACTCCTATGTACTGCATTACGGGACAATTATAATTTTGATTAGGAATGCAAATTTGGTAGGATAACTATAAAGTCATTATATCGGTACCAAAATAAGAACTAATCCAACTTTCAATCATTTGTTTTCCCATAAATAATTTATTTAATATATTTTTGTAATTTATAAATCATTTTTTTTACTTAATGTTGTCAATTTTTTTATGCGCATTTATTAAATAATTGATAAAATGCTTATTTTACTATGTGTTTAATCAGAAAATTAAGCATGATTTGATAAATAATGTATTTACGAAGGCAGTTCAAAAAGTAAAGTAACAAGTCCTCTTTTTACTCACAAAATTTACTCAAGATATCATAGATTGAAAGGCATCAGTACATATTTTTTCCCATATAATCACAATGGTAGATGGTTCCTGTAGGCCAATTATTTACGCACAGTATCCAGTACACTGCCAACAGAAATGGCGATTTCGTGTGTAGTCCCCCTTGTATTAATGCAATGATAGGCTTGAATCAAACCTTCGACTTGGCACATATTATTATCAGTTTTGTGGTTGGTCTTGACCGTCTTCACCTTGCTTGTCTGGCATATCTATTTTGTCTAGTTCAAAATCCTTACACCAAAACTACTTCTGTTTTTCCACATTTACTCGCTGAGTGAACTTCCATTAATTGGCAATGGATTTCAGATGAAGATGTTTTCTTTAAATACACAAACCTTATTTAAGTACTTCATCGTATGTATCTGATAGTCATGCCATATAATAGATGTTGAAGCGCTGTGGCACAACAACCTTCCTTTATCGGTGGTGTAATAGAAGTAGTAAAATTCTTTGATCGTCTAATTCATTTAACCATGCTATTTAATTCACATGTGGAGTTAGTGGATCCAGAAAACTCTGTTACCTTACTTTGTGAACTACCTATGTGCTTTATTAATACGGGTTATATAATATTTATTTATTTTTACCTCTGTGTTAACTTGTAATACTCGGATATCTCTTCGTTTGCTCATATCCTTTTTTAAAAAGGCAGCTTGTGTTCATTGTTATAAAGAATTATGATCCCTTTCTATGAATGTTATTGTATTTAAACTTGACAAATATTGTTGTTGAAGAATTATGTAAGTTATACATATATACTTGTTTTTATTTTAAGTTATTTAAATTATGATCATGAATTTCTGGTTTTAAATAAGAATAATGAATTTATAGAAGGGTCTGAGAAGGTTAAGAATCGCTGGTTTAGAAGTTTTCTTTGTAAATGTACATTATAATTTATTTTAATGTGATAAATAATTAACAACTTTTTGACAAATAAATTGAATAAATTGTATCTTTTATCTCAATTTATTAAATTGAATCTTTTGAGTTTTTTATGTTTCTGATTTAATGTTTTTTTGTTAAATATTCGATGTTGTTTTGTACACTTTTATCTTTTTAAGATTTCATATTCATTGCACCCAAATTAGAAATTGCCTTTGAAAATCTATATAAGAAACTGCAGGATACATAATGTGTGAAACAGAGGCGACGACAGGGCAATCGAGTTGGGTATTCTTCTTTCGTACAGCCGACCACCCCGGATTGAGTTGGGTATAACAAAGAATATAACAATTAAAAATGCATCTTACAGACAATGTTTTATAAACAATCGAAATATCCGAGTAAGGATTTATGTTTGTAGAATGGCAAGTCGAAAAGGCAACAGGTGAATAAAGTGTAGCATTTTCCGATTATTCATGGTGGGTGGGCTAAGAAGCAGTACAACGTTAACGTCGGAAGTGTAGACCATTCAAATTATAATTTGTACTACATTTGGTAACAGCACCGACGAGGTGGAAAAAGAATGAAATGTCGCATCTTGCCGGCTATTCTTTGTAGGTCCACTAAGAAATCAAAGCAATGGATGTCGGCAACATGAAAATGAGGGATATCAAACATCTGGGCAGATTTTCAGAAATCTAATTCAGTTCTCGACAAAAGTTTTTAGCACATTTGGCAGAATAGCCGACGAGATGACAAGTAAATAAGACAACGCATTTCCCTACTTTTATGGTTGACCTAGAAATCGATACAATGGATGCCGGCGACATTTGCATTACGTTTGTCTGATTAATCGATAAGGTGGGAGTTATATGTCATTTTTTCCACTATTCTTCATCGGTGTGCAGTGTTTGTTAAGGACAGTCTGTCAACAGATGGGCGAACATATGATGCAACCTATAATACGCTCTACATGACAGATGAGAAAAGTATCGCATTTTACCTACCATTTTTTGTCGATCCACTAAGAAATTGAGGCGCCTGATGTCGACGATTTTAAAATGGGAGGTAATCAGACATCTAGTTTTAATTGTGAGGCACTCAGCCAGCCAGCCAGAAATATAATTCCATTATTGCCAATTCAGCCTGTAGTTTGTAACACATTTGGTAAAATAGCCAACGAGATCACAAGTGAGTAAAATATTGCATTTGCCAATGTTTATAATTAATTAAGAAATCGATACGACGGACGCCCACGACGTTTGCGTTACATTTGTCAAAATAATCGATAAGGTGGCAATTTAATTATATGTCATGCTACTTTTCTTCGTCGCTTGACTAAATTATCTATGCAACGAATGTTTGTCACGCTCTGTCGATAAACTGTCAGGCATATGATGAGACTGTTATACATTATGTCTATATTTGCTTTACATATAACAGTAAAGCCGATTAATCGGTAAGTAAATATGTAGCATTTGTTTTCCGGCAAAGAGCCATGAGGATTTTTGAAAAATTCAGTTTTTAATTTTATCCACTTTTTCGATGACTTGCCGATGAAATTTTTCAGAAAAAGCATCTATATTACTTATAAATGAGGCGGTAGGGTTGTTTTCTCGGATTCAGATTTTACTGAATAGTTCAAAAAAAGAAGTGACGTTTTATTCAACTAAATATTTCTTTCTCAGCTATAAATTTGCCATGTCTTCCGATTTATTTATTATGCTTTATTTCATTATGATAATTTATCGTTAATGAGGAATTTAATAATAATAAACTTGCCACTGTTAGTAGTCATTTTGCAATATTCATGCTGAACAGAGTTGCTTCGCTATAGCTAAATGATCTGAATTCACTACAAATGAATAAAATAAGTTAATTATATAAATGTATACAGGGCTTTTTTTAACTATGAAATGCTTATTTTTTGTAATCTAATATATTAATCTACACTTATTTCACTAACATAATATGAAGGACTACGATTTGACAATAATATTAATATATATATATATATAATATCACACTTGACATGTTCAATAAATTATTACCTCAATCATTCAGATTCTGCATTCAGTATTATAAGTATGCAAATAGAATGTAATTTTTCATCTTCCAAATATGTTGTAATAAAAACTATATTATTTCAAATACTTTTGAACGTTTAATGCACTTTGGATAAAGTACCTTAATATAACGATTACAAAAACTCTCCATGGAATAATTATATATAACATATTGAGCAAAATCAATGTTCACAAATAAGAAAGTTTTTTTTTTCCTTTCAGAATATTACTTTGCAATTGCTGTGAAAGGTTAAAAGTATTTAACATAACATGGTTAAAAAGTAGTTAAGGTTAACTGTGGTATGAAAGTAAGGGAACTGAAATTCGAAATCTAATTGCTTTTTAATTTTTAAAATTTAAATACACATGCATATATAAATACACATTAGATAGTTTTTTTTTAATTTAATGATTAAGTAGGATTTTTTTCTGCACATTTTTTTTATATCTTATGACAATTATAAACGATTAACTTTAATATTTGCAAGATAAAAAAGCTATAAAGTTTTCGTCCATCATATAAAACATTTTATATTTTCTTGCACGCATTTTCGGTAGACATTTTATTTCCAGATGTTCGGTTAAAATCTATATTTAAAAATTCTTTCAGGCAAGTGAATAACAGGGCCAAGTTGTAAAATAGAAAAAGAAGGCAACTGTCTAAGGTCGCTTGTAACTTCGTGGATTATCCAATAATTTTTTTTAAATTTTGTTTTTGTGGAGCAGACATTTCTTATGTTGATTTTATATATGTTTAAATTTCAGAATGTTTTTTTCAAAGACTTATTTCATGTTTTCTTATTTCAGTGCTTGCAGATCTGGGAAGTTTTTTATTTTTAGATTACTTACATAATCAACGATTTCCTTCAACAATTAAAAAAAGAAAGAAAAAATAAACTAAATTACCAAACACATTTTTTTTTGTCTCATGTTTTTAATTAAAATCAGAATTTTATTTGAACCAAATGATTAAAAAAAACTCATAAAATTCCTTATTTCAAAATCGTTGGCAACTACTCTATATATAAAATATTGAAAATCAGAGAAAAATTGCATCATTGAAAAAGAAAAATTTGACTTTTAAGATGGTATAAATATGTTTCTTGTAATTTGCTCCGAAATTAACGTAGAAAAAACTATAACATTTCGGTTTATTTTTAACTAACTGAATATTTAATTAGTTGTATACTTTGAAAAATTGACAACCTCTCTTTTTTAAAATAATAATTACGTAAGATTTCATTTATTTCGGGTCAGTTCTTTAGTATATCTATAGCATACATGCCTGTAGCTGTAGTGACTTTTATTGAAATTAAGAGTTAGTTTTTAATTCCCTCAAAATATTGGTTTTTTTTTTAAATCGATTTTTGAAGATAACCATTTTATGAACATGTTTTGAAGAGTAGAGAATATATAAATGCAATTTTTTAAATTTAAACCGTACTTTATATCATGAAGAACTGATTTTTTTTAAAGAGAAATCCTCAGTTGCACATTCTCTCTATATATTTTTAAAAATTTTTTAATAAATCAACGAAAAACACAAGAATAAAGAAGTGAATAATGATAGAAAAATCATTAAAAAGCAAATACTATTAAGATTCAAAAACAAATGAGTTGCACGTAATAGTTGCACATTTTAACCTTTTGTTCCTCTATGCTTTTTTAAAAAATGAATTTAACTTTCGTTCTCTCCATCTTAATTACGAGATGCAAATTATAGATGCATTTTTTCTTGTAAGACATATTTAGTTTCAGGAAGTAGCTTATCAAACAATTAAGTTTTATGAATTGTATTCAAACAATGAAATATCTTCATTCTTTAAATTCTGAAATAATGGCCTTTTTAAGTATAGATTCATGTTATATGTTGATACATTTTTACATAGATACGTTAACTACATTGTTCAGTTACAAATACTTTCATGAAATTTGACAGTCGCATTTTTGCTATAACACAAATTATTCGTTTTCTAAGAGAAAAAATATTTTCTGGAACTTTATATATATATATATATATATATATATATATATATATATATATATATATATATATGCGCATTTTTTATTTTTAATAACAACAGAAACATTAAAGCTTTCTGTTTGGTTCATAAGAATTACATCTTTAGAAAAGAAGGTTAAATAGGCTTTTAAAGAACTGAATACATATTTTAAAATTATTTCGTGACAACTTTTTATGCTTTTTCGGTATCTTAACATTAAAAAAATTATCAATATAAAAAATATATCGATTTGTGAGTGTCTTTTCTCCTCAGTAAAATGTGCGCCTTTCTAGTATAAATTCTGTAGTATTTTTTCTGAAGCAGTAAGACAATACGATTGTGTGTCCAATGCCATTTAAGAGTGTCATATGCAGAGAACAAAACCCGATGTCGACGAAAGCGCCACCTATCGATGGGGGGAATAAGGCGGTGATCAAACTAATGAAGGATGGTTTGATTGACAAGCCGAATAACACCCAACGAGAAAAGAACTCCTTTGAGGGGAAGACGCACTGTCTGTCCATCACAAGAACTCTGCTAGACGATTGTCTATGTTTACAGCGGGCGTTATAGAAACAGGTTACTGTAGGAAAAGTTCATTTCGCAAAGGTAGAAATTCATTCAAGTTTCTCACGTTTAACGCCAAACTGGCGATATTATGTATGATTGCATTTAATTTTTGAAAACAAATTTTTAAAAATCACAAAGATTAAATTTATTTGAGTACTCGGAATATTAAAAATATCTGATATTCCTGTTATAAATATGCAAAGAATAATGCAAATCAAACAGAAAAACTGAATAATTATTTGTATGTCTAACGATTGCACAAGAAGAAAAAATTTATCGTCATCATTTCATTTGATTTAAATTTATATAAGTTATTAATATAAAATTCTCCACAGCAAACGCGTCAAATGTAACATAAAAACAGTAACATAATTTATCGTAATTATTTCATAATTTTTTTAAAAAGTTGCCTTTATTCTGTTATAAAATAAAATGTTCATATTTAAATATGCTTGAAACCTTTCCAGATTTATAATTATTTTTCTGACATATATACTATTTTCTGAAACACAAAATTAGCGATTACCATACTATCAATTTTTAGATTTTGAAAAATCAAACATTGATTTGTTACTTATTTTCAACATGCACGAGCTTTCTACAATATAATTAAGTTTGCAAAGTTTATATGTAAATGTATTCTGAATTTGAAGGTAACTCAAGAGTTCATTCAGGCACGTGCCACATGTGCCTGACTTAAAAGAGCCCAACTTAATACACACAACATCGATTTACAAGTACATTATTCTACGAAAAACGCGGTAAAAATCTGTTTTTGTATTCTAGATTACTAGTGCTTTGTGCAATTTATTCGTTCCCCCCGGCTTGAAAAAGAAACATAATTATTTCAAAGAAAACCTTTTCACATGAACTGACAATTCAAATAATAGAGTGACAAATGAGCTTTTCTTTTCAATGTATATCAGTAGTCATGAGCTCGAAGCAATCAAGGATCCACAAATTCTGGCATGCATTTTATCATTTCGGGGTTGAAAATTCTTGACTCCTAATTTCCTTTACGTTTCTATTCAGAACTCATCAATGCCGTTTGACAATATTTATATGTCACAGCTTTATTATCACAATCAGTGCACCTGATTCGAAGAAATCCCGTTAAATACTCGTTAATAAATTTTTAGACTCTTGGAATCATATCTACGAAGGAAAGCTATTGAAAAAATAGGACGGCGAGAAAACAAGCCTGAATATTAAATGTCTTTTTTTTTTGTACTAAAAAAAAAGAAAGAAATGAGCAAACTAAAATATATATTCTTCATACCATTATATAGATGAATAATATTTCGCAATAAAAATTTAATAGAATTACTTCTTAATAATTGCATATATTCATTCAATTCCAGAAAAGAAATTAAATCTATGTAATCTCTAATTGTTTTTATAACAGAATCGCTATTTTTAATTTCAAAGTAATTCTTTTTTGCTTTAAAACTGTAATACAATTTCTCTTATTATTATTTAATACTAAGAAGAAAAGATTAAAACAACAGCTCCCCCCCCTAGTCTTTTTATCTTGACAATGATTATGATAGGAGGTAACTGAATTTTACCTGCAGATTTAAGGAGATTATTCAATATTTTCCATAAAAATAAAGTATTGAATTGTAAAATATACTTCTTTAAAAAATAATTAAATTCGCAGTTCCTTGCAAGAACATTTTTTAAATATAGAATCCAAAATTAATAATCAATTAATTTGACTAATTTTGCTGCGGATTCTTCGGAGCAAAACTCTGCAACATTATGCACAATTTTGCGTGCTTGTAATTTTAAAGTCTCTCCTTTCTTAAATCGGAAAGGCATTTTGAAGGACGTCAAAATTTAGAGGATAAAAAAATATTAAATAATGAAATGCAGTTGATATTGAAAGAAAAGATTAATAAAATATAAAAGAAGTAAGCTAAGTGAATATAGATTGTGCAACTGTGACTAAAGCGAGGAGGCGAATGAGCAAGTTTTTCTTATCGCTACGGATCGACGCCAAGAAAAAGAATAACCCCCAAGAGGTCCGACCGATTCCACCCATTCAAAATGGATCTTCCCAACCGAAGCCGGTTTCTATAACATCCGCCGTAAACATAGACGATCGTCTAGCTGAGTTCTTGTGATGGACAGACAGTTGTAGTTGTAACACTGGTTTCGTTATCGATTTATTTTTAAATGTTTCAAAAGCTTTTTGACAGTCTTCTGTCCGTTGCCATGGTGTATCTTATTTTAAGATTATTTAAGGGTTCTCTAATTTTAGCATAAGAATCAATAAACTTATTATAAACATTTACAGAACCAAGAAAAATTTGTTTAACATTCTTTGGAGGTTGTAATTTTTTAATGCTTTCAATATTGTGATTATCAGAATAAATGCATCCTTCTTTAAGAAATTAATTTTATCTAGAGCAAACACACATTTATAACATTAACTTTATATTTTCTTTTTCACACATCTGAAAAATCTGTTTTAATGATCATAGTGTTGCTTTAATGAGCTAGAGAAAACTACAATGTCATCAAAGTAGTGACATGAAAAATTTGAAAATTTAGGTTTATTTAAAATTCGACGAATAGTTCTATTAAATATTGCAAGTGCATTTTTAAAGAAAAAGGTAGGACTTGAAATTCATATAAGCCTTCAGTAGTTACAAATGCCAATTTATTTTTGGCACATACCCTTGCATAAACAAGATAATGTCCAGAATCAAGATCCAAAGTTGAAAAAAACTTTGGCTGCACTTAATTTATCTAATACAGTATCTATTCTAGGTCAGCTCTGCCTCAGATTTGTAAAGGAAATTAATTTAACAATAATCAATACATTTTCTATTTTCATGTCTTTTATAAGCTAATGTTACAGAGGATGAATAATTACAAGTAGATTCTTTTATTAGACCTGGCTTTATTATTATTATTATTTGCTTATAAATTTCAATTTCAACGCCAGCAGAGGTTCTATAAGACCTTTGTGAAACTGTTTAATCAGATGTTAATTTTATTCTAAAGGGAGTTCCATTCTTATTCTACCGATATCATATTTATTTTTTGCAAACACAAGAGAATATTCTGACACCAGAGATAACACAGGTTCAGATAGTTTGTTTTCATTACCTTGACCTTATCATCGCCAGTGTTATTATTTTCAACAATATGTAAAGATATATAATTATTATTGATATGCAAGTTGGTAACAATTTTTCCATTTTGAAATATTTTATTTTTATCACAATCTATAATTTATATAAACTACAATCTGGAAGTCCTAAAATGATATATGGTAAAAGATTGTCCATAATATATAATTTGATTTTCTTATTTATTTGGTCAATTTTCAAATATATGTCACAAATATGGGTTAATTGGAATGTTCAATGGGCTTGTTTGACTCTAATAGGATTTACAATTTTTGCTGTCAAATTCAATTTTTTAAAAATATCTGCAGACATAATTGAAAGAGTGGATCCAGTATCAATAACAATATTTACATTTGTCGAAGGGTTGTAAACATGGTTCAAGTTAGCTGGCCTTCGTAAGGATGAGATGTGTCCAGACACTAATAATTGTCATAGTGTTGGGTCAGGGCAGCCTCATTAGGATAATTTTGTCTCATTCCAAGAATTTGAGAACAGACAAGAGGAATCTCTGTGCACTGGGAGGTCAAATTGGCTGCTTTTGAAGCATTTGCCATAAATTGGTGTTGATGAAAAGGACATACTTGTGTCCAATGATAAGCATTTGGAATACCTTTTTGAGAATAATTTCTGAATGGAGAAGATCATAATCTTTGTTGGAAGGGCAAATTTTGACTATAGTAATTGAAATTATTTGGATATAGTCTCATTGAAGTTGGATAATTTTGTCTAAAATTATTTTTCGCTATAGGTACAAAGGAATTTTCAAATCTATATTTAAAATTAGGCCTAGGTTTAAAAGGTGCTGATTGCCTTGCTCTGATCAAGGCTTCATTATTTCTGCCTGGATTTGGTTCTGAAGGTTCCTCCACTTTTAATAATTTAATTGTTGTTTTAAACCATTCTGTAGGGTTAGAGGGAGCTTTTATGCTTACAAGTTGTTTTAGTTGAGTGGCAGTTAATCATTAAGACCAATTGTGGATTAAGGCCTAACTGTCTGCCATTACTTAATTTCTGTTGAAAGTAATCAACTAATTTAGCATTTTTTGTATCAAATTTCAGTAGTGAAAAATCAGAAAAATCAACAATATTAGGTTGAATAAACTGTTCAGTTGATATACAACATAAATCATCAAAATTATCACCATTTAAACAATTATTTATATAATGAGTTAAAGCATAACTTGTACTTTAAGAATAATATAACATATAACTTGTACTTTAAGAAATTTACCAATATTTGTAAATTTCCACAAGTTATTCTTGATATTATCTTGACAAATTTTGTTAAAATTTCCCAACCATGAATCCATTTTCATCCTATTTTGGGGATCAAAAGGGATTATGGAAAGTTCTTGGGCTATTTGATCATTTTCTACTTTATCAAAATTGTTTTCTGGACTTCAAGGGTTAGATATATTTGATTTCTCTAGGTCAGTCATTTTTTCAGATCTTAATAACATTAAAAGAATTTTTCAAATAAAAATATATAAATTCATGCATAAATTTCAAAAATAGATTTCATATAAAAGAATAAAAAATCAAGTTTTAATAATACTATAAAATATAATTTGCAATTGTATGGTTATTGAAAAATACAATTTAAAATAAAATCAAAATATAAGAATTACAATCACATAAGGAATAATAATATTTTGCTCAAATTCGCATATTAACTTTCACCAGTTGAGACAGATGGAGATGGAAACTTTTTTTTTAAAATACTAATCACTTGTTTGATGAATAATCACTTTGATAATTTACAAAAGGCAATTTTGAACAATTGACAGATGGTAATTATATTGTGATGATAATATAGCAAACAAATCACATTTTTGGATTAATCAAATTGACCAGAATAGAAAGAACTTTCTTGATGTAGTGAAGGAGCCTCAACTTCTTGAAGATACAAGCAGCAGGCAAATTATTGAGCAGTTATTATTGAGGATATTGAGCAGTAGAGCCCGTGTGTAGGGTGAGACCACAAGTTACGGGATGTCAATGGAATCGAAGACTTTCGCGATGTAAAATGATGTAGTCAAGAAGCTCCGCCACTGGAAGAAGCTGGACCACAGAGAAAGGCATCAATTGTAAGAATTGTTGCTTCATTTATTTTGCTTTCCTGGGGATTTAGTTTTAATTCTGTTGACAATTTCCCACAGGAAAAAAATCCTTGTTTATTAAATTTAAATGTAAGGATTTAAAATTTTGGAAGTAGATTGCATTTTGAAGATACAAAAGAGACTTTTGATGCTTTTACAACATTTTATTTCCTCATGAAGCAACAAGCATACACTTAAGCACAAACTGAGAAATAAGGGAAAACTCAAACATTTTATCTCGGGTCTTGTATACTATATTTTGATAAGGAAAATCTTGTTTATACTTATAGACTATTAAGTTTTCTCATAGGCATTTCTGCATTTATGAATCTCACAGCCGGAAAACAAGGGACCTTTTTAGAAAACTATTTGTTTAGGTCAGCAACTTTTATCAATCACTCACAGCTTGGGATTCACTGACTAAACCTTTTTACAAAGCATTACTTGAATTGGAATCGGATCAGGAAATAAGAGAATATTTTTAGAATTAAGTTATTATGGGCTAAATTAATATAAAACTTTAGAAATTAATTTGGATTTAAATTAGATGTTAATATATATATATATATATATAATATTTTTAAGCACATTGTATATAACCATTTTATACATAAAATGGTTAGTTACAAATTTTTAGCAACCAACTGGATGCCAAAGCTCCTATTATTTAATATACATATAACTGAAATGCAGTAAAGTCATTATTTACTTATGAAAAGCAAACATCCTGCAGTTCTTGCCTCGGTTTATAGAACATTGTGAAGTTAAGAACAATCAAAAATTTTTTTAATATCATAAGATTAAATAAATTTTATAATTCAACACAAAGTGGCAATTGAAATGTAATTAGATATAATAAATTTTTTAACATTTCTTTTTTTTATATATTAAAAATATCTTTTAAGTCAAATTTACCTACGTGAAAACAAATACATGGTGATACCTACGTTTTCATCATTTTAGAAAGATTGCAAAATAACAAAAATGAGGCATGGAAAAAAAGGATTAATATTAATAATAGGATAATATAAAAAAATAAGGAAAGATACAAGTATTTTTATCTTATCATATCATTAAACTTAAAATCTAAGCACTGTTGTTGCATTTTAATCTATGAAAATTATTTATTTGCAGATTGTGTGAATTATATTTATTGGAATTCTGTTTTTAGCAGCAGTTGATATTAACACATCTATATGTGTTATTAAATCATGTATAAATTCAAGAACTATTATTTGAAATTTAAGAGTATTTATGTCGCTTTATCTTGAAATTGTTAATCATTTAAAAAAATATTTAAACTCTTTAAAATGCTAAGATAAATCTAGAAACTCGATATTTTGCCAATGACTAATAACATGTTAAATTTCAAAGATGTAGTTCCAAGTAGACAATAAATATGCACCAAATTAGAGATTGGAAACATCATTTATCTGAAACCTTTCATTAGGAATCAATAACAACTGAAGTCCAAAGGAGTTCAATATAAAATGAATGCAACATAAAAATATATTGTTTTGTTTTCATTTTTTAAACTTACTTAAAGAAAAGGTGAAGTGTAGATGTGTGTATAGTTGTTAGTTGATGATAAAGCTTTCCTCTGAAGAGTGGTTCCATATTTCAATCCAGTTTATTTTGTTTTTATTAGAAACATGTCAGAGAGTCTGACTTTAACACTATTCTTTCTAAAATTACTAAATCAACTATATTACATTATAGAATGAAGATCTTCTTTCAATGAAACAGTTCCCAGTAAAACAGAAGAATATCAACATCAGGTGATGCTTAGTAAAATAGTTTTTTCAAGATATATATTCTCATTTTTATCATACAAGATTATATATCAAAAACATATCTGATTTATTAATATATTTTATTATGAATAAAAATCTAAGATGCAATAATTATAAATTAAATTCTAACAAGTTTTATGATGGAATAAAGTAAATTGAAAGTGTATAATGACATAAAAAAAATATTCTATTTAATAAGGTATTATACATCAACGCTTTTGCAGCAATTGAAATTTTTAAAATTTAAACTACAAAAATGCAACTGAAAATACAATTTGAATTTTAAACTACAATTCAAAGAACATGATAGAAATAATCGTTTGATTATTGTTTCAAAGTATTGAGAAAAACTCAATTTACAAATGGGTAAAAAGTATTATTATAATTTAATGACACTGTAATAATTTTTTCCACAATAGGTGAATAAAAAGAAATACTGCCTGTTTGATTATTAATGTTTTTAGAATGTAAAATAAGTATATAATAAATCAATAAATTCATCCTATTTATTGGATTGTAAAGCATGTTTTGCATATATATCATTAAAAATGAAGCATACTGACATTTAATATTGTCTGTTACTACAACCCGCATTTTTATTACACTCTAATATATAATAGTTTCTTTATTTTTACAATCCTTATTTTAATTTTAACTCTGCATATCAATAATTTAATTGTAGAATAATTAGTACTGAGTATGTAATTGTCTTTATCATCAAATAATTATTTTCAAGAAAATAAAGAAAGAAACTTTTGTCAACTGAACAAAAAATCAAACTTATAAATTAATAAGGAAAAATAAGTAAATGACAAGTGTCAATGCTTAGTTTTCCTAAATGTGGTTGAGTATTAAAAAAAAAATCTGGAAAGAGAAGTAATTAAAAAGTTCTTGCAATTAGTTGAGAAGATATTGGTGATTGGTAGAAGTAGAAAATATTCCTAAGGACTCCTTCTTCTGATTGAGTATTGATATCAAGCATCTCTTGTATGCTCTAAAAGAATCCTTTATCCTGTATTCTAATACAAATCCTTTATCCTGTGTTCTAATACAAATTATTTAAGCAAAAATTACTTCGTCTTTTTAATGATATGTTATTATCCTGTGTTCCAATACAAATTATTCTTTAAATCTTCAGGAAAATTCCTTTAATTTCATAGAAATTTTGTCTCATTTTGCATTTAAAAATGTATTAATTTCTATCCTTTTTAAGACCATTATCAGTTTCAAAGACTAATTTTTTCTTTCTTAATTTTATTAATTAAATTTTTTTTTTTGACCACATGGGTGTAATAGTGCCATTTTGGAGCAATCCAAGATGGAGGACAATTGGTGAATTTTGTAGAATTTGGCGAGGGTCCATACCTTAAACTTTACTTTTACCGAAAATTTTGCTTTTGATAACTGATAATGTATCATTATTCAACATGAAAGCAAAACATTTGGATGAACTTTTTGCTTTATCATGGAAATTTCTTGATACAAATTTATCATCAAGACATCTGTGGTCATCAATGAGGAAGAGAAACAGAATATTTAATTAAAATTTCTTATAAATAATAATAATCTTTCTTATAAAATATTTTAGAATAAACAATATATATAACAATAAATGGCAATCTTTGTTTATATATTTACTATCCTCTAGATACAAACATCTGCTCAAGAATTATATGAAACTTATGAACTGAGATATAACAGTTATTTCGGAAGTAAAATAAAATTAAATTAAAACAAACCAGAATACAGTTATATATTTATTGACAATACAAAGTATGAAGTTTTGTTGCAAGCAAAGCTTGGCATCTTTATCATGATTAGATTAAATAAATATATTATCTTGTTAAATAAATATATTTTTGCATCTAACTCTCCAAAATGATATATATTTTTTAATTCTTAAAGTAGTTTCTGGAAAAATATCAAAAGAAAAAAAAATATGTAAAGATTATTATTAAATATTTGGCAAGCATTTGTTTCTCCAAAGTGTGAATATGAACAACATTTCATGTGAACTTTGTAATGATTATTCAATAAACGGTTTACATGATCACACAAGTGATTTATGTTAAGAAATTTTAGAGAATTTTCAAATTAAAAAAAAATGTACAAAAGAAATATTTGATCCTATCAAAGGGTTGTTACATAGTTACATTGGCTTAACTCCATGCAAGCGACGGCAGTTAAAATTAAAATTTTAAAAATCCATCATATTATATACAGATAATATTCCACAGAAATGTTCCAAAGTGAGGAATCGCTTACCGCTTTCGAAACTCGACGATGCACTCTAATGCAGAACTCCGAAATTAACTAGCGAACTACAATAAAGAAAATAATAATAATAAATGGGTAATTTTTCTCATTAACCAAAAAAATGTACTCAGCAGCTTGTTATAAATTTATAATTCACTAAACATATAAATACAAAATTACAAATGAAAGATGCAGGTAATAATATTATTTGGATTTGTTTATAAATCTTATCTTAAACAAGAATATAAAAATAAGCATTTCCGCTACAAAATTTAAATACTTTGATAGGCAAGCAAATTGTTAATACATTTTTACAATATTCAGTATTTTCGTTCAGAATTTCATATTTCCGAGTCAGAAATAAGCATTTAAATACAGTCTGCACAGCTTCTTTCCGCATGTTCGCCAAAACCTGAAGAAACTCATCGAACACTTTGTAGACGCCCAACTGGCATACCAAAACGATGCCAAGTTTGATGCTCTAGTGCGACAGCTCTGAAAGTGTAATGATAAGATATGTAGATATTTTCTCCAATTCAGTCAAGCAATCAGAATGATTTTATCGGTCTGTTATGCCAGGATTAGGTGTTGTTTTCAATTTTTACTCACTGAGGCTCTAGGTTTGCTAGACTAATGGTTACGGTTTGCAATTTTATTGTAGTTTATCTATTTCTTAATTGTTATCAGCTGTCATATTTTTTGAAAAAAAGTAAGAATCGGAACCAAAGACTTCAAATTTTTTGCCTTTGTCTCAAAGAACAGATTATTGAAAGAAAATGTCTTTTAATTTCATTATTTATAACATAAAAACATGGAAAGGCACTTATTTAGAATAATAAGTTTGACTTCTGATGTACAAGCCAAGAATATAAAATGCAATGATTTATGTTTATTAAGATTAAGTTCATGATTCTTAATATCTAACAGATACTTCAAATTGCTGTTTAATTTGACAAATATGATTTGTCTATTTTTTTTACACGTTAATGCTTTCCTTTGAAATTTATTATAGGTTAAAAATCCAATGAATATTTCATTCATTCTCAATATTTCTGAATTAAAAATATTTATTTATTTGATGACATAAAATCTTTTCATCAGATGCCTAAATAACATTTTTTTATCAGCATTTAGTTTTAATGCCTGAATAAATATATTTATTTTGTTAATTATTTTTTTATTTCTATTAATGATAGAGAGATATCTAATTCCCTTATTGGCTGCTTAAATTCATGGTTACATAAAATAAATTTAATCATGTTTGCAAGTTAAGGCTTTATCACACGGCGAAATGTCGTCGGCACTTTCCATCAGCAAACGACAACGAAAGTGACGTCACTTGTGTGACAGCATTTCAAAGTTTCACATGATTGGTCGAATTTCTTTTGCAGTCAATATTTCGTCTGCATTTTCAAACTAGTTAGAAAAAGTTGTCAATGACAAAAAACTTGCTTGACCGGTTCTTGAGGGAAGAAACGGAAAAGTACTAACAAAATTTCACAATCAAATCAAAAATCTTCTTTGAATGTGTAGCAGTTACATTTCTATTTTATAATCTTTGTTTTTTATAAGTTGTCCTTTTAAAAAGGGGCAACAGTAGTAGCGTTTTGATGGAATAAATATATAGCGACTTGATATAGTTTCGCTTATTTCAATTTCAAATATAATCTGGAATTATCATTCCAGAAAGATAATCTATATTAATAACCGATCTCAATGAGTTCCACGTAACAGCGATACAATTTGGTGACCCGATGACGAAAATTCCGGAACTGTGAATAATACTTTTTTTCTACCTACGCAGTTATGGCTACCGGCGGCGCTTCTGTTTCAAATACGGCAAATGATGGTTAAGAAGTAAACAAGGTAAGCGTAAAAATTCCTCCATTTTGGGAAGAGAAACCAGAAATTTGGTTTTCTCAAGTAGAGGCACAGTTCTCAACTGCAAATATCACCTCACATCAAACTAAATTTAGCTATCTTGTCACACAATTAGAACCCAAAGTAGTTGAAAATATATGGGATATAATTCAGAATAACCGGAATGATAAGTATGAAGCTACAAAAGGAAGATTGCTCGATACATTTAAAGAAAGTGAAGAAAAAAGCATTTTAAACTGCTAACAGGAATCTCTCTTGGCGATATGAAACCTAGCCAACTGTTGAGAAAAATGAAGTCGCTTGGCGAAACAAACATATCAGATAAAGTTTTGAGTACTTTGGGGTTTGGCAAACTGCCAGAATCAATAAAAAATATTTTGGTTGTAAGTAATGAAGATTTGGAAAACTTATCAATTATGGCAGACAAAATATTTGAAATGAGCTCATCGACAGAAATTCATTCTGCTGTTTCTGAGAGTTCTATGATGAATACGATGTTGGAAAAAATATCTAACTTAGAAAAACAAATCTCAGAACTAAAAGTTCAGAGACAGGCTAGAAATAAATTTCGCCAATCTGTGTTTCGTCGTGATAGGAGTCGTAGCCAGTCAAGAAAGAGATACAATCTCAATGGACCATTGTGTTATTTTCATTTTAAATATGGCAATAAATGTTTACCGAATAAATGCAAGAATCCATGCAGTTGGAAAGAGTCGAAAAACTCCGCACAGCAGTAGTTTCAACGGCAGATATTGCTGCGAAAAAATCTGAAGATTGCCGTAATTGCCGTTTATTTGTTACCGACAAAACAACCGGTTTACGCTTTCTTGTAGATAGTAGTGCTGATCTTTCCATAATTCAAGCCACATCAAACCATAAAATATGCAATTCTTTCGAATTGTATGCTGCAAATGGAACAATAATACCTACGTTTGGTTTTAAAATTTGAACTTTGGATTTAGGCCTTCGTCGAGCATTCAAGTTTCCTTTTATAATCGCTAAAGTGGATCGTGCGATCTTAGGAGCATATTTTTTGACAAAATTTAAATTAATTATTGATATGCACAACAAAAAACTAATAGATGGTGTTCCAAATTTATCGATTCGAAGCCATATTACATGCATAACAAGTGCCGATAACATAAGCACAACTAATAAAAATTTTCAATATGCAAAATTGTTGTCACAATATCCAAATTTAACTAAACAAAACCTGTTAATTTCTAACACGAAACATAACGTCAAACATCATATAGATACAAAAGGTTCACCTGTATTTTCAAAGGCTCTCCAACTAGATATAGATAAATTAAAATTAGCTAAACAAGAATTCAAATTTATGTTGGATAATGATATAATTAGACCTTCAAAATCTCCATGGGCCAGTCCACTTTATTCAGTTAGAAAAAAGGATCGAAGTTTATGCGACGACTACAGGCACTTAAACGCACAAACGATCCCTGATCGTTATCCTATTCCAAGAATCGAGGATTTCCATCATATCCTAAAAAACAAATATTCTCAAAAGTTGATTTATTTAAGGCGTATTTTCAAATCCCAATAGTCGAAGAAGACAAAGAAAAAACAGCTATCATAACTCCATTCGGTTTATACGAATTTAACGTCATGAGTTTCGGTTTAAGAAATATCCCATCTACATTTCAACGTTTTGTCAATGAAGTATTTTTTGGATTGGACTTTGTTTTTACCTACTTGGATGACATTTTAATAGCTTCCTCAACAGAAGATGAACATTTAGAGCTCCTAAATATAATTTTCTCGCGTTTAAATAAATAGGGCTTACGTATAAATCTTGGAAAGTCGATTTTTGGAGTGAAACAGTTAGAATTTTTAGGATACCTGATTACTCCTAAAGGCTCTCAACCCCTTCCTGAAAGAGTTAATGCCATCTTAAATTATAAATTACCCGAAACCATTCATGAATTACGTACCTTCCTTGGTCTCATTAATTTTTATAGGTGATACATCAAAGATGCTGCCAAAAACCAAGCAATTCTTCGTGAATATTTAAAGGGTTCCAAGAAAAAAGGCAAACGTAAAATACTGTGGACCGATGAAGCAAAAGAAAAATTTGTGCAATGCAAAAAAGATCTAGCAAATGCAACAGTATTAAGTTTTCCAAATCCGAACTCAACATTAGCTCTCTTCAGTGATGCTTCAGATTTCGGTATTGGATCGGTACTGCAGCAATTAGAAGAAGGCAGTTGGAAACCCTTAGCTTTCTTTTCTAAGAAGTCGTCTAATGCTCAGAAAGGTTATAGTACTTACGACAGGGAATTAGGAATATACCTTTCAATCAAGCAATTTAGACATATTCTTGAAGGAAGGCAGTTTATAATTTATACCGGTCAAAAACCTTTGACGTTTGCTTTCCAACAAAAAATGAAAAAGCTTCTTCTAGACAGTTACGTCATTTGCAATACATATCTGAATTTTCAACTGATATTCGCCAAGTAAGTGGAAAAGAAAATATAGTCGCAGATTCCTTATCCAGGATAGAAGCTATATCAGAAATAAATTATGATAAAATTGCAGAATCACAAATTGATAATCAAGACCTTAACGACCTTCGCTCGAAAACGTCTTTGATTTTCAAACAATATCCCCTGGATTCAGGAAAATAACTTTGGTGCGATATTTCAACTCCAAAAATTTGTCCATTTATACCTCAAGAATTTTGAATGCAAGTTTTTCACAAAATTCATGACCTGGCACACCCTGGTGTGAAATCTACAGTTAGGCAAATATTTTCCAAATTTATATGGTTTAATATTCGAAAAGATGTCACCCAATGGGCAAAGACCTGTATCCACTGCCAAAAGAATAAAATTAACAAGCATACGCATTCACAAATTGCCAATTCAAAAGGAAGTCGATGACAGATTCTCTATTATTCATATTGACATCATAGGTCCTTTACCTACTTCTGAAGGTAAAGCGTACTGCCTTACTTGCATCGACAGATTCACATGTTGGATAGAAATTATACCTCTAGCAAATGGATTTCACGTTTCGGAATGCCTTATCTTGTTATCACCAATCAAGGAAGTCAATTTAGGTCTGAACTTTTTACAAATATCGGCATCATATGTGGTTTTCATATAAGTACAACTACAGCTTACCATCCACAATGCAATGGGAAAATTGAAAGGATCCATCGGACCTTAAAAGCCGTAATAAGAGCGCATAATTCCATTAAATGGACTCAAACTTTACCTACAGTATTGTTGGAACTAAGAGCTGCTCTGCGAGGAGACACACACCATTGCCGAATTGGTTTATGGACAGCCTATCAGGTTGCCTGGAGAGTTTTTCGAAAAACCTAAAATTACCTGGGACATCGATACATTTGCAAAAGAATTACAGAAACGGATAGAACAGCTAAAACCACTAGAATCTCACGGAAAATCTTCTAAAACTGTTTTCATTCACAAAGACTTGGGCCATAGTACACATGTCATCATACGTGTTGACAGAATTCGGAAGCCTTTGGAACCACCGTATGATGGACCTTTTCTAATTGTGAAAAAATACGATAAATATTTCACCATTAAGATTAAGGACAAGGATACAAATGTATCCATTGACAGATTGAAACCGGCATATCTGTTAACGGACATTCCCTTTCTGGAACCAGGTAAAGCCCAAGTATTGCCCAAAGAAACATTGATGACAGCAGATCCAGAAACTGAAAAACAACAATCAGATCTGTTAAACAAAAATGTTCATGCGAAAAAATTTACTCGCTCTGGTAGACATGTAAGATTTCCAGCGCGTTACAGAGATTAAGTACATTCTATTCATTGTTGTAAATTCATTTGTATATATATATTTCACTTACATTTGTATAAATTGCATGCTATGAATTGTATCGTAACCCCATTGTTACTGGGGAAGGAGTGATGTAGCAGCTACATTTCTATTTTATAATCTTTGTTTTTTTATAAGTTGTCCTTTTAAAAAGTGGCAACAGTAGTAGCGTTTTGATGGAATAAATATATAGCGACTTGATATAGTTTCGCTTATTTCAATTTCAAATATAATCTGAAATTATCATTCCAGAAAGATAATCTATATTAATAACCGATCTGAATGAGTTCCACATAACAGCGCTACAAATGCTCCTTTTATATATAACTCTCTTTTAGCCATTTTAAGTATTTAGATAATTTCTGAAATTATTTTCTTTTCTGTAGAATGTCTAATAAATGTTAAAATGTTTGGATTAACTTCTTGGTAATCACAAAGAATGTAAGAAAAACAGGTTATATATACAAAAAAGGTTTGGCATCTAAGTGATAAAAACAAATAGTGAAGAATCATATAGAATATGAAACTGACAGACAAAAATTTTGCTTCATATATACACTGAGGTGACAAAAGTCATGGGATGACAGTTAATATCGTGTTGGTCCTCCTTTTGCCCGGCGAAGTGCAACAACTCGACGTGTCATGGAGTCCACATGTCGTTGGAAGTCCTCTGCAGGAATATTGAGCCATGCTGTCTGTATAGATGTCCATAATTGTGAAAGTGTGGATGGTGCAGGAGTTTGGGCACGAACGGCCCTTTCGATGATGTCCCATAAATGCTCGATGAGATTCATATCGGGCGATCTAGGTGGCCAGATCATGCGCTGGAATTGTCCGGAATGTTCTTCAAACCAATCGCGAACAGTTCTGGCCCGGTGACATGGTGCATTGTCATCCATAAAAATCCCATCGTTGTGTGGGTACGTGAAGTCCAAGAATGGCTGCAAGTGGTCTGCAAGCAGCTGAACATAACCATGTCCAGTCAATGATCGGTTCAGTTGCACCAGAAGACCGAGTCCATGCCATGTAAAAACAGCCCACACTATTATGCAGCCACCACCAGCTTGAACAGTGCCTTGCTGAGAGTTTGGGTCCATGGCTTCGTGGGGTCGGCGCCACACTCGAACTCTACCATCAGCTCGTAAAAACCGAAATCGTGACTCATCTGACCACGCCACGGTTTTCTACTGGTCTAGGGCTCAGTCGATATGCTCACGAGTCCAGGAGAGTCGTTGCAGGCGATGTCGTACTGTCAGTAAAGGCACTAGAGTCGGTCTTCTGCTGTCATAGCCCAAGGAAGACAAATTTCGCCGCACAGTCCTATCGGACACGTCCCTCGTACGTCCCACATTGATTCATGCAGTTATTTGACGAAGTGTTGCGTGTCTATTAACATTGACCATTCTACACAGACGTCGGTGGTCTCGGTCGTTAAGTGCAGGTGGTCGCCCACTGCGCTGTCCATGATGGGATGTGATGCCTGAAATTTCATACTCTCGGCACACTCTTGATACTGTGGATCTCGGAATGTTGAATTCACTAACGATATCCGCATTGTAATGACCCATGCGTCTAGCTCTAACTAACATTCCACGTTCAAAGTCTGTTAATTCTCGTCGTGCCGCCATAAATCACGAAAAACCTGCTCACATGAATAACTTGAACACAAATGAAAGCTCTAGAAAACGTACTGCGTATTTATACTTTTTCGCTGTGATACTACTGCCATCTGTATATTTGCATATTGCTATCCCATAACTTTTGTTACTTCAGTGTAGAGTACCCTAGTTAACATGCATGATTTTCAATGAGCTGGTCATTCCTGAGTATAATATACAGCATCGAAATACTCGTCCGGTCTTCTTTTTATATCTCATCTCGTGTCTTTCAGAATTTGCGTATGATGTGTGGATTGATTGCGTCCATTAATTTTAATTGCCAATATCAACAAAGAGCTGTGTTTCATTCCTTAGCAAAAACAAAACTATTTTGTTTTAGTCTAATATTCATTAAACGTTTAATTGAATTCATAAAAAAGACCCTCGGTAACAAAGAAATATTAACATATTATTGATAACAAGTTAGGACTTCCGATTTATCACTTGTTCAGGTTTTTTTTAAAAGACTTTGAAATGCAAACAGATCAACCATAAATAATAGGCTCAAAATTTTTTTTTTTTTTTTTTTTTTTTTCAAAAAAGAAACACTGTGTCTTGTTTTTCAAACAGATATAACTTCCTTTTTTGAATGATTGTTTTTAAATACTTAAGATGAATTATGATTCGTTTCGCTTAATTTATTTTGATAAATTACAGATCATATGAAAAATGAAATGGTACATTATTCAATATATTTCTATTGAGTTTTATATTTTTAATAGGAAATTAAACTCATAAGTCAAATTCCATAGGATTAAAAAATAAACCTGATTAGAATGATCTTTTGGTTTTCATCAAAGTTTTTATTTAAAAAGTTTGGATTTTTTTTTTTCTTTTTTAGAAGAAGATGTAAGAAACATAATTGAATTGAAATACAATTTTAACATTTGGAGCTTCGATAACTGCTGTGACAATTTTCGATATACAGAGAAAAAAAATCTGTATTTCTGAAATCTCCCTTTTTTGGTATCGGCTAAAAAGAAATTCGATTTTTTAATCATAATGATCAATCATGATCATCAATCATGCCTTCGATAAATCGCTGTATAATGACTGATATGCAAAATTAACAATCGTTTTCAGTACTCAACAGGTATTTACTCGCATTTTTATCATTAATGTGCATATAGAGTTTTTACAGTCCCATGTTTTATTGCTGTATTGCATTGATTTGACAACTAATTTGAAATAATATGTTATATTTTTACAATTGTATGCTTTATTGTTCATTGCTTTTTTAAAATCCCTTTGATTTTAATTATTCTTTAAGAAACGAATCCAATATTATATATTTTGAAATAAAATCCTTTAAAAAAACCCGAAGAAATTTGGTTTAAAGTTGCGTGTGTGACCGTGTTTTAGGATATATTTTAATTTAATTTTCAACATATTTCGTGAATATCAGTATAGGGTTCGGCGTTAAAAGGGACCGACATTCTCACACGTCTTGCGGTGAGGGAAAATTGAAATGATATCTCTTCACATAATTTAAATCCTGTTGCCAAATTTTCATCTTAAATAACCCCATATTACTTTATTCTAATTTTTTTTTCTTATTTCCTCAATCAAATCCCACTTTTTTATTGAATTATTTCTAACATGCTCTAAAAAATTCTTGTCGTTTTTGTTTGTCATATTTCAAACGAAGGGATGGATATCCCTAACGCCTACTGCGTGACTTGAGGTTAGATCTCGGGGCCTTGGATCCTTTGCCGTGTAACATAACCGCTAGACAAAAATGTACACTCATGTCCAGAAGTTTTTATCTGGCTTATGAACTTACCACCATATTACTCCCCCTCCAGTGAGTTGTATGTGAGACGAACGATGTTATCACACCAAGTATTTTTTATGGCTGGTGACGAACGTTTTTATCGTGCCAAGCGTTATGGCAGCTTTTGCTACCGGTAGAGGGTGCCACGAAGGTTGCGTTTGTTAGTTCAGAACCAGAGTCACCAATGTGCATTCTTGAGGTTCGATCTTGGAACCATTGGATCTGCAGCCGTATAACATAACCATCAAGCAAAAGTGCACACTCATGTCCGGAAGTTGTTATCTGACTTATGAGCTTACCATCACAGCCTTCAACGACAACTAAGTATCGCTTTTCTAAATCGACATACATTAATAAAATCCTTATCAAAATCTCTTAGTAAAAGTCCCAAGTGAAAAACTTCAAGCAATTTCCTCTTTTGTCTAGATATATACAAGCGTAATTCATTTATTCACCTCGTGTACGAATTATGCCGTCCCGTAGAAAAATGAAGTTAAATTTCAAATTTCTCTTCTTTACGAAAACGCATCTAAATAAATATCTATAACTTTTCGATATTGAAAATAAATGAAGGAATAAAATTAGCTGATTTGGTATCTAATGAAGACTAAAAATTTGTGAAATCAATATTCGTTATATCGACATCTTGCCGAGAAATATTTTGCATTATCTCAAAAATAAAAAAAGATTCTCATCCTTAATTAAAATTTATTTGCATAATAAAAATTTCATTTTAGGATTTTCGGTTCTTAATGGAATTTCTTTGAAGTTGTAAGTTACTTCGAAGCTTGAGTGAACAGTAGCTATTAGTAAATGGAGGCTTAGAAGTTTCAGAAAACATAACGCCACTCTCAATCGTTTTTATGTACGAATCAGAAGTCTCATGAGCAAATTGTTAGCAAATGGTTAAAAAATTATTCTACTCCATATAAAAAAAATTCCTATATATAATAAAAACATTTCCTACTGAATACTCAGAATACTGCATGGTTTTTTTATTTCAAATATTTTCAATATCAAAACTAAATAGCCCTTCCTCCTACATGAAAGCATTTTGTATTATTTCTTTTAAAAAGATTATCTTGTTTAATCTAATTTTTCTCGTATTTGTTATTTGAATAAAAAAAACTGAAATGAGCAAGCATTAACGAATGAAGCTATGCTTGATATTTGTCACTGTCATTTATAGGACCTAAGATAACTAAATTTGTATTCGAATACAGGAATATTTTTTTCTTTGCTAATATTCTTTCAAAGCCATATTTCTGTAATCCATGTTTTGACACAAAGGGCTCCTAGCATTTAAAAATATGTGTAAAAGCATGAATTGTATTTTGATATTAAGTTCTAATATGCACGCATATATATATATTTATATACATCAATTTTAAAAAAATACGGTTACATACATATTTAAAATATTGAATTATTCTAGTTTCTAGTAATATTATAGAGAATTATGTATATGTCTGTGTGTTAATAATAATAATCACTTTCCAAAATTAATGTATTAATTAACTTTTGAAACTAAAAGACATTTCCTATCAAAGGAAAAGTTTCATGATCGAATGAAACAGCATCATTTTATGGAGCATATCACACTAAGTACCTTTCGGCACTGACAGGAGTAGTACAGTTTATTAATAATAATAATACAAAATGTGAAATATAGTTTTTTAACTATGCCCTTTTACAGTGTGTGAAGATTAGAAAAGTAGATTTATTCCTATAATTTAATTCTGCAAGTGCCCTATTTTCTTAAAAATATCAATAGTATTAGAAAATTTTCTTTTGAAGTCTTTTATCAGATTCTAAATGTTTTTTATCATTTGAACTGAGGAATTAAAAAAAGATATATTTATTAGCAGCATATGCTTGTTAGTGAAAGATTTTTGGAATCTATGAAAATTGAATGCTCTTCAAATAAAAATAACATTTTTCTTTTCGAGCTTGCAGAGTATTTTCTTTGTAGTTAAATATATCTACTTTAATATCATGATAATGTAACATTCCCCGCCCCCCTTTAGTGAGAAAATATTTCCTCCAGCTGTGTTGCCTTTGTGTTTGCTAGACACCTTGAGATAACCTGATGTTGCAGATGTTCTCTTTTCGGGGCCTGAGGCATCTATAGCTGAAAGGACACACGTGGCAATTCCTAGCCCAGAAGACAGTGATAGTGTTTTCAGAGACAATGGAACATCCAAACATCTGGATGCCGAATTTCCCTATTGTAAGCGGACCCCATGTTCCAGACTTTTCGGCGCGCCTTCCGATGACAGATTGGCACCACTGAAATGACCCTATGCTGGACATGATTATCCGGAAGAGAGGACTGGTAGACACTGAAGAATAGGAGGCGGAGACTGTCGCTCAAATAAAATACGCAGAATGTTTTGGAAAGAAGAGATGGGTTTCTGGGAGACAGCTGGAGTACGCCCACGAGTTCGGTAGATTTGGATAGCGGCCTGAAATGATGACTGATTGACCAACCCGTGAATTCCTAGTGGTGTTGTGTTTACTATTTTATGGAGAACTGATCTTCAAGTAAAACCCTTCAACTTGGACTGTTAAGATGTAAATACAACTATTTAATCAAGATAAGAGCGAGTTGTTCTTTGTACATATATAGGGCTATAAAATAAAGAAGCGTCGAAAAATTCTGAGTATTCTTCGATCTATCAAGATCAAGACATTACAATACGCCAAAAAACTAATGGATTTAGTGGGAAAATTAACGGGGTTTCTATGTTCTGACATTTTTCATAGCAGCTGAAAGTAATAAAATATCGAATCGCAATATTTAAATTCATCATTCCTTTTTTACTTTTGTTTACACTTTTACTAATATATCCATACTAGCTTGTACCCAGAGCGTTGCTGCCACAGAAGAAATAATTTTGAAATTATCCTTTGAAATAACTGTCTTGTTTAATTGGGACTGATAAAAGGAATAATATTTATTTTCGTATCGGAAAGGAATACAAACAGTGAAATTGAATGATATATAAAGGAGAAGCGTAAATAATATTTATTATACTTAATTTTTAAACTTTATTATTGAAGAGCTTTAGGGTAGGTAATGTTTTCTTGTTTTTCCGTCTTCAGAAGAAAGAAACTAATTTCTTGACTCTCCGAATCGTAGCACCCATCATACAACTGGTTATGTGAAAAACAAGGTTTTTTAGGTTCAATTGACAATTAAAGTGATTGACCTTGTGTCTTACTGATGATCATGGAGAAGGCAAGTCGAATGGGGAACTGCAGTCGTTTGAAATCAAAAGGCATGTTGAACGGGGGTGATAACGGGAATACGTGGAGTTAGCATACCTTCTCCGATCAACGTTCTTTAAGGATAGTTGTCCCACTTCTTGCCTCATATTGGTTTTTTGATTCTAATACTTGTGATTAGGTAGAATGTAAAAGTTGTCTCTCGGTTCTTACTTCATCTTGATCGTGAAAGTTTGAAACACGCGAATTTCCAATTTCTACACGATCTATTTTATTGCTTGTTTGTTTGAAAAGCTGAAATTGGCTTATTTCTAGCTGTTGGGCTGTTAGATCTATTAAGTGACGAACGATAGGAAACATATTATTTTTTTCCCGACGCAATCAACTCGGTATACATTTGTATAATTGAAATATCGTTTATAGATTCACTAATAAATACTGTTTACATTAGAAAATTTCGATTGTATGTAATTTACCTTGATCGGCATCGAGAATAATAATTTTATTGTGTATGTGTGAGATAAACTCTGAATAATATGTGCGGTTCGTGCAGACAAAATAGTGAGCACGCTGAATGACAACGTCCTGTGTTGAAGATTATTCATTATAGAACAGAAAAGAATTAGGGCTTGTACAAAGTATTTTTGATTTTATTTCACACATTGGATGACATGAATCGTAATTTTATTTGTTTGATATATATGTGATTAATTCCGAATGATATGTGCCGTTTACTGTTTGACTTTTATCAATAACCAATTTTAAAATATAACCTTCGAAGAAGTGCAATCAATAGGTTTTACAAAGTTTCATCGCAATCATTTGAACAGTATAGAACAGCGCATAGAACACGAACAAACAAAAATTCTTTTTTATAAAACATATATGATAACTGTACTATGTCTATAACCTTCGCGCAGAGGCAAGAAATGAGTTGTCAAATTGCGTAGAAATCAGTTGAATAGTACGGCAGCCTATAAGGTACGAACAAACAAAAATTCCTTTTTATATAATAGATTTATTTATTCTTTAAGAATTGTAATGCTTGGCTTTCTTTGAGAATTGTAAGGGAAGAAATTATTTTTTGTATTTTTCGTCATTCTTTTAACATTTGGTCAGAATTCTCAAGATTAATGATAAAAGATGAGATAGGTAAAATAAAAAGTATTTTCTTTTAAAATTGATTAAACACATAAAACATATTTATGCCATAAAATCGTTGATATAGTTCAGTTAATAATTTTTTATGTAAAAATGGTGCACAATTTTTTATACTCTAATATTTCCGGAAGATACTGCAAAAAACGCTAGAATATTATTAAATTTTTAATTAAAATTTCAAACCTATAGGATTGGTTCCCTCAAACTGTTACCTCAGAAAAGGAGTTGCATATCATTTAGGTACAATAACTATGAAATGCTTAGGTCTAGCTTGAATTTAGCATTTTTATTGAATCTGTTGTATCTTCTTGGCGACTTATTTGGAGGTTAATCCTTGGTTAATGGAGGTGATAAATAGATCCCAAACTATTTTTTATATATTAAATAATTGTAATATGTCTTATGCAGACAAACATTTATTTTTATTGATATAGATTACATATTAGATAATTTTACTAAGTCTATAACCATCCCGTAATTGCAAATAATAAGCAGTCGAAGTTTTATAGCAAGCGGATGAGAAGTACGGCTGCGCATAAGAGATATATTCATTTTTATTCATACAGATTTTGCTCCATTTATAGACAACAATAGTTATCATTCTTTAATTATTGCATATGTTGGTCAACATTTTCATAAGTTGATCTAGAGAGTAGCCTGCAATTACATTCCATTTTTTTGGCGTATAGATAATTTTGAGATGATAAGACTGGATTTGAAGAGCCTGTCAAGCTAAACAACCAGAAAAAGGATTTAATAGTCATCAATAAGTTCAGGGGTTGGTAGTGAGATGTAATTACTATTTCTTGATTTTCCACATAATCACGAAACTTCTCAAATTTCCAAATTACTGCAAGAGCTTCTCGTTTGGTACTGTAATAATTTTTTCTGATGATCTTAGCAATTGACTTTCATACTCAAATACATGATTTTCAAAGCTTTCTCATTTGGTATGGAGCCCTACTAGAGCGTCATTACTGGCATTTATTCTAATAATGAACGGTTTTGTTTCATGAAGGTGAGATAATACAGAAGGTGAAATCAGCCTTCTCTTTAACATTTTAAACTCATACTTCTCTGTTTCACCTCATGTACACTATTATTTTTTGATAAATCACTAAGGTCTGAGCAATTTCGACATAGAGATCAAGAACAAATCTGCAAAAATGACAGAATATCCTTAACGCATGTTGGCCTAGGAATTTTCTGAATGGAAGATACTTTGTCAGTTTCTACTGTACACCTTCTTCTGTAATTCATTGTATAAGATGCTTTAGTCAATCACAAACAAAATGACATTCCCTTTTGTTCAGATTTAGTTTAAAGAAATAGTCTTTCAAAACTTTCTTGATCTTTGATAAAGCGTAGACATATATTTCTTTGATTGACTTTGATTTTTTTAAAACTCGCGGTAGTGGACATATATGCAGTTTTCAACCAGACAAGGGTATCTGATATAATTTTAAAGAATTGGCCTTCGCCAAGATTAATTAATGATCATAACCTCAAATATCCATATTCATTTGAATATTTAAAAGTTATTTGTTAATTTCGGATTTAAAAAACATTTATATATGATTTGTAAACACGGTCTTCGAGACACAAATTTGTTTTTGCATTATTTCTCTTTCATTTTCCTTGTTTTAATAAGTAGATTGGCCATATTCACAAAGCGAATATGATATATGAAAAAATGGGTGCATTTATTTGACTTATGCGATATTTTTCTATTCTTATGGAATATCAACATACAGAATCAATAATTCAACATTTGCATGAAAAACGTCAGAACTTTCATGAATGGTTAAGCAGCAAATGTGGTAGAATTTAATTTTTTAAATGTTGCTCTGTTCTATGGAAAATGCATTAAATGGATAGTATCAGGGTCATAATATGTTCTAGGCTATAGATGTCAGTTGGAAACAAAACTGAGCAAATCAATCGCTGAATGAGCTGGTGATGGTGTATTGGTAAAGTTGTTTCTGTAAGTCCCCAGGATAAATAATTATGCCATTCTGAAATTAATTTTTTAATGGTAGGTTAACCTCATAATTATTTTGCTTTTTTTATTACCTAATTAGATGGCATCTCTCCTTTCTAAAATGCGTTGACATACACATCAGTTGAGAGTCCTTGGAATACTTAAGATGCTTCTGAATTATGTGTAGTTTTAGTTTAGTTATAATAATGTCCTGTTTTAAAGCAACACTGCGGCTATTGTTCTACACTTTCTTTTTTTAATTTACAAATAGTTTGAAACCTTGAAATAATTATTTACGTTCACGTTATTAAATCAAAGCTCTAATTAATCTACTGATTGATTCCTGATAATTTAATTTACTGATTAACTTTATAATGAGTTCTGAAAATATAAAAAGTACAGTGAATGGGAACTAATTCCTGAGAAAAGTTTTTGAATTCTATCAAATCAGGAAATGGAAAAAAAATCGATTGCGACATTCAATCTTTACAAATATTGAAACAAACCAGTTAAAATAAAAGTGTGAAAAATCTTTTTCACCATTAAAAATAAAATAAAATCTATTCAAACTTCTGAAATAATAATCATGATACTGTTCAAATGGATGATTAGAAATAATTCTGTTTATATGAAGCATATCCTTTTAATTATTGTATTAGTTTACATGAGAGTTGCCACTCCTTCTAATGAAAATATATTTGTTAGCATACAATTTATTGTCATTATAATTAAAACAAAAATTTAAAATATTATCAATTCATTAAAAAAATTGATCTTCCATTGAAAGGGCATCATTGAATTTTTAATGATATGAGTTTTGAGTTGGTGCAAAAACTATTTTCTGCAATTAACAGCTTCTGATATTAAAATGACCAAAAGATTCTGCCGACATTAGCAGAAAAGATAATTTAGGATATTTCAAGAAAGTTTCCATTAAATGTAATCTGCAGGATTTTTTTCACACTATGTAGGAATATTCTGTTTTCATCTCATGTCTTAGACAAAATCAATGTGTAAAAGTATCCAAGGAAGGTGAAAAAGGAAGGCATCTGATTTTATCGAGGGACATTTTCCACTTCATTTAAAGCAGGGGTGGGCAGTAAGTCGATCGCAATCGACCGGTAGACAGCCGAGACGTATTTGGGTGACCGCCTTTACTAAAACTTAAGACATGCATAATATAAAAAATATTTATGTGGCACCATGGAAAATTTCAAAAAATAACCGCCTTTGTTGACTAGTTTATTCGCCAAGATTATTGAGTTTTTACACTTTAATTATTAATAGGGGATGCACTTCTTTAAAAAACATTTCACTTTACAGTATGGCACAACTAAAACATATGAATTCAATTAAAATACTTTTCTGTAAATTACAAGCTGTGTTACGAAAGTGGAAATGGAAATCCTACTGCTGATTTAATGATTGGCAAAAGCACGCCCTTGAATGCTTTGATGGAGAGTTTGAATTTCATCATAGCCTTTAAAAACATTTTTTCGGATGATGTATAAAATTGAATTAAAAATATTATTTAAATCAAGGTAGAATTTGTACGAATATAAAATTTATTTAATTGAAAAGGTAATTTTTTAAGTTCTTAAGATAATAGAAAAGACATTTTTATAAGATAACTATTTTAAACGATTTGAATATAAGTTTCCACATGCAAGTCACAACTATTACATTTAGACTTAATAATGTACGGGTAAAAAAAATTTGGAGTGATTTCTAGCAAGATATAATCATGACAATTTTTTATTGCAACTTTAAAAATCTTTTATGAGTAATTTTGATAAATATACGAATTTACAGAAATTTGGAGACTTTTTTGGACGATTACAATTAGCATGATTATGACGTGTTTGGAGAGAAATTAAACCTTAATCTTAAATCTTTCCACGATTAATTATTTGAAAACGGTTAAGCCTACTTTTGCACTTGATTAAACTTTTTATTTAAAGCCTATTTCTTGATTTCTTTCATATTTTCTTTCCTCTGACTGAAGGTCCTCATTCATGACATGCGAACTATCTGCGAAACACTTCTAATTCTTTGGAGCTCCATTAATTAGTTAAGTGAAGCGTTTAACTCAGTATAGTTATAAAAATGTTCAACGAATGAAGCAATCTGAAATTCTTATGATATTTTGTTTATATTTGACAGTTGTAATTAAATAATTAGTAATAAGCTCGATTTCTGTGCCACGTACGTTAGCATTTTATATATAGATATTTCTGAAGAGTTGCCTAAAAACGGAGATGCATTAAATAAAGAAATATTGTGATGAAATAATTAAACTTCGAATTCGAGTGAGTTTTTCGAGAATTTACTTGACTTGAACCAATTATTACATTCATGTGTTACTCATTTGGTAATGTTGTTGTGGAAGAAGAAACTGAAAATATAAATTATATATTCTCTTCATTTCTTGAGGAAATCGCAATTTTTCTCCTTCACATTGACATAATTTAAAAAGCACGTAGTTCAGAATCTGAAAATTACTTTGTCTTTTACATTCCAAAAGTTAAGTATCTTAAATTTAAAAAAGTTTCATATCATTTAACATCGTTCTTTGGCTCTACCTACCTGTGTGAGCCTGCATTTTCAACGATGAATATAGTTAAGACTGTATATCGTTCCCGTGTCACAGACGATCATTTAGAATCCAGTGCATGATTAGCCGTTAATAATTATATACTGAGATATAATCATTGGTTGATAGTATGAACTATAACTACAAGAATCAACTTTTGATGAAAATTATTTATTTGCTAATATATTTTGAATTATTTGATATTAAATGCATCATTTGATATTATTATATTTGTGGCTAATATTATGTTTATAGTTATGTAGGTAAGTACATATTACATATTTATTATTAAGTTATAATAAATATTGAAGCCCTTTTTATTTAGCTCACCACAATGGGTGGCAATGGTTGAAGCACAACATCTTGGAAAAATTCGTAGCCCGTACTCTGGGAAAGTCTACCCACACCTGATTTAGAGAAACAGAAATTGGTTGAGTTGCGAATGGATGACTAGAAGAGGCGAAAACTAGCGATGGTTTAGGATCGTGTTTTCTTTTCAATGATAGTTTTATAGAAGATACAGTAACACAATTTTTTGATCTTGATTCCTTAGGTGTAAGAGATGATCCATGCATCCGTGAAGATCGGGCTTTAAAAATATTCAATGATACCGTGCAATACAACAAACCCAGATAAATTGTAGAATTACCTTGCCATAAACATGTTAAAGAGTCGTCTGATTATCTTATTGTAGCTAAACAACGATTTCAAACTTTAGGGAGGAAATTATAGAGAGATGGATCTTCATTCAAAATATGAAGAAATTATTCAAGATTATCTAAACCAGGGAATAATAGAAAAAGATACTTCTGAACTTTGTAAAAATAAACCCATTTATTATTTGTCTCATCAAGTAGTGAAAAAAAAAGGCAGGGTCACAACCTCTACACGCATAGTATTTGATGCTACATTTCATCAAGCCAAAGAGCTGTCTTTGAATGATTGTTTATGGCTGGGACCCAATTTAAATCCAACCTTGTAGACGTGTTAATAAATTTTAGGCTTAACAGAAGAATTGTAATTTTCCTGGAATAATTAATTGTAAAAACAAAATCACGCATTAAATAAATATGTAAATATTTATTTTTTTTATTTGATTAAAATTTAGGGTTCCAAATGGTTTCTAGCACCAGGGGCCCTCTAGATACTAAGGCCGGCTCTACATACAAATGCAATTTTTAAAATTAAAAATTTACTCTTGATATTTTTTATTTCTGAATAATTTAAAGATAATTCCTCAGTTATATATTTTATCTATATTTAAAGAATTTAAAAGAAAAAGCAACGCAATTTATTTCACAAGAATTGAAAAGGGAAAAATAAATGACAAATACTGGCAGGTATTAAAAATAAACTTCCTCTTAACAATTTCCCATTTAAATCTTTTGTTCTGCTGCAATATTCCAAAAATGATTAGATTTTCCCCCATGGAATTATGGAATTTCTTTTTCTTGTAAAAAGACATTTAATTTCAGGAAGGAACTTGTAAAGCAGTTAAATTCGGTGAATATCATTTAAACAATTAAATATCTCCATTCTTCAAATTCTGAAGTATTTGCGTCTTTAAATTTAGATGTCGTGCGAGCCAATTTACCCTAGCCATTACCATAATTGATCTAAACTCCATCTCTCATTGGAACTGGTCAATTGCATGACGGTAAAATAACGAGCGTTATATGGAAAAGGATGGAAGAAAATAAATATAGACCTTCTTAGCCATAAAACTTTATTTTTGGAATTTGGAAATATGTAACAGATGATGATGCCAACACTTTAAAATAAACAATAACGAAAGTTGGTGTTGTCACCACTTTTTAAAATACTAATTTAACAAACACATTATTTACAATAAAATACTATACTATTTGACAAATTAAATATATATGAAACAAAACTGTAAAGGAACATCAAAATTGTAATAATAAAGGAAAATACAGTTCTAGGATGATGAAGTCTTTTGGAAGGCATCGCACTACTTTGAAAGGAACCTCATATGTAGTTTATAAGGATTTCTTGAACGGAGGTCGGGCAGGAGCACATGAGTACATGTTTCCAGATCTTTTGGAACGTAGATTCGTTGAGAGCCGTGACGAAGGGGAAACGTAGGGCTTATGGTTCTGAAGAGTCGCTGCAACCGTACTACATAATCAGGACATCTATCAATACTTTTATCATCGTACAACTGTCCAGGCAATCGAAGACTAGATCCATAGACTAGTTCTGCAGCAGAAGAATTGAGAACCTCACGGAGAACAGTACGGATTTCGAGTAAAACCAGAGGAAGTGCATCTAATCAGTCAGCTAGGTGGCAGATCAAAGCCTGCTTCAATGAAAAATGAAGACTTTCCACTATTCCACTGCACCGTGGGGCATATGCAGTACGAGTGAAATGAACACCAATACGTTTTGAAAGAAAAAGCCTGTACAAAAAGCCCCGATCCAAATCGCCCGCCCCTGTCACATGTCAACCTCTGAGGCGTGCCGAATCGAGAACCCAAGTAGTCACAAAAGCTCTAGCCATGGTCTCTGCCTCCATGTCACACATTGGAGCAGCCTCCGGCCACCTAGTAAACCTATCAATCATAGTTAGACTGCATTTATAACCACGCACAGGAAGTAGTTTTATAATATCTAAGTGGACATGTGCAAATCTCTCATCAGGAGCAAGCAATTTTACCGATGGGGTCTTAGCATGCAAGTGAACTTTAGACTTGACAATCAATGCAAGCCTTGCACCACACCCCAATGTCTTTATTCATATTAGGCCAAGTGTATTTTGAAGCAACAGTGTCTACTACCGCTTATCCCCGGATGCCCATATATGTTATTCGTCAAATACTTTAAGTATTAATTGAATTTTACATAAAATCTATTTTTGTCAGTAGAACTACATTATATATAAAGATTGCATTATTTGGCATCTGTATTTTCAGCAAATTACCACTGAATTTTATATTACCTTCCAAAATCTAATACTATAATACGAGGAATGGTTGTCAAGTCGAAAATCGCCCCAGAATTAATAAACTCCGGTAAACTTGGGGGTCTGGGGTTTTTGGCCACGAGGAATCGATTGGCGCCAGTTTTGAAGCGCTACGGTCGAGCAGTTCGGAGTTACAGATAGGATATTTTCAAAATTTATTAGTTCGCCATAATGGCTATAGATGGCAGCACTTAAATTTTCTTTGTCTATTGCCTAATAGGTTTCAAGTGGTAAAGTGCTGCCATCTATAGCCAATATGGCGAACTAATAAAGTTTGATGACCACACGATTCTTTTTAAATCACAAAATTAATGTAAAACAAATATAAAAGAAAAAAATAAGGATAACTTTGATATTTTTACTAAATTTTCTTTTAAAAAAGTACGATTCTAATTCCACTGCTTTTTATTAAGGGAAATTTGTTAATGAAATTTTGAATTTAGCGCTCGTTCGTTAACTAAAAAGATTCGTTCTTTTTGATTCGTTCAAAATTCCAATTTCCAAATATTCGAATTTCCAAAAAAGCATTTAAGGAACTGATTTCGATTTCAAATCACCGTCAACAAAGTCCGACATTTCAACATTCATCAGATTTCAAGCTACATTTTCAACATGCAGAACGCACCTCTACATGAAATTCTTCAAGGAGCCAGAATTTTGGAACAACAAGCGATCAACTCAATTCTACTCGCAAATGGACAACTAGAAGACACCGTCATTGTCAGATTGCTTCTCCATTACGCCGAACAAGCTTACCCGACCGTCAAAGTTGCCGTACTTCACCCTGAATTTGTCGCACGCTTCTACGTTACAACAGCGGATGGCGCTTATGAAGGAATGGCTCTTCTCAACGATATCAGCGACCAGAACAAGGCTTCCAACTATCTATACGGCGTTCAACAAGGATTCGACGTGCTACTCATTCCCATTCACAAGGGAGCTCAAATGGATAGAGGCGAGCACTGGATGCTAGGAATTTACGAAGCAAGCTATGGAGAACGTCAACTATTAGTCTGCGATCCAGTCGACAACCCGCTGCCCATCGATGCTGTTTTGAGAAAATACTGCGACACGTTTTGAATACCGTTGTTACGAATGAAAAGCTGAAAGGATGCATCGTGAAACCTTGCAACGCTTACAACCACCAATATGACGCGTCTTCCTGCGGAGTTTACATCGTCTTTTATGCTCAACAATACCTCTCTCATCGACGCCTTTTCCTGGACAAGAATTTTCAAGAAGCGGATGAACGGAAGCAAATTTATGAATTCGTTGTGAACAGTGACCAATTGAACATGTCGGGACCATCTGAAGCCGCATCTTTCACATCTTCACCAATGGTTTCACAAATTTTCTTATGGCATGTATTGTTTTGATAAATCACAATTGAAAATTTAAATCTTCGAGTTAGCTTCGATACCTGTTTTCTCCGAGCGGAGCTCGGTCACCCGCTGGTAGATTTTAATTCTTGGTTCGAATCTTGGAGATTTGTCCATAATTCCAAATCGGACAATAAAGAAAATTCTAGATGGCGTATCTGCCATAACATTACCCATACCAGGCAAGTAATTAATGCTCATAGTAAACTGTGATATAAAATCTAACTGTCTTAAATGCCTAGATGCAGCCTTATCCTGTTTCTGCTTAAACGCAAAAATTAAAGGCTGTGATCTACATATAGGGTAAAAACGTATGCTTCTAAAAAGTGCCTAAAATGTTGTATGGCGCTATATACCGCTAATAATTCTCGGTCATACGTTGAATATTTACAATGAGGAGGGGAAAATTTCCTCGGAAAAAAAACCTTAGAGATTTAGGACCTTCGGAAAACATTTCTTGCAAAATTCCTCCCATAGCAAAATCGTTGCAATCTGTTACCAACGCCAATTCTGCATCTGATGGATGGCAGAAAGACGTTGCTTTAGCATAGCATCCTTTAGATCTGGGAAGCTTTGTGTCTCATTACTCCATTGAACCTGTCTTTGATCGCTTTTTTTGCACCAACTAAAAGTCGATTCAATAGAGACAAAATGGTTGCATATGTGGTATAAACTTATGATAATAATTAACCATACCTCAAAACCGACTCAAATCACTAATCGAGTTTAGGGTTCTAAAGGATTGCCTTGAGATTATCACGATGCGGATTGCATCCATTACTCTTCATTGTGTCACAGAAAATCTATCGTGTTCTTTCCAAACTCGCATTTAGATTCCTTTATTACAATACCGTAATTTCTAAATCGGCTGAACATTTCCTCCTAATGCCATTTATGCTGGATCCAATTTTCACTGGACACTAAAATATAGTCAAGATAAGGGAAGCAATAATAGAGTCCTTAAAACCTCATTCATAAACCTTTGAAAAATCTACGCAGCATAGCAGAGACCAAAATTCAGGAACGGAAATTCAAAAAGATCGAATGGTGTAATAACTGCAGTTTTGGGGATATCTGGTTGGTGTAGGGGAATCTGATGATACGCACGTGCTAAATCTATTTTTGGAAACACCTGCTTTCCCCTTAGCATATACATATAAGCTTGAACATGGGGAATAAGGTATTTATCAGGTATGGTAATACGATTCAAGGCTATGTAATCACCCATTGGATCAGATAAATCTTTGGGAACCATATACAAGGGGCTTACCCAATTACTTTTAGATGGTCTACAAATTCCCCTTTCCAACATGTACTCGAATTCCTGTTTAGCAATTTTGAGTTGGCCGGGTTTAACAGACGTGCTCTTGCACTTACAGGTGGCCCAACAGTTGGAATGAAATGTACCATATCGTGTTTGATAGTACTTTTAGGAAAGGAGTTTGTGTAATTTCCTTAAAATTCCGCAAAAGTTCCAGATACTCCATATTATATTTAATGGTTTACGCCACCGGGATTTACCTTTCACTGTCAGATTAGTTAAAGGATCGACCAAACAGAGTTTTTTTCAAATCCATCAATAAACCAAAGTCTTGCAAAAATTCTGCTCCGATAATTGGTTTAGTAACCTCTGCTACAATGAACAGTCATTGAAATGTGCGACTTAATTCTATGTCGAGTGACATCAATTTGGTTCCACACGTTGCGATTCTAGTACCATTAGTTAAACACATTTTGATAATTTTGTATTGAATTGGAAGAAATATTTAACAAAACGTGGATGTTTTTAAATGCTACTGTCAATATAAAATAATTAAAATTACTTTTTACCTAACATTTATGTTTTAAAATTACTATAAAATTCCCAGAAAAAATATTAAAAAGTGTTATCAATATTCATTTGTTATGGAATTAATAAATTACTCACTCTGGGGAACCTGTAATCCCTAGAGGGCGCGTCCCCAGATGGCGGAAAGGGGAATGCCTCCATCGGTTATCCTTTGGGTGGTAGGAGAGAAATAAAATATTTCCCACGGTCTAAACAAGCAGAAGCCCAGCCTCCTTGAGGCAATGGAAACCATTCTTCTATGGATAGTGCATTTTGGACACATTTGAATTTTTTATTATCTATTGAAAACGACAACTATAAGTTAATAATATTTATTATACAAGGTGGTTTTAATTGAGGTTACGATTTCAAAAATCGATAATTTTAAGTTGCTTAATTATTTGAAAACTACTGGTTAGACTGACTTGGTGTTTTAGCTCAACAATCATGGGAAATTAGAATTCTGTTTGGTGAAGGGAAAATTTTCCAAAATGAGCCGATGGATGGCGCTCTGAGCGAAAAAGAGTGAGGGCCGATGGATAGTATTTGGGGGATGAGGAAATGGCGCTTGGATCGTACAAGAATCCAGTTTGATTGTTAATTTAGGGTGGCGCTACAATCTTTCATTAAAAATAAAAAGAATATAAAAAGATATAATGGATATGATACTCCAGTTATGTTTGAATGAATTTTTTGTTAAAATTTAGTCAGAAATAATATTTCTGAGTTGAATAATTTACGTATGTATGGTTTTCCAATATAAGGGCAAATAAGAAAGCAGTCAGTCAGATTCAGCCGTTACATTTTTCTATTTTATTACCACTATTGTAGTAGCGTATGTTTTCAGTACTATATAATAAATTGAAACTGATGAAAGGTAGGCGCCTTTTGCGATGTTCAGACCGCTCGTTGAAGTGATCCTTGAAAGATCAAATCTTAGAGTGGCAAAGATCTATTGCAGTTCCTTCAATGGAACGGTCAACACATCTTTGCCAGTCCTTGATGTGATTTTTCAATAAGCGGTCTGAACACCGCAAAGGCCTAAAAAAAAAAAACAATGAAATGTGTATAACAAACAACCCCCCCCCCCCCCCCAAAAAAAAATACTACCGCAAAAACTCCCAGTTGGGTTCCTTTAGCCGAATTAAGTTATCACTATGATGATGGTTTGTAAATTTGTAATATGCTATTCATTCCGTCATTGCAGGAGAAATTGTTACTTTCGTATTAAAATTTTTTTTAACAAAATGTTTTCTCTTCTCCATATTATGTGAATGAACATTTCTTTATTTTTGTGTAATTTATTTTTAGTCGCAGTACCTGAAACCTTGATTAAATCTTTAGTATATTTTCGTTATAGGTAATTTTAATCGTGTTATTAACATGAAATGAATAACTTCCTATTCATATATTGTTAAATAAAAAATTGTATTGTAATACTTATATCATAGCTGTAATTTTTTTCTCAATATAGACTAAAATTTTGGTGATACGCTATTAAATTTGAAAAAATATTTAACGAAACGCTAATGTTTGAATACTGCTACCCATTTAAAAAATGAATTAATTTTACATAGCATTTATATTTTAAAATTACTATAATAATAACCTCTCATAAGGAATTTTTAACATTATTAAACTATAAAAATACAATTCTCATTGTTCATTATTCATTTGTTTTGTTACATTATTCATTTATGTTTTGAAATTAATAAATTACTGATATTAAATATCAATTGTTTAACGATATGCTTTTCCTCTTTTATTTTTGTATGATATTACAAAATGAAGCAAACCAATATAAACTCAAATTATAAAACATGTAAAAGCAATTATACGTAAAGATAATTTATTATTTAATGCATTTCTTTTAATATTGAATACTCTTTTATTTGAAGTTGATTGATCACTGGCAAATACATTTTAATTTGCGTAATATATATTTCAGAAATTGTTTTAAATTGTATTTTGGTGTATGTTATTTTACAATGATAAGACCTTTAAAAGTTTGTTTCTATCAACCACCAATATATTAGAAGCAGGCATATATGAAAAAAATTAACTAATTCTATTTTCAGAATTTCTCACAGAAGCTTCATCGATTTTCATGGTCCATTTTACAAGATAGACCATTCTACGCAGAGTTACTAAATTTAGAATAAATATCTTTGGGAAGAAAAAATGTACCATCAATGTAATCACAAAATGATAACATACAAATATATAAAACAGATAATTATTCATTTTAGAAAAATTTAATAAATTTTATTAATTAAATAAATTAAGTACGCATCTTAAATCAGTCTCTATGATGACTCTTTTCACTGTTGCAAATATGCAGAGAAGATTATAGGTATCATATAACTTTTATAGTAAAAATGTTCCATTTATATTTATGAATGAAGAGATAAAGTTGTCACATATAAATACAAACGTAAATACAAGACTTTTAAGTATGAGATGTGGTGCATTTTTATAACTATATTAAGTTTGATAAGTGAATTATTCCATATGCACATGAATTTGTTATGGAATTACGAGAAATTCTTGAGCCCTGGGTGTATTTTATTTATGATGCATAAATGTATAACTTCCAGAATTTGAAAATAATTTCCAAATTGATGTAATAATATTCGTGAAGATCCCTCACTACATAATATTCTACTTCTCTCAGAATATATGATAATAGTTTTTGTTAATTTTGACTTTGATGGAGAAAATCTTTTAATAGAAAATAATATGACAATCTTACCAATGCAACAAAAGAAAGGTTTTATAAATTAAATGCAGATAAATGCTAGGAGGCAATTAAATATTTCCTAAAAGATCATAAATATAAAAATTACCAAGCTAACGTTGAAAATTATTTTCAGTATCTATTTCTTCTGGAAATATTTAGAATCAAAGAAATAATTATTAGATATTTAAAATTCTACACTTATTCGGGAATATTTGTCGTATAAGAATACTGTTTACTTAATGATTTATGGCGGCCATATAATGTTTAATTAAAAATAAAAAGGAGACAAAGATTATGGTACGCTGTCCATATACGCTATTGCTGTCCCATCAATTTTTCTGTAATAATGACAGGTTTGCATTTAAAAAAATCTAATAACTACATACTGTGTCTGTATTGGTATTCTATAGATTAAATTGTGAATATCAAATTTAACATAGAAACAAGTTTAAAAAAAGAGATTTTGTAGGTGGGTGTGCAATTAACTTTAAAAATAAAAACTTCATTATTATTTTTCTCATCAAAACATTAAACAGCAGCAGAATCATTCATATTTTACTATTCCCTCAAATGTGGCTATATAATTTGCTGAATTATATTTCAATTCAATAGTTAGAAAATGAATTAATCTTTATTAACTTACACATCAGCGTAGTTGTTTTAAATTGTATGGAAGATATAATTACATATTTTAGAAATTCAAAAATTCAAATTATGTAAAAATAAAAATTAAGGATTCAATCTGATCAAATATATTTCACAAAAAGAAGACAGTTCACATAAACATTAATAAATTTTTAATTCTGAAAAAAAAATCTCGGTTTCGAAGACTATTGACTGTTGTTAGTGTGGTCTTCTAATAATTTTTGAAGGAATTTCTTAAAAACATTTTTTTTAGTGATGAATATTCAGTGTATTCCAAAAAGCAGATTTTTCATGAGTAAAGACAATCAAAACCGATTTTTTTATCACACTATCATACAATTTTTTTTATCTTCTTTTTATAAAGAAGGAATGATTCGGAAATATGTTTACAAATTAGTTTCATGTTGGCATCAATCACGCCATTCTTGACAAGTACGTCACTACCAAAGCCATGTACTATTGATTAAATTTTGTTTGCAAGCGATTTTTTCCGTCTTTATCAACAACAATTTCAAACAGGCTGAAAAGAGTTGACGATGACGAAAATCTTTTTGACTGGTTGTCTGCGGGCGTAAACGGAAGACTGTTTTCGAAAGTGTGGACGGTATTTGCCCATCTGATAAGGCCTTATATATTGCTTTTACATACTTTTTAAAAATTTATCTGTGCATTGGAAAGAAGATATCAAAACGGATGTTTTTCAGGACCTACTTTCATTTTATTGATGATAGAATTTCTTCTAAAATTCTTTAAACGGTGCAATAGAAATTTTGTAAACTTCCAAATATTTAAAAACACTTTGAGATGTCCGAAAACAATATTGTTTTCATAGAAACCTGTGTTTTTATTCCTTCTACATATTTCAGTTTACTTCATAAAAAAGAAACCTCAATAACAAACGGAAAAGATAGAAATACTTTATCCATAACAAAACGTTTGAAAATTATAGGTGGTGTGTATACAACACTCTTAAGCTTCCTTTTTTTTATATCACCTGTGGGGAAGTTCACCCCGTTTTCGTAAATATATTGCAAAATATTAAAAAATATGAAGACAGTAGGATAATGATATGATTAACGGAGCGCCCAACCCATCGAAGGGGGGGGGGATCTCCGGTAGAAGAGGAAGTTTTGCTAGGACCTGATTTTCGTTGTTAGGCGTGATCGTCTCCGTATATATGTGATGTGATAGAAAAGCAGGACAATGAGGCACAAAAGAGACCGTGAACTGTGAGAGTCTGATGAGATCAGGAGGAGAGAAGGTGAGGACTAATCGTAACGGTCATGATCAAGCGGTGGATTTGGGGGAGACAATCAGGCTCTTCTGGAGAGGGGGGGGAAAGCACTTTAGTTCGAAGTACGAAAAGTAACGTCGTGAAGCGCAAGATGTAATTTGCTGTTAGGATGAGGTGGGAGGAGCAGCATGGCTTGGGAACATGCTGCCTTTACAGAGTAGTTATTAAGAATGATTTAATTAAGATAAAAAAAATTAGGGAATTTAGAGAAGGATATTGCGGTGTTTTACAATTCTTACATTAGGTTGGATGAAGAAAATATTTAAACTTCGTTTTCGTACAAAAATAGTGGTGGGTTTCAAAGTCTTATGTATTTGTTTGCAGATAAAAGTCAAATAAAATATGGTAGAAATTTACAGAAGAATTTCTTGTTTAAATTTAATGTTTCGGGCATTTCTCTCCTTTTATAAAACAAAAGAATGAATACTGTAATTAATTTGCATGGTTATACGATTAACATTTATTTACACAAAAATTGTTAATTATTAAATTGCTTTTATTTCTTCTTAAATGATGTCTCAAATTATTAACCTTAAACTGCGTCTAATATGATGCGAATGCTATGATTCTGTCCATTCTTTTGGCGGAATTTAATTAAGAATTCATGACCATGTAACGTTATTGTGAAGCTTTAGTACTGTTTGTTTATTTTGATACGACGAATTTCCGGAGAAAAAGCGTTAAAAAGCGTTCTTCAGAAAACTATTTAGAACGAGCTTTCTGGATCGAGAGGCGTTGCATTGCTGTCCAACTAGAAGGAAAAATTCGGAAACGACCAGAGCACTTCTGAGTCCATTGCTTTATTCCGCATTACCTCTGTTTTTGTAATTATGTGATAAAATATTAACAGACCTTGATGTTGGAAATTGAAATTATAGCATTTTGTCATTTTAACATAATTTGTAATTGTAATGCTGGACATTTTAATTAAAGAATCATGTGGTAGATTTTTGATTCTCAAAGACAGATTGAAATCAGCATCACAAAAACAGAAATAATATTACATACACTTGACCAATTCCATTAGAGATCTGCTGTAAAAAAATAGTTTTCCCAAAACATGCTATCTCTATCACCGCGCAGAAGTGGCTGTATCTAAACAGTATGGTGCCCCGCAACAAACACTTCGAAAATCTTTAGGACATAAAAAATATGACTAATTATTGAAGCTCTTCCTTTTTAGGTATTTGATTGTTCTTTATATGTTTTTAGTAATTTTTAATTTCCAGTTTGGCAGCCTGCAACAAGCTTTGTGAGTTTATGTAAGATCTTGTGTCGCTCCTTATGAATAGGACTTGTCTTTTATTCTGTAATTCTCCACTGCTAACGAATTTTAATTAAATGTCCCTAATCTTAATTAAAAGTCTGATTTTACTTAAATGTCTAATTTTAATTAAATTTCTGAATTATATATTCCTGTATTTTACTTATAAGCAAATAATTATATATATCACGAATCGCATTTTAGTTCAATTAGTGAAATCTAACTTTTTGTTTCGGATGAAGTTTAATGACCATTAATTCTGCAATGCTCATTAATGAATACTTTCTCGCTGCTTTTAATTTCATAGAATGCATGGAAAATCTACGTACAAGAAGGCTTCATCTCGATTACTTTATTCCTGATTCTCGCATTCATAGGGCCATTCTATCGCCAGACTCATTGTCTTTTGGACGTCTGTTTTTGCCATTTTCACTGAATAAACATTAACAACGACCCTATGTTTTCTGGTAATTTTTCATCTATTTAATGCCTATTATCCTTGCTCTGAATTTGTCTTTCGAATTTGACAACGCTCTCTGTGAACATCGGTACTGATGTTGTAGCTATGCTTCTGGTTCTCATTTTAGTTTTTCTTGAATAACTTTAAATCTCCCCAATTCTCAGACTTCACGTTTATATCAAATTAAAGGATGTAAAATTCCTTACATTATAAAGCTTTTATTTTTCTTCAAATTTTAATAAATTTGAAAATATATTTTTTTAATTACTTTTTCGTTTTCAATAATTTACGACCCCCTAGATCATCACATCCGCATGTTACCGGCATGAAAAATTTTCTAAAAATGTGTTTTCACTTTAAAAAATTCATAGCTTAAACACTTTTTGTTATTTTTTTAAATTCATTTTTTAAAGTTTACAAAAGTTTGTAGATTTCGTATGCAATAAGGAATGAGTGGCTTTATATCTATCCTGTTTAAAGATTAATTTTAAAAATGAAAAAAAAAAATATTGAATTCTCTGTGTAACAGTAAAGCTTTCAAGGAAATAAAAGTTTTTAAAATCACTCACTTACGCTTACTGAAGAAGTAAAGTAATAATGAATTTTAACCCTTCAGTGTATCGTGTAGCCTTAAGGTTACATGTTTTTTTTTTTTTTTCCTCGTTTATAAATTTAACATGATTGTTCCAAAGGGAATGAGCAATGAATGCTTGGAAATCCTTTTCCTAAATGTTTTTAATAAAAATTTGTAAAAAAGACTGATAATTAATAATAGAGGAAGTTAGATTTTATCTGGAAACTTGGGAAAATACCCAGATTGTTGTAATATGAATAGTTCTACCATTATAAATACAATCAAAATATTTTTTATTTGCTTCGAAAAAATATATTGGTAAAAAATGAAATTATTTTTATTACAGAATTGTTATAATGAGATTTGTGTCATTGGGATATCGTTTAATTTATAATGTAATCAAATGGCACATTTTAATTAATTTTTTTTAATTTCACGAAAAAATACTTTAAAATTTTTAAATAATTTTCTTGAATTATATGCAACT
>JAPMOQ010011036.1:157452-176084 GCA_026543055.1 Argiope trifasciata | reverse complement strand
GATACAAATTAAGAGAATCAGAGTAATTAATCAAAATTCAGATACAACCAAATAAATTATTTTCGAATAGTGCAACATTTGTATCATTGTGATTCTGGAAAACAAGTGGGTAAATTTTGATTTCATTAAATAAATCGATGCTATCGGTATTGTCTTAAAAGTCGCATTTTACAATAAGATAGTTTACAATTTTCTTAAATGTTGTCCGTGTACTTGTGGTGGAAAGACGTAAAGCACAAATTGAGACGTTTTTGTCACAAAGTCGCCAACGATATGCCACACATGTCACCAGGCAATTGTCACAGAAGGGAAAAAAAAAAAAAATGTTTGCCACACGCCAACTGAGGTTGTTTGCCGGAACAAAGTTTACAGCAGAATAGTCTTAGGTCACAAATTAATTCACTTAGAAGATATATTTTTTCCCCCGATAACTATGTGGCATCGGATGCTTCGCTGCGAATTAGTCGAATGCTTTAGTATACGCTGTTGTGAATTTGTCGCCGCAAATGGTTAAAAATTATATATTTGTGATAAATCTTGAATCAATTTTTAAACAAAATAATGGTACTTTCGATTAGCTTAAGACTATGAAATTGGTGTTCATAAACTATTCGCAAATGCAATAAGATTCAAAGTGACAATATTTACTTTAAATGGTGGAGGTGATATGGCATAGCTGATATACTTTAATTGAAGTTATATAATGATTTAAAAACATACACTAGAAGACATTTTTTTTCTTTGGCAATTTCAGCCAGTGGTGAAAGGCACTTAGAAGCACAGAACCATCTACGAACAAAAACCTTTCAAAAGACCACACTAATGATAAATATTACTGAAAAAAAAGGAACATATTTTCATAATGCTTAGATTATAAATGTGTTCACAAACTGAGAGGTATGCTATCATTTTCAGTTGATCTATTTTTAATCGAAAACTGGAAGATTATATTGCATAAAAGTCTATTGCTATACTATATAGATTAAACAGCTTTAAAATATTTAGAGAGTTGCGGTGATATTAAAAGATATGCATTAAAATTAAGTGAAAAATAAAAAAGAATGATAATGAATACAAACATTTATATTAGCTTATTCCCATGAATTATAACAATAGATCTTATGGAAATTTTTTTAAAGCAATGTTTGGTCTACAGCCTTAATTCACTTAACTTTGATTGGAACCATTAGCTCACATCAACAATGTGAAGTCTATCATTTTTTTTAAAAAAGAGCAATATTAATTAATCAAAACATTTATTACTTATATTCACTGATTATGATTGGAAATTCCCTTCAATTCATTAAATTATCTTTCACAAGATTCTAAAGACAAATATTATTTTAGAATGACACGATAAGTTTTGAAAGTTGAAGGTGGAACATTTTGATATTTAAATGCTATATTTGAAATGCCCACAGAAGTTTTATTGAATTCAAAAGTATTTTTAATTGAATAAATAAATACTTTCATATTCCTGAAAAATTTTTGAAATTAAATTTTATATATATTTTATTGATTCAGATGAATCATAATTCCTTTTTGTTGGAAATGATTAAAAGAAAATTTTGAAAGTATTCAAATATTGTAAATCTAGAATAAATTTGTTCGAATCACACTGAGTATTCTAATTATTCCATCACTATTTTGATTAAACACTTGTATACACATATTCAGCACATGGTGATGCTCTCGTAAAAATTTTATTTATATAATATTTTGATAATGCGAGAAAACATTTTCCGCCTCTTCTTTACTACAAAACAGCTAAAAATAAATTTCACGAATAAGAATATTTAAGGTGAAGGAGAAAGAAAAAAGTTTTGAAATTTGGCATATTTTTAATTATTGATGTTTTATTCTCGCTCATCTATACTTATAATAAAGCTCAATGTGTGTGTGTGTGTGTGTTGGCGCTCTACAGGCCAGACCGTTGGACCTACAGCAACCAAATTTGGTACATGTATACCTTGGAGGTCGGGAATGTGCACCTCGGAGCCCTTTTTTCGAATTTTTAATTAGAATTTGAATTAATTAAAATTTAAGCGAAATTTCGACGTTTTTCCGCTATAACTTCCGAAAATATTATCGGATAAACATGATTTTAACATCAATTTAAAGATTAAAAAATTAGCTTTCTAATAGCATCAGTATTTTAACATTTAACTTAAGCTTCTATTCGTAATGAATTTTTAAAGAAGCATTTCAACTATATTTATCAACAATATATTTCGGACAAAACAATAAAATTTAATCTGCAGGAGCACGTTACGAGTGGAAGGGGAAAAATTATCTTTTATCAATAGGTTGCCATCAGATAGATAATTTCCATTGAATTAAGTATGAATGCAAAAAGATTCCTTTGCATAATTTATAGGAATTGAGAATTCCTGAACAGTTTGCTGAAATTTGAGGAAATAATATCGATAACACTGTTTTTTGCAATTAAAAGCCTTAAATAGGCAGGTTTTTTTTTCAGGCGTTCTATTAGTTTCAGAATTAACATTATCATTGTGGTCTTGATTTGTATTAAATCTGTAACTTTATTATCATTATCCTTTCAGAACTTTGATAAGTTTGATAATTGAAATTTCGTTCAGTATTTCTTATTTTGGCGCCTCAAGTGTTGTCTATGAAATTCGCAAAAATTTTTACAGTTTAATGACAATGAGAATATATTTGTTTACCAAAAATATAATAAATAAATCAAAAAAAATTTCTGCTGATGTTTTTTCAGTTGGCATTTGTTTCACATTTAATTGTTTGTCTTGTCTCTTTTTGTCCCTTAATTGCATTGATTACATGATTTAATATCTGCGAACTTTAGAGAATCTACAGACATACATATAAAAATTGAATCTATAGTTAAAAAGCTGATTCTGGGGAATATGAGTATTGTATTTATAACCAAGCATAATTTGCATTTCCACCACAAATGAAACAGTTTTCTTGATTTCATTAACAAGATTTTTTAAACATATATATAAAAGAGAATTATTTTAATAAAATACCCGAACACTTCTTCGAAAATACCGACTTGATAAATAAAAACATTCTCTTTGGTATCCGAACGCGTTCGAAGCACTTTTTTAGAAAACAAGGTGCAGACAAACTTTAATCATATTTCTGGGTTTAACATCATTCAAAATTAAAAACTGAATGTCAATATTTGATATAAATCTTAAAATTTTCACAAAATTGGCATTTAAAAGCATAAATTTAAGCAATTTTTTCAAAAACTTCAAAATGGATACATCAAAAACTATTACTCTCATCCGAACAAAACTTATACCAAAATAAACTGCATGGTTTTCTCTAGGGAATGAACTACAATCATATGTTTATAATTATAAATAAAAATTTTAGAGCCAGTCGAAGATTTATCCTGTAATTTTTAGTAAATTTATGACATTTTTATTCAAACAATAGGCTGTAAATTAAAAACTATTCACTCAATCTGAATTCTTGTAGTTCATTCCCTAGTGAATAGCATAAAGACAAAGTCTACCAAATTTCGTAATAATATGTTAATTATATTTGGACTTATTTGATTTGAAGTGGGCCAAAAATAAATAAAAATCAGTTTTGAGAAAAAGGCATTTAAAGTATACAGTAACATGCTTTAATAATAAATTATGTGTGTACATACATAACATTCACCATATTTATAGGTTATACCTTCTTCCTTCTCAGTTTTTAATAATTTTCCTTTTTTAATCTTTTTTTTCTGGCAATTTTTGCTTTTGGCAGATTTATTTATTCTGTTTTTGTCGAGTTCATCAAATGTTTTAACTGAGTTTGCATTAGGATATACTCCAACAACCTTAAGGATATTCAGTAATCCTATAAAACCTTGGTTAAAATGTATTACAGACCTAATTATCCCAAATCTGACGATTCAGACATTAACAATCTTTAGGTACGAATTTCCGCAAAAACACCGCTAAAGCTCTCATTGTCATTCTTTGTTTTTCTGTGCCAAGCATTTTCCTTATTCAAAACTAAATTTGTGTTTATAAAAATTTGTAACATGTTTTTGGGCTTGTAAATAGGTATTTCCGGTAATTTGAATGTCTACTTCAGGTTAACCGATCATTACGAAAATATTAATATCTTGACTTCCAATTAACGTAGAGACAAAAGTAAACCTGTTTTGGATTGCTCAAACACTGGTCTATCCAATAAAATTATTTTTAGAAAATGTCATTTTTTCCGAAAATCGATCTTTTCAACGTGTTTGGATACCTTAAAGTATGATCACATAAATCCAGAAGCCGTTGAAGTACAGAATGAAATAAGGTTTATTATAGTTCTAAGTGTTGTTGACTGATTGCCGAAATGCTGACATTAAAGTATGGATCGAAGTTCGTATTACCTTCCTCCCTTCGTCATACTCCTGTATAATATGCTCCAATTAGAATTAATTTTCGATTCTTTTTGAAATAAATAATTTCACTTTCTATTTAAACGAAATTAGTATATAATCACGTTTGCAAATGTACTAAATAAGCATTCTACGTTTCCCCTGATTGGTGAACATTAAATACAATCAAAACGCATGATGTTATCCAAACTTTTATAATCAGATTTAACAAATATACAAAATATTTTCTTTTTACATAACTTGATAGTCGTGTGGAATTTTATAAACATGGGGTCTTCTACTCCCTGACAGATTGCAAATACTCTCGGTAGGGCCCTGTGCAGACCAGGCAGTGGCATAATGATCTGGAGGATATAAATGCCCATTGTGACTATCTTAGGAGGCAATATGAGGTAAATAATTATCGTATTTGTGTTATTTTTAAAGAAAAATATCTTCTGGAGGCGGGAAAATAATTCTTTATTCCGGATTGAATTAATTTTTGCCGTACCGCTCATGACAACTGGGAATCTAAAAATTATACCACAGGCACAAGTTATCCTCTCTATTCAATTAGTACTAAGTAATCTTTGCTTTCAAGCGCTTCTTTACTCTTCGATACAAGTGCAGTAACCCTAAAAGTAACTCCAAATGTCTGGGATAAAATATGAAAAGTAAAGATTCTATCACCAATGAAAAGTGTATGTTCAAAATAGAGTGCCAACTCATGTGTCTGTCTTGTTGATTGATTAAAGTTCAAAACAAAACTACGATCTCGTATAATCCTTGTGTAACTACAAAATAAGAAATTACTCCAGTAATTCATTCAATGGCTGGCATCCTGGCCTAGGGGTAGCTCATCTTCCGCGTCATCTGGAAGCCCTGGGTTCGAGTTCTGATTCGGGCATGGTTGCTCTTCCCTATGTGTTCTATCTGTGAGGTGTATGAAAGTAGTCCCCTGCAAAAAGGAGTTGTATAGACAAGTATGTGTCATCTTCACATGAGCTAGAATTTAGATTTTTGTCCTCGGGTGGCCAGGGGTCATTACCCTCAGAAGATACTGCTCCCCCTTTCAGTGGTAACATGGATACGATTTTATCATCTATCATTCAGTCACTGAAAAAAATTAAAGTCATAAATCGTTTATCCTTGTAATAAATCGAGGCAATATAGGTAATCTTGTCATAGAAACAACTGGGTCTGATTTCATCAAGTGAAATCAATAATCAATGCCTCCCGCTTAATTTTGAATTGTTTGCTTTTAGTCGCACTATAGCCAATTGGTCTGAGATCTATTCTAAAAGACATCTATATATTGAAATTTAAGCTAAATTATCGATGAAGAATGCATGGGATAAATTAAAATAAAATAATTGAAACCTTTTTTCTAATTTATTGCTTTGAGAAAAAAAATATTTAGCGCCCTCTGGAAGAAGCAATATCTACTTTCACTGGACTACACATTTGCAGTTAGTTTCATTTTATAAATATTCGCGCTAATTTAAACAGCAGTAAGTTTACATTCCCGTAACATGTAGGTCTAGGTGACACATACTGGTCAATCCAGTTCAGCTGCTCCCTTCCAAACGCGTGACCGCGTTCCTGAAGTGTTTGTTAATCTTGTCAAAAAATTTGTTTAGGTTTATTTTGTACACATGTGATAATTTATTAAATTAATATATGATGGATATTTTAATTTCAAAATTTATGATGCTTGTACCGAATTTTGTTGGAAATAATCAAACTTGCCTGGGATGAAAACTTTAAACATCCTGTTTGAAACATGTATTTACGTGCTGTGTAAAAGCAATTATAATATCTTACTCATTAACCTAGACGATTTTAGGCTGTTCAAGGTCTGAAATATTTACCTTTCGTGATTTGGGGTAAGTAATCATGTCTCTTTGTTTGATAACATTCTTGTTAAATGATGAATTTTTGTAAGGAAGTTGTTTGATTTTCTCCCTCAATTTAGCGCAATTCATAAACGAATATGACAGCATTTTTTTTTCGAAGTTTGCTTTAATTTCTTTTTTCTCTTTTTCGTGAATTGTCTAGATTCAAATTTCTTTTATAAAATACGATTCTGAAGCATATGTTGACATGTTTTTGATATATATATTTGTATGTTTTTAAAGTATCATTTTTTCAAAGTATTTAGGGAAGAAAATATTTGTGGGGGTTCTAATGAAGTATTTGAATATATTTTTTTAATTTATTTATAGTCTGGACTTTTTTCTCCTTCCTATTGTCATTCTTAAAAAAAGTTTGATTGTCATGGAAAGAGTTGTGAATGTTATTGGCATGAAAGTACTATCTCACAGCTGCATCAAATTTATATTTGAGCTGTTATTTATATATTTTCAGTATTTACTTGAGAGGATTATAATTGTACTTCACCTTTATTAGTTCATATTTAAAAGAAATGTGTACAGAAATATTATAGTGAATGAAAAAATTTAATTAAAATACAGTTTTTTAAAAACTAAAATGCTTTTTTTCATAATATATTGTTTTGGTATTAAGTTATGCAAGTTAGTTATGGGAAAATTGTTAATATAAATGTGAAGTTATTAAAATATCATCATGAATAGAATTATTCTGTTAAGAATTTAGTAACGAGAAATTATATCATAATTTTGCAAACTCTTTTATTTAGAGGAAGCTAGTGCTATCATATAAAATATATGTCCTAGATAACATTATGCATTTTTTCATGTCTAATGCATTTTTTCCTTTTTGAAGATAATCTTTATATCTATAAAAATAATTGTTTTTGTTTTGACAAACTAACTTCAATATTTTTTGAAAGAAAAAGGTCTAAAATTTAACTTAGAATTAAAAATACACTTTATTATTAGATTCATCTCAAGCTTTAATTAGTATTAAATGACAGGATGTGAGAGGGGTGGCGGTATTGGAAATATTTGATTGGTTTTAAAATATAATTGTATGCAGTTTATTATTGAAAAATCTAAAATATGATGCATTAGATCTTTTAAGGAATTAATGTTTGGTTATAACTTCAGAAAATTATGAAATTTCAAGAAAATTCTCAATTTTTTTTTTGAAAAGTTAATTGAATTGAATTAAATACTTAGATATTATATAAATAAAATTTTTTTTTTTACTATTAATGATTTTATTATAAACTTAGATATATCTGGGTTATGTTTTAATAAGACGGTATAAATATTTTATGGTTCATATTTAAAATTTGTTTTATCTTTATCAAAATATGCAAAATGTGTTTCAAACATAGAAATAAAACTTGTGCATTTAATATAATAAAAATTAATATGTTTATAAGCATTAAACTAAATTAATATGTATTATGTAATAACTTATTAATTTTATAACAAGAAAAATAAGATTTTAATTTTTCTTATTCAAATTGTGTTAATAACATCTGTAAGATTTTAAAAAAGAGTTCCAGTGTCCTGATTCCCACATGGTTAAGACAAAACTAAATAACAGATCAAGGTAAGGCTGATTGATTAATTGGGTTAACATCCTATTTTGAAAATGCATAATAGGCTCATAAATTTAGGATATATTATAGGAATATAACTGTAATTTTAAGCTATATTTAAGCAATATAAGTAATTTATCATTTGATAATCCAGTTTCAAAACTTTCTGACTATACAGTATAAATATAAATTGCATCCATTTTTTAAAACTTGGCACATTATGATCTCTGAGAATTCCATAACATAACTCTGCTAGATACCATACCTACTTATAATTAATCTACTATTAATCAATGCTTAAATAGATAATCTTCTGAAATAGTTGAATTTTAAAATATCCTTTACTTTATAAATCTTTAATAGAATGAAAACTAAAATAGACCTGCTCTTAGTTTGTAGTATGATGTTTGGTACATTACTTTAATCTTTAAATTTATACACAAAATCAGATTTTTACTCTAAAACCTTATAATACTGATTATTTATAATTCAGTTTGTCTTGAAAATAAGGAAGCAGAAATGTTGCAGTCTTTTCTTACTTGCCTCCTTCGTAGTATTAATTGTGGTTGAAGTAGGTAGTTTTATATTTATATTCTAAAATTCCCTTAAAGAGTTTGAAGTCTGACTTTAAATCTTGTTTTAGAACAAGAGTAGTTAATTTTTTCCCCCATTTGAAAAATGGTAAATGTCAGTTTTTTAAAAATAGACTTGAATGAAAATTTTAATTTAGAGAAATTGTAATTTAATGTTAAAAATAAAAAGCTGAAATTCTGGTCTTTTTTTTTTTAAAAAAAAAAGAGAAAATATATTTTTTAGCAAATATATTTAATGTAGTTCTCAATAAAAGTAAGAAAATGTATGATTTGACACAAATTAATGTAATTCACTTTAAAAAAAATTTGTTTAAATAATTACTGTAGGTATAAAAAAAATGAATGAATTCATAAATAATTGTGTAAAACTGCATACAAGTGAATGAAAATAAGTCTTAATATATTATTTTCTCCAGTATTAAAAGTGATATTAGAATACATTTCTTGAATTTTATTTTGTAAAAAATATGCTCAATGAATTTTAATCATATCTTTATAATTTGTAGTTACATAACAGTTTATGATAAATTTTATTATTCATAATATGCCATCATCTCATGATATTAAAGTCTATGGAAATTCAAGAATAATTTGTCATTTTGATTAGTTTTCATCTTTTTAAAGACAATTTAATAATAAATCTTAAGTAATGTATGCCATTTAAAGTAAACTATTGGGTAATTGAAAAATAGCTTGTTCAGAATTAATGTTTATTTAAATATGTTGCTTTTACTGATTGCTGATTCATTGTTGTGTATTTAAATAAATATTAAAATCTAAGTTTTAGTATTTCAAAATTTAAAATTTCCTGTTTGTTTAAAATATTGAGGTAACTGTTATTAAATGGTTTTCTTAAGAACTGAAGTAAGCCTCTTTTGTGTTCAATAGGTGAAATTTGGTGAAATTATAATAGGTGAAAAATAGGTGAAATTATATAAGTTGTTAATTTTTTTAATGTTTTAGTTTTTAAAATGTTGCCATTTTTATTCTATAATTCTAATGAAATTAATTGATATGCATTTTTTTTAAAGAAATATGCAAGATCTGCGAAACATTTTTCTATTTTTTTTTTAAATACATGTTTATGAGTTTCATTTTTTAAAAGTAATGGAAAAATATTTTAAATTAATTGTTGTGTAAAAAATTAAATGTAAATATTTCCTTCATATCTTTTTTATATTCTTTTGCTAAATTTCCTTCAATAAATAGCACTTTTTAAGAAAAATTTTGAAGTTTCTTTTGCATTTTCTTTAAAGAATAAAATAAACTGCTTTACTTTGTAATGATAGAGGAGTTCTAATTTTGTTCTTTTTTTAAGCAAGAAAGACATGATTTTCCTTTTTCAAATAATTTTTAATGCACTTTATTGAAGAAAAACAAAATTATTTCCTCTATCTCAAAGTTCATTCTTTGTTTGAAAAATGAAATTTTGAAACTTTAATTAGACAGATTTTTCTAATAGATGAAATAGATGTATTTGCTTTTTAAAAGTATCAAAAACTTGTAATGTTATAATAAACATGCAAATGGTAGAATCAAAATAAATGCAATTTCAATTCGTATCTGATTAAAATTTGGCATTTTACTCTTTAGGAATATTTTCAAATGGAATTTATGCATTGTCTAATGAAAATCTTTTTACAGCTCTGAAGGCCTAAGAGAAATTAAAGAAAATATGGTTCAAAGGTATTCATGGCTGTTTTTCTTATGTTTCTTGCTACCAAGGCTTTCAACTTCAGTAGATGTTGCTGCAAATACCGAAGGAATATTGTGTACAGATACAAATAATGGTATTAACTTGCCTTGCCTGTGTTTTAATGATGAGATTAATGGAACAGATATTTTTTGTGATGGTGTAACATTCCTTGGCGATTTTCCTGTTCTCCCGCACAGGTAAAGCAATGCATTTTTCTAAAACTCTTCAGTAAAATTATTCACTAAAAACATGAAAGCATATTTTAATACTGTTTATCAAGCATGAAATTTTATTTAGAAGAGTTCTTTTTGATAACATTTATTAGTAATTTTTATGCATTTAAAAATAATTTAGATGTATACATTTAAAGATGTCTATTTTCTCCAAATGTTTGATATTAAGAGAAAGGCAGGTATAGTACTCTTTTGCAAGATAATTGTGTTTAAATGCGAAACTATTGCCAATAATGGATTTTTTTTACCTTCCTTTATTAGACTGTAAATAAGCAACAGTTGAAGGTTTCTTATTTGTATAATGTTTGTTATACAGTTGTGTTGAAATCTTTATTGGGTTTAAGTGTGCTATTATTTTTCAATTATATTTTTTGCATTAGATGATTTGCACTTTTCTCATGACTTAAAACAATAGTTAAATCTGATATTTTTTAGACAACTTCACTTTGATTAACTGAATATATTAATGCATCTCATTTATCTATTTAATGTCATAATTTTTTCCAGACAAATATGTTGTTTGATACAGCATTAGGTTCCATCCTTCTGCTTTAAAAATTGTTTCAAAATTTTCACTGTAAGAACATTTGTACATAGAAGATTAATTTATGATAAAGAGGAATTTTTATCAGAATTAGTCTCCTTCCCCCTTACTTTTAGTGAAAATAAGTCAGGACATTTTTCAATAATTGTGGCATTTCACTTCACATTATGCAAAATTCATAATATTTTTCTTCAATAAAAAAAATATGAAGAAATAATAAAAGTTGTTATATTAAATGTCATTTTTCCCTCCTATAGACACAAAATACGTTCTTTCTCTCAAAGAGGTTCTGGCCTTCAGAGTCTAGAAGCTCAGCTATTTACAGCAAGTGATATTCCTCTGCAAAAGATTGATTTTTCAAATAACTTGTTGCGAAGAATTACTGAAAGAACTTTTGATGGAATCGAGGACACCTTGAAAGAAATAAATCTTAGCAATAATAAGCTAGGTGATCAGCTTAATGCTCTTTTTTCTACTGGAGAGTTTCAAAGATTAACAAACCTGGAAAAGTTGGATATTTCAGGAAATGAAATAAAAGAGTTTCAATCTGGAATTTTCAATGGATTAACCAGTCTTAAGGTAAATTTTTAATGTAATACATTGGGAATTTTAGTATTATATGGAATATGCAAGGCACATTGAAATGATTATCTTGATTTTTACTCTTATCTAATAATTGTTTCAAATAATAGAATATGTTCTAAAATTCTTATTTTTTAATTTGGAGAGGAATGCTAATTAAATATAGATTATTTGATAACAATAGGCAATAGATGTTATCTTTATTGCTGAATTAAACTATTTTAAATTGATGATTTTATACAATTGAACTCATCTAATGTAAGTTTTTTCTCTACTTCCTCTTTAAAAGTAAAATTGTTCAGCAATAATTTCTTTTCTGTATTTTAAATCATTATGAAGTTCAAATATATATTGTATCCTTACTGAAAAATATCTTGATGTTTTGAATACTCTTAATCTGTATGAATTATATATATCTCTCTCATATAATATATATACCAGTGCTGTCCTACATAAAGTTGCTTGTTATTACTAAAAATAAGTTTGTGTGAAATTGTTTCAGGTTGTAGCAAATTTTATTTTCAGAAAGCTTATCTTTTTTTATTAGGATATCGTAAATCTTTAAAAACAATTTTCTTTCATTTTTTATCCAATGTATTCAAATGGGGTGTATTTAATAACCATTAAATTTTTTTTTTGGCTAATTTAAAATTTGATATATAATTATGCTTTTAAAATGAGTGTTATTATATCTTTTCTTTATCCTATTCCCAGTTTCTACTGTAATTTTATGACACTAGCATGTTTATTGTAGTACTTGATATATGGTGTAGGAATCGATTAATACTCTAAAATGTAGTTTATTATATATTTTCTAAATTTTCTTACAAGTGAAAGATCACTTAATTTTTATAGAGCGGCTGCTTTTTTTTCCCCTTTTAGTTTTAAGAAATTGTTTTCTAACTTTTATATATATTTATTAGTTTTCAATTTTTTGATATTCTGGAGTTTATAATAATTTCATAACATACTGACTTTGTTATTTTAAGAATTGTTTTTATAAATATCTAATTGTTACAGAACTATGATTTAAACAAAAAAAAATTATGGAAGATATTTCCTCAGTCGCAAATTTAAGCATTCAGGGCCCTTAAGCAGTGCACATACTTATACTTATACCCACTCTTAATAAAATGAATCTAAAAACTTTTTATTTTAGTAACTTGAAAACCCATCGACTTATTTATGACTCTGACTTCCGTATTTGTACTCATTACTATTTAAGCAGACACACAATATTTATAAATGTAATAAGACAGATAGGAATATGACCAATAAGAGTCATTATCTTAACATCTTGTAATTCATTAATATTTTATTTTTACTATTTTTGAAATCTAATTTGAGCTGAGTACCATAGGCAGGTCAGTGACTCTAGGCATCTCCCAATTCAAAAATCCAATAACTGAAAATTATTGGAGTACATAGCGTTTTTAATCAAACACCAATTCATAATTTCTGTCGAACTCCAATGGAATATTAAGATTGAAGTAAAAAATTTATTTGTAATATTAATGGAGTGTATGGATTTTTTTTAATAGAATAAATTATATTTTTCAGGAATTGAAGCTTGACAAAAATTTCATCATTACTGTACCAAGATCGGTTATACAAGGTCTGAAATCATTGGAATCTCTTCATCTTCAGTCAAATTACATTCTGGACATTGGTGTTCATTCTTTTCCAAATCTCACAAATCTTCACTTTTTGAACTTGAGCTCAAATGATATTCAGAGTGTGCAAAATGGGGCTTTTATACCGCTTTCAAATCTTAAATCTCTTATATTATCAAATAATCAGATGCAGAATTTAGATTCAGGATTTCTGGATGGCCTTCGCCTCTTGGAATACCTGGATTTGTCACAAAATTTGTTGGAAATTTTACCTTTAGATATTGATTCAAGTCCATCTCTCAGAACATTAATCTTGTATTCAAATAAGATCCGATCTTTAAGTCGTATTCCTTTAAATAAATTCAAATCACTTGAATATTTAGATCTGCGACGGAATAGAATTTATGAAATACCACCTAATGCATTTATACATTTGAACAATCTGAAAGAGCTCCATTTAGATGTAAATGCTGTTAGAAAAATAACCAATGGAATGTTCGTGGGTTTAGAGAATCTTTCCGATTTAACATTGAATGATAACAGAATTTTGGCATTTCCATCAGAACCTTTGAATGTGTTTAAAAGTCTAAAAAAGCTGAATCTGGATTATAACAGAATCGCAGCAATTTCTAAAGAAATTTTGGCACCTGCAAATAAAAATAAGGAACTTTCACTTGCATTTAATTTGATTAGTGAAATACCAGATGGTACATTTATGGATTTCAAAAACTTGGAATTGCTGAATCTTCATGGAAATAAAATTGGCAATTTTTCTAACAGTAAAACGGAAGGATTAACAAATTCTTTATTATTCTTAGATATAGGTTATAATGAAATTACTGAGCTGCCAAAGCTTCATTTTTCGAATCTATTGATCTTTTCGATTGCTAAAAATAAAATATCTCGAATCAGTACAGACAATTTTGCATCATTGACAAAGATTATATACTTGAATGCTAGTTATAATATGCTTTCTGAATTTTCTCCCGATTTATTTATAAGTCTTGTCAATATGGAGAATTTAGATTTGCAACACAATCTTTTAACTCAGATTCCATCTGGTGCATTTAAAGGTCTGCCCGTAATTGAAATAAATTTAAGAAACAATCTCCTTCCAGAAATAAATGAAAATGCCTTTGAAGACCTAATGAAATTAAAAAGCTTAGATCTAAGTTTTAACAAAATAGAAAGAATATCCGTAAATGCATTTAACAATTTACCAAGTTTGGAAACTTTAAATCTTATGGGAAATGCTCTTTCTGCTTTTAGAGGTGATGAAATATTAGGTAGTACAGATTTACGTACTCTCATTTTAAGTAATAACAAGATTAATAACCTTTACTCAAAAACATTTGCTTTGCTTTCTAAAATTGAATATTTGGATCTGAGTTTCAATGAACTAACATTCTTCCCTCGTGAAGCTCTCAGAAGTCTTTCATCTTTGAAACGAATAATTCTTCAAGGTAATAAATTGAATGCTATTGGTGATGGCTCTTTTTCAAATATGCCTCATTTGAAACAAATTGATCTTCAGAATAATGTAATTGAATCTGTAGGAGAGTTTGCATTTAAAAATTCTTCAAATTTGAGAAAAATATTTTTACAAGATAACCGAATCTCAACCCTTCATGAAAATACATTTATTGGCTTAAATAGATTGGAGTTAGATCTAAGCAAAAATAGTATTACTAGTTTTCCTAGTAATATCTTTTCTCGAGCTAAAGGTTTGAAACTTGAAAAAATAAATATAGCAGAAAACAATATTCGAGATTTCCCCAATGAAGCTTTGAAAAAACAATATTCGTTTTTAGAGAAAGTGAATATTTCGCATAACAATATTAGGAGCTTGCCTTCTAATGCTGATGTGTTAGTTAACATAAAAGAACTAGATCTTTCTTATAATCCACTTTTGCCAGATGCTCATTATGTGCTGTTTGGCGAGCCTAAAAGTGTGAGGAAATTGTATGTCCAAGGTGTAGATCTATCACATTTGCCTATCATTGAATGTCCTTTCTTGAGGCATTTGAATGTTAATGGAAATAAAATTTCACAAGTAAATAACAATGCTTTTGATCGAACTAATATGCTTATTAATTTGGATTTGTCTCATAATATGATAACAGACATTGCTGCCAATGTAGTTCCTGCTTTGATGAAACTGCCATATTTGCAAGAGTTAGATTTGTCTGGAAATCCCATTAGACGCATTTCAAAAACTGATTTTAACCGCTTCCTTCATTTAAGACAACTTAAAATTTCCAATTTGAAAGATGTCAGTGAAATTAATTGTGATAGTTTGCATAATTTGCCGCGCCTTCGTCAACTTCGAATGTTTGGCTTTCAGTACTTGCAACAGATTAATGTTAAGCAATGTCTGCAAAACATGACTAGTTTAGATGTGTTAGAAATCGAAATGATAGATTCTCATTTGAAAGATCAGCTTCAAGCTATATTTTCTCCAAGATTAGATACTCTTTCTGTTAGAGGTCGACGCTTGAGATCGGTTTCAACTAGTGCCTTTGCTGGTATGCTCAGTCCTTTAATAAAAATACAGCTTACTGAAACATCAATTGATACTTTTACTGATAAAATATTTCTTCCTCTACCCCTTTCTTCAAAAATTGAGTTTGATATTTCAAACAATAAGATTCAACGTTTAACTCCAGAAATGCTGTCGATTCTGGACAATAAACAAGTTGACATTATTGTACAAGGTGTCAATTCAAATCCCATTAACTGCGATTGTAATATTCATTTCTTCTGGCAGTGGCTTCATGATAAAACCAATGCATCTATTAACAGACATCAAGGATATGGTATGCTAAGCACATTAATGTGTTCTGGTCCAAGTAGATTAAAAAACCAAAAGATAAAAGACCTGAGATTGGATGATTTAATTTGTGACGAATCCTCATCTTTTAGAAGCACTGAGACAACTTCTGATATGTCTACATCTACTTCGTCTGTTGTGAAAGAAACAACTTCAAATAGAGAACATCCCTTTATTATATTTGAGCAGCCAGTCACAAAAAAACCATCAGTGCCATTTTCATATGTTCCTGCCAGTGATACTCGTAGTACTTTGACCAAAGTGGATACTATGATAATTGGTATTGTAGCTGGAGTTGTTGCTTTTGTTTGCATTCTCATAATTATAATTTGTATCATTCGGCTTCGTCGAGCTCATCCACTTTATACTGCTGGACCTTTGGCTGGGCCATTAGCTTTTCGGGCACAAGGAAAATGTACTTGCCTGAAACCTCCTCCAAATAACTGCACTTGTTATCCCATGTATTCTTTGCCTTACGCTGGTCGCCCATCTTTGTTGCCAAATTCACAGCATAAAATGCTACCATCATCACTACCTCCACCACCTGATTTTTTGACTACTGGGCAATCAGGACGATTAAGAAACACACCATATTTTGTTACTTATCCTGACAGTGATAATGAGAATAAATAACCAGCTAAATGGTAGCTAATAATCAAAAAATGGAAAAAATGATTGTACCTATAACAACAATACATTCATTTTTTCACCTACAAATTGTTGTAAAGACTGAAAATATTAAGAATTATGTAATTGTTATTTAAATGAAAATACATAAAGTATGTTATGTGAATCAGTAATTTACTTCATTATCTGTATTTTTTTTTGTATGCAATATCTGATACATCCCTGCATTTATTTAAAAATGTTTAGTGCCATGTGATTCTCTTTGTTGGTAATGGCAAATTCGGTTTACTTATTTTATATTAATGTGATAGAACTATGAAATGTATTTAATACAATTATCTTAGTGTATACTAATTCTTTATTTTTAATCATTCTCATTTTTGTGGCATTTAAAAATGCTGATATAACTTAATTTTGATGTGCCCTTTCATTTTAAAGAATTTAATTTTATATGTATATACTTAATTTTGCTATTTTCATATACATGATATGATGCTCAAGTTTAAGCCTAGTATTAAAATTTATATTAATTTTTTTAAAGGTGTCTATATTTATAACTGTTCTTCAATAGATAACCAAAAATGTTTGCATTTAACCCTGTGAAATGTCTTAATTTACAAAGTAATCTTAATAAAAGGCAAAGGTAGAGAAGCTTTAGAAAAAGTTCCAGTGTGTTTTTACTTAATTTATGGGTACTTTATTTTTATACGAATGTTTTACCATTTAATATATTGTATATAGTGTAATTAGCATCTTTTTTTATACACTACGACCATTCCATAATCTTTGAAATATTTTATAAATATATATTTCCAGATTATATGTATATATATTTTTGTAATGAGATGGATAAGGATTTATGAGCATGTTATTTTACTTTGTTAATAAAGTTTTTTTTTTTACTGAACTATTGAAGTTTAATACTTTAATTTTTATGATTTTGTAATTCATTGCTTTTTTGAATTCAGGGTATCCCAAATGAAATGGGACAAGCATTTATTTCCATAACTATTTGCAAGGAGACATAATTGAAAGTTTGCAGATGCAATTATTGGATATCCAGATGTATGAAAATACTTTGGCATCTATTGAAGATTATAGTAAAAAGTCAAAAAAAATTTTAAGCTAGTTATTTAAGCTCTATTTTCCCATATCGGTGTTTAAGCGAGATATTCGTTGCAATTTTCAGGCATAGTAACGCTACATAAGTTTATTAATAAATGCATTTATTATTTTCTGATTTGGCCGTTTTGAGTTTTAAAAATATGGTCAGATAATACATTTAGTTTTATACAAAAATATCCAACAATATTTGTACACATGAAATTCCGAATGGATTTTTAACGAATCACGAAATATACAAAAAGTAGTTTCTACCCTTGCAATTCTCAAAGAACACCAAGCATTACAATTCTAAAAGAATACATAAATCTATTATATAAAAATGAATTGCCGTTTGTTCGTACATTATGCGCTGCCGTACTATTTAACCGATTTCTATGCAACTTGGTCAACTAATAATTGCTTGCACTTGCATGAAGGTTATAGAGAGACTTGCAGAGTGCAGTTATCATATATGTTATATAAAAATGAATTTTTGTTTGTTCGTATCCTATGCGCATTTGTACCATTTAACCGATTGCGATGAAACTTGGTAAAACTTGTTGCTTGCATTTCCGCGAAGGTTATATTTTAAAATTGATAATTGACAAATGTCAAAACATCCTGTCGGAATTAATTGCACATATATCAAACAAAATAAAATTATTATGATTGATAACAGTCAATGAGAGAAGATATGAAATCAGAAATACTTTGTGAAAGCGCTAATGTGTTTCTTCTCATTAATGAATAGTTTTCTACACATGATGTTTTTCAGCGTGCTCACTTTTCTGCCTGCAGCAAACAGCACATATTATTCAGGGTTGATCTTACACATACATAACAACATTATTATCGATGCCGCTCAAGGTAAGTTATATATAATGGAAATTTTCCGATGCAAATAGTAATTTTGCTATTTATTAAGTGAATCTACAAACAATATTTTGATTATACAAATGTATATCCTGTCGATTG
>JAPMOQ010011036.1:112277-157442 GCA_026543055.1 Argiope trifasciata | reverse complement strand
TCGGAGATGTGCTCACTACACGCATTCCCATTAATCCCACCAACATTCCTTTTGTTTTCAAATAACTGCATTTTCCCACTCGATTTGCATTCGCGATAACCGCCAACTATGTGCTTGATCAATCACGTCAAGTGTGCGGTCTGAACCTAAAAAATCCACGTTTTTCTCGCGATCAATCGTATGCAGGATGCTACGAGTCAGTCAGTCAAAAAATTAATTAGTCGGAAAAACAAAATCATATTGCCTACCCTAAAGCTCTTGAATAATGAAATAAATAAAAAAGAATAAAAATTAGTTATGTTTCTCTTTTAAATAGCATTCAATTTCAATGAATGTATTCATGGTCAACAAGAAAATAAACCTTATTCTTTATCTTTCCTAACTAAACAAGACAGTTATTTTAAATTTCAAACGATATTTCCAAAATTATTTCTTCTGCGGCAGCAACACGCCGGGTACCAGCTAATAATGATATAAAAGCCACTTACCGAGTTTCATGCATGTAGCTCATTTTTCTTTCAAGTTATTTTGATCACAGTTAGATATTACTTCAAAAATGACATTTCCTACTTAGGGAGGTCTGGAACTAGGAGATTCATTAAACTTTTTAAAGATTACATTTCTTTTTGTGTAATCTTTTGTGCAACTTGAAAAGTAAAAATTCAACCAATTAAATGAGTTTTACAGTAATATATATCGAACAGTAATAGCTGAAATATAACCTGTAATAAATATAATGACAAATATGTGAGTAATTCTTTGTTTTTCGCATCCAATCAAAGAATATGTAATAATTACTGTTATTGATCAGAATCCGTTTTGTAATATGTAGTTTTGAAACTTTTGTAGTTTCAAAGGTCAAAAGTTACAGTACCAGATTAAAAATAATTTCTTGAATAACTCCAAAAATAGTGATAGAAAATAAGTGGTTAAAAATTACCAGCTATTTTCTTTGTGTCAAAATTAATAATATTTATATACGAACATAATTCTTTTTAAAATATAAGACATGCACTATTGCTTCAGTTAATCGGCCTTATGATATTTTGCTTTTATTTTATAACTTTACAACCTCTACCAAATCTAGTTCGTCAACCTGGTTTATTATCTACTGACCTGTCTAGAATGTCACAGAAAATTCTCTTAAGCAATGTGAAATCACTGATTCTTTAGCAATGCGTTACCCTGTATCTAAATATAAAAATAACTGCAATGTTATCTGAAATGTGATTAACAAAATCAAATTTTTATTAGTAAGCTAAGAAGGCTGGAATTTAGATTTAGAAATTTACTGTGCTTAAGATTTTAAGATAAATTGCATTACTAGAAATGTTTACTAAATAATTGAAAGCAATTGGGGAATTTAAAAATATGAAATTAGCGCCAAGAAAATTAAGGGAGAATAACAAATGAGTTTAAATGTTGAATTCATCAGGAAATATAAGCATTAAATGTGTGAAAAGATTAATACGATAAGTTAATAGCGCTTGAATAAAAATGTCTGAAATTGAGTTAACAAAAAAAAAAAAAAGAAAAGAAAAAAAAGTGCACTATAAATTAAAATAACAGAAAGTCTTAAGAATCCCATTACAATTACGGGATTACTTCATTAATCCTTATGAATAAAGCGCAAGTGATTGATTCGTAATTCATAAAAAATAACTCATGAATGAAATGAATAAAAAAATGGTGTGAAACAAGCTTGATGTAATAGCATATGTTTAAAAACTAGGAACTTATTAATCAGTGTTTCTTATTCTCATAATGCCTTCACTAATGATTCCTAGTCGACATAAATGAGTTGGCCTAAAAAATCACAGAACAGATGCTTAGTAGAGCGAAACTTTTTCTAACCGCTCTGTGCTAATGTTATTCCGTGATGTTAAGAAGGTGAATATGTGTTTCATGTAACTATCTGCGAACTTCACTCCTTTGAGATGTTTCATTCCTGTTCCCATATTTCCGCTTTCATCACAACCAGACTTTATAACATTTGTTGATGACATGCAAACAGAAGTATGTTGCATGCGACGTGTAAATTCGCGATATTCTCGTATGCAATAAAACCGTTCTTTTGACGCAGTAGACAACTGGAAATCAGGCATTACTTTTCAGTTTTGAACAAAATATGGTCTTCTTTAATAATTTTTTTTCTTCCGAAATGAATTTTTATAAATTATTATAGATGCTTTCTTGGGATTTTGCTCCTCGTTAAAAAATCATATAACATAGATGGACAAAGATCAAAATGGAAATGTTTCTGCCAATTTTTTATTATCAGATGTTTATTTCTTCATTAGTCGTTCTCTCTTTAAATTCTTTGGGATTTTCTTTTGCATAATTATATCTCGAATAACAAATTAAAACCTTCTTTTTCAATATGCAAAATATCGAAGGGAAAAACCGATTTAAATTGTATCAATTCGAGAGCTTATATATATAAAAAAAAATCCTCTATACGGATGGTATGTCATCAATAAACACTAATTGTTTAAGAATTGATTTTTTTCCCTCCATTTTAAGTCGTTTGTTTTCAATTTCAGCGATTTTTAAACTTTTGGGACACCGACAAGGAAAACGTAAAATGATTGGACTCATACATTATTAAAAAAAGAAATTTAAGCTCAGCATTTTATTTTTTTACATTAGATCTTTTTGAATTTTACTCTGCTAACCAAGCACGGAAAAAATTGGACAGATAGTTTTTTTTTTTCTTTTTATTATCCTGTATCATTTCGATCCGATTTGAATCTAACCTCTTACATTTTTTTTATACGGATTCCATTTGCAAAGCAGGAGAAAAAGGAAATCGAATCAAACAAAAAATTTTATTACCTTCAGTTTAAAGAGAGAAAAATCTCTTTATGCTGTAAAGCCATCTTCAAATGCGTAATTAAAATTAAAGTATTTAACCTCAATATTCGCAGTATTAAAGTCTTTGTTCATGTATTGGGTTGTTCGGAAAGTCATTTCGTTTTTTTTTTTTTTTTTTTTTTTTTTTTTTTGTCAAAATGAAAAGAAATTTTCGTTTAATGAATAAATTATTTATTAAATTATAAAATTGCCATTCTGGTCTAATACCTTTTGCCATATTTTTGGTAGTAACATGATTACACGCTCATAAAAGTTTTGGTCTTTGCTGTAAAAAAAACTGATCGAGGTGGTTTTTGGCCTCCTCATTTGAAGGAAAAATTTTGCAAATCAGCTCTGGTACTGATGTACTGTTAACTCATCTTCTCCACACATATTGGCTAATTTATTTCTGGCTTGACAGCATTTTTACCTTTTATATAGCAAAAAAGAAAAAAATGACGAAAATGCTGTTTATTGCTCTCCATATTTAAAAGGGCACCATCCAAAAACTACTGCGAAGAATCAGCTGCACTTTTTCACACTCAAGCCTTGCTATATCAGCTCTTAAAACATAAAATGATTTTGCGGTTTAAGTATGAAATTGGGTGCGAAAAATACAATTAAATCCTCTGTCGGGAAAAAACGAAATTACTTTCCGAACAACCTAATACATAAAAATATAAAAACGTTAAATTTAAAACTTTTTTTTTTTTTTTTACATATACTCTAACTACAAGAAAGCTTGTTTCATTTTGAAAAAAATTACTGTTGTAAATGTTCATTCTGTTTAGAGTAAATTTTTTGACATATTTTCTTTTTCATCGGATCTGTTTAGACAATGACATCTGATGCAAAGAACCTTGAGATATTTCCGCTTGAATTGAGTGACTCGCTTTTTTTTAAATCCTTTCTCTGGAGGGGGGGGGGGGGATATGTCATTTCCATTAATAATGGACATTTACTGAAAATATCTTTATTTTAAATAAAATCCTTTATCACCACTACGACTTTGATAATGATTAATATTTACAACGCAAGTTTCAAGTTCTTATTTTTTATTCTTTTTTTTTGGGGGGGGGGGCGGTACAATTTTAAGTAGAATTTTCTTAAATCATTCTTATACTATTATGTCTAAATATGTTATTTTCTCTGTTTACATTTACAGCCGTCAAATATCGTAACTGTAAAAATGATTTTTAGGTATGCATTTTTAAAAATCTGATAGCACATTGAAAATGATAACACTTGACACACCCAGAACCGCACCTATAATTTATCTCTACGACTGAACTCAAGTTATTTCAATTTATGGCGTGGGAAAAAATTGATTTATGTTGACTCATGAGTCTTGATTCATTTTTTTGGGAATAGGCACGTTACTTTCCCCCTATTCAATAACTAAAGAAATTTACTGATTTTTAAAAATTTCAATCATTTGTTTTTATACTGAAATAACAGAAACATTAGTGATACTATTTTAGGTAAAATGAGTAGCAAAAGAAAAAAGAGTAAAAATTCCAGATTTTTCTTTTATGATTTTTTAAAAATATTTTAGGTAAACAATATTTTATGATTCTGTATAGTTTTCTAGAGATGAACAAGAAAAATGACTCTTTAAAGAAATGTTTTGAATTTTAAATAATGCTACTGTATTGACAAAAATTGGATGCAAAAATAAAGATAGCATAACATACACTCCAGTATACATGAATCATGAACAAAGGTTAATTTTTATGAGCACGATGAGTAGTTGCCTTATTATCTTATTTCGCAATGCTGGTGTATAGGAACTTATTTTTAACTGCAGCAGTTTTGAGATAGAAATGGACATTGACCAGCGGTAAATTCCTGTTTCGTGATATAGACATCAATTGAATACGCAAAACCGGTGCATATCAGGTCTGTACGCTAGATTAAATGAATCACGAGCCTACACTGTGTTTTCTATGAGTCTAAGAGTTTTGCAGCTCTGATTATAGGAATTTGTTTTGATTATAGCAATCTACAGATTAGAATGCTCTGGACGGCGAGTAACTATTTCATGATCAAAATTTTGTCGTATCAGAATTAATCAATAGAATCGATGCACGCTAAGCTTTAAGTCAAATATAAGTGAATCATGAGCCAAGATTGATCTTTTATAAGTCCAGAAGTCAATGTTAAGTGGCTTGCTCTTCTGCTCTATAAGAACTCATTTAATTATAGCAATCTGAGGAACAAAGGGAATTGCGGTGAGTGCACTAACGTCTATTTAATTATCAAGAATTGCGCTGAATTGAGGCCTATTAAACCTGTTGAGATTCCAACATTCTTGCGTATTTGTATGTGGAATTTCAAAAAATTAAATATCGAATAATATACTATTCTGGTAATTTTATCAAGTTTCAGAACTACGTACTCCGTTCTTAATCGGCCAAGTAAAGTTTCAAACTGTATTAGTAATTAAATTAATTACTAATTAATCACAGAAACGAGAGATTTTTCTTTCACTTTAGATGCATAATCACTTATACTTTCATAAGCAGCTTCAATAAACGCATTAAATATTTTTTAATAGTAATTAAATATAAACGTAATTCTTTTGTGAAATTACGTTAATGTCACGAATCTGAACTACAACATGTAAATAGCTGAATAATTTATACATCAAATTAACATGAAGATAAAAAATTAAGAAGATGAAAAGGCCATGCGTTCTTCCATCATATAACGAAAAGAATAACAGATTAAATGGAAAGAGAATGAAAAGGAAACTAAAGCGCATACTCACTATAAATGCATAAAATAAATTATGGAACTTTTTCTTTGGACCAATATATAGGCAGATCGTTGTATGGAAGTTCACATTATTTAATCGATTTCATTATTTCTACTGTACTGAGTGTCACACCTTTTAAACTTTTGGACAATAGCGCTGATAAGAGCTTGAAATTTAACGTATATCAATGTAGTATAATTATAATTACGTATATAGCAATGTAGTCAGTTGTTTGGAAAAAGGCATGTGCAATCATCCTTTTATTTCAGAAAAAGAAGCTCAAATCCTGACTGAAACACATTAATATTTTTATAAATGTCACCAAGAGATTTGAAAATGTTACAAATTACCCGTTAAAATGAAAGCTGAATAATTTTTGTACTATATAAAATGACGTAGTGTATCTATTCATTCAATGCCATATATCAAATCTTTCTTACAGATCTGATTTGGATATTAATAACAAACGAGACAGATAATATTTAACTTTTTCATTACTTCATCCCCGACCATTTCAATTTTTTAACTGGAATAGTATACGAAATGCATTTTGAATACGAAATTAGTAGCCTGAATATAAAGTGTAGTATTGTTTTTCAAACAATACCACATTTCGTAGGAGGTTATGGGCATTGTTAGTTATAATTATAGAGTGATGTCGAAATAAGTTACTTGAAAGAAAGTTCTGTTTCATCTTTAGAATATAGACTCTCCAAATATAACAAATGGTGTCATTATTAGTTCTTTAAAGTTAAATTCTTAAATATTTTACATTCTTCTCTTGGTTAAACTTTTGTATAAAATTTAAAATGAACATTACTGGCATTTTGATAAATTATTTTAAAAAGTGAAGAAGTAAATAAAAAGTCGATGAGATGACAAGTGTAATATATATGATACGATTTATAAAAATTCATAGAAATGGAAAGACAAAAATTTTCTTTTTGACTTCAAAATAATTCTAAATGTGTGTCAAATCTTTCTAAATGGAATATTCGCATTCAAGCTGGACAGGTGCAAAGCTAGACTGCAATCCTAGGGCAAGAAAAGAATATGGCGTTCCTAAGAAAAATTTAATGCACTTTTTAGTGGTGTAGTAATGTTAATTGTCTCCCGGGCATGATTTGATACTTTTTTATCCCCTTATTACTAATGATTTAGCCAATATTAATGCATATATATTTTGCTTCATATTTGCTTAAAAAGTGACAAAAAAAATCCTAAGTAAAGAAAATTTTAATCTGCTCTAGAGTGGCGTGGTGATAATGACATCCAGACAAAAAAAAATCGGCTCATTTCTACGAGTGATTTAGCAAATATTAATGAAATACGGAGCACGATATTCTTTTCTTCATATTTTCATCACAAAAAAATAAGAAGAAATAAAGCTAAAAATTATAAAAAAGAATATTAAGTAATAAAACTAAAAACCATAAAATTAATACTAAGAAACGAAAAATTTAACTCATCCTTGAGTGGCGTAAAGATGGTAAACATCACTTTGGCAGGATTTGCATTAATATTTTGTCTCCATGCCGCTCTCTAAAATTTTTGTCCTCATACCCAACGGTCGCTTTACTAATGGCACACTTTAGTTACTAGGACGATTATCTGGTTATATGGGACAAAATATTTTACAGAAAACTGATGATAGTGGATAACAAGTAAATGAAAGTAAGTTATGTCATATGTTCTGCAACCTAAAGGTTAGGATACATACGACATTTAAAAAATGATTTCAAGTTTTACCTTACCAGGAAATTGTTTTCAAGTATACTGTACCAAAAAAACATTACTTATCGTTAGATATCTATTAATTTTTATATAATACAGTATTTTTTAATTCGTTTTATTTTATTGTATAGTATCTTAAAAATGTACAGAAATTGGGACTATGCTTTTTATAATTTATTAATGTATATCCCAATCCTAAGCTCTTCTTTATCTATTGCTCTTCAAGATAAGAAATAAATAATATCGCACTGCCTGCTTTACCTTTCTTACAGCAGCTGCAAAACAGAAATGATCATTAAATACCTATACATAAACGGGAAAACAACGTACAAACCAAGAAAAAAAATTTAGGACATCTACCGAACAAACATTTTTAAATATTGTTAATGAGTAATAAAGTTTTTTACCAGGGCAGATATGCGTATTTATAAGTGCATCTTGTTTAGCACATTGTTCGGCGATTGCGGTTTTATTCGGAATTTTGAGCATTGTGGAATTGTTAATAAGTATTCATGCATTAGAATGATTGGTTGCTAAAGAATGTAAACATATTTTATTCTTTCACTAATTCTATTAAGCTTTTTTGCGGAGCATATATGTCATGCAAAAAGAAAAAATATATGCGTTTTATTAGAGTAGAAATCGTGTAAAAGTAAAGTAATAAGAAGAAATTTTTTAAATATGTACATAGAACAGATAAATAATTCGAAAATGGGGAATTGCGACCAGTAAAATTTATTTAATTTCACTGGCGAACTAGTTAAAATGTTATAAGCAAATATAGTTAACTATTTAATTGGGTTTGTGTTCCATCTAGTAAGATTACATTTTCTATTTTGAGGATATTTTCTCGTTTAGTATCAAACAAGAAACTTTAAAGGTATTTATGCATTTAACATAGTTTTGTGTGGAATTAAAGGATTTATGATTGGTTCAATTATAGTTTAAAAGTGAATAAATGCCATAAATCGGCGTACATGACGTGTAAATGGCAAACAGTTCAACTATTTAATTTGCTTATTCGTAATCAAACATCTTTATTTTTACTTTAGTTTATATGAAAAAGGCTTTTTTTCGACATGAATTTACCTAAAAGTTTGTTTTGGATATGAATGAGGTTTTACGAATATTGATTTCTTAATCAAAAATTAATTTTTATTTGAATGCTAACATGAAGTTTTTCTACTTTCATACAGTTTAGCATGCAAGCGATACCCCAACCTAGTCAGAGACATACAGGAAACATATACAAATATAATATAAATTAAACTCGCCTGCCTTGCGTCTGACTATTATATTCATACGCTGCTTGTTTTTAATACTATTTAGCAAAGAGAAGAAATAAAAAAAATTTCAATTAACACGCTAAATGCAGTAATTGAAGTATAAAATAACTTATTAATAATTTATTGTTCTGTTAAATATGCTGATTAGCATACATTTAGTAACGATTTTATCTATTTATTTTACTTCTAGTGTATGTCAATTCTTGTACAATTTTTGAGTAAAATTCAAAGTGGAAACCAGGAAATTTTCGAATAATGCTTAAAAAATATATAAAAAGAGCATTCTATATATTTGCTAGCAAAATTTGTTAAAAATATTTTGACTTTTAAACATTTCATCAAGATTTGAGAAACAGCTGTTTACATGGAATATGCCATTTAATTAATTGAAGTTTCATTCTTTTATTTATTTATTTTCAATTTTTGTAGTTGCACTTAAACTTTAAGTGAAATGAAATTTCATTTTTTTTTTTTGTCCTAAATGAGATATTAAAAGGAAACTGTTTAAGTTATTGCGATCTGTATTTTCCTCATATATGAAGTATACAAGATAAAATATTGCAAATGTCAAAAAATTCGATCTCAAGATTGAAACTATTTTCTATTTTTCAAACCTCTCTAAATGGTAAAAATCATTGCTGGTTATTTCTGTCTGTGAACACGATAGCTGAAAAACGCAAAGCTATAGGAGGATGAAACTCGATACGAGGAACTGCCATCAAAATTGTAGATTTCTATTAAATTTTTGGCAAAATTCAAAAGATATTCAGATATTCAAAATCTCAGTCTATCGGCTCGTGTGAATGAGACAATGATAAATCAAACATGCTACAAGCTTTATGAAATACCAGAAATTTCATTTATAGATTTTTCATTTGAATTGCAAATGTGTTTCAAATATTGTATAAAACTTGTATATTGGTTAACTGCTTGTGGTTTTTAATATTCATGAGTTTGCCAATGCAATTGCTGAAAAATTTTCTAAAATTACATAAATGAAATTTTGCATATATAGTCATATTTTGACTACTAAAAATTAATTTCGGATTTTAGACTCAACTATTCTAAGGCAAAAGGTTCAAAAGCATATTCGATTCTCTTAACTATATTATGAAAGTTTACTAATCGCGGCAATACAACGAGTACGTGGATGGTAAGTTGTCGAATAAGTAAGCTGGCTCTACTTCTGGCGGTATAACATTAGAGAAGGAAACGTATACAAATTTTATCCATTTCTAATTACGGAGGTATCTCTTACGAAAGAGTCTGTGGGAGCTGAAGCTTCTATTACTTCGCAGTTTCCGTGCTCCTGCGGGATCGTCTCGGATATTCAAAATCTCAGGCTCTACGGAAGGATAGGGGAACCTCATGTCGTACCATATTTTGAAAGTCAAAAAGAGATCAGTCACACTGATTTTCCTAACTTCTTCATTTTCACAAAATTAACTGGAAATAATTCAAACATCAACATGTGCATGAAAATATTTGATGAAACATTAAATTGATTTTTCACGAAACAGACTGTTAGGAATATTTCAGTTTCAACCGATACAAGTAACCTCGCCTTATCTTTGCTAGCTACACGTCATGAAAGGTAATTTTTAAAAAACATTTCGTTCTTACGTACTGGAAACAAACGTATTCATATCATTCCCCTTTCCCCTTGCAGCCTATCTGTCCGGTTCTAGGGGTTAAGATATGAATCAAAGAGCATGCGTACCGTTACAAAAATGTTCCATTCAATTGTTTAAAGAAAGATCATAAAGAATTGAGTCACTTCCTTCCAAGCCAAGACCCTCTTATCTCTAAGTGGCGCGGAAATCACAGATAGTAGCTATAAGCAAACAAATATCTCTGATATCAGCTATTCATACCTGTGTATGGAAATATATCTTTCCGATCACGTGTATTTATGATAATATTTGCTTACAAAAAATGGTGTCTATGAAATTTATCTTTTCCAACAGCTTTTCTAACTAACATATTTCAGTATGATATGAAATTATACGAAGATATTCTTAAATAGATAGGATGACTACTGCTTTAGGAGATCTTTTTTTTTTCACTTTTTCCATTTAATTTTAAATATCATTTCCATTTTTTAAATTAAAATCTAAATAATAATTATGAAAATCAAATATTTATGGCTATTTTTAACAAATATGTTTACCCAGAAACGTTTTTAATTAACTTTTAATTAATATAACATTTTATGTCTGTAAAGATATAATTTTATAATCAAATTTGGAAATTTCCTCACTTTCAAGTGCATTAGATGTTTAAAATTATATATATTTGTGCGTTCTTGATGAGAATGCATTATTAAAAATTTTTTAGAGTATAACTCTCACTGAAAATCAATACATTTAAATTTTGACTCTATATGAGGATGTTCAAGATGGGAAAGTAGAAAAAAAAAGTAAAGTTTTTGCTGTATAATACACTAATAAATGTTTATTTTTAATCAACTTATATAAATAAAGAGATACTTTTGAATGATAAAATAGTTACTTAAAATTTAACTGAAAAGTAACGGCATTTTTATAGTAATTTTAGATAAGAAGCTTCATAAGTATAAGAATCAAAGAATTAACAGAAGCATTAAGAATTAGTTTAACCCACAATTTTCCTTGAACTGAACTAGGCAAGTCATACAGAAATGGAAAACATGCTTCAACACCAAAATGAGTAAAAAAAATATCAATTCCTTTCTTATACAAGATATCAACTTTTCTTAAGTCTGTCATTTAGCATTATTTAAAATATGATGTCTAACTCAGTCTTGCGAGGACTATGAGTTTATATATTTGTGCTCCTAATATCTCAATTATGATAAAAAATTTAATTTCTAAAGCAGGTGAGTGCGAATATTACTAAAAAACATTATGGATATAGCAAACATCTATAATTCTTCCTTATCTGTTACCGTTTTAACGAGTGTGTGCGTGTGCTTAGTCTTTAAAAAAATAACAGTTTACACTCATTCATGAATGCTGTTGAAAGTTTAGTCACTTTTATTATAACTTCGATGCTTCTTGTTTTCAAGTTGCAGTCCATATTTTTTAATTACATTTTTAACGGGGATTTTTGATAGCTAAAACTTTTAATACTAAATTTAATAAAATAAGATTATAAAACCCATATTTTTTTATATATCTTAATTAAGATAGTAAAAAAAAAAATTCAGGAACTCTTATTTATCGACGTTAATAAATTCTTTAATAAAGATAATTGAAAGATGTTTGAACTTTAATCTATAGGTTTAAAAAATGTCAATTAAAACTTATATATTTTTTTAATGAAATAGATGATTGTTCATTCAAATGTAAATTTATATTCTGTAAATTTAATTCAAGAGTAAAATATCAAAAATCTCATGAATTCGAAGGTTGAAGGAATTGTGTTAAAATATGCTCATGAAATTGGAAATGAGTACAATATAAGCAAAATGTAACATTAGCCTAATATTCAATGAAAGTGAAATTTAAAATGAAAAGGTTATAGATCAGAAAAACATTCACATAGAAAAAAAATTAAAGTGCATATCTGATAAATTATAAATAAGCTGTTTTTATTTAGAATTTAGCCATGTTTTTTCGCTAATAAGAAATAAAAAAGAACTTTGTTTTATTTAATTGTACATTTGAAAAGTTTTGTATTATTTTACAATTATTTTAAATAAACGTAGTAAAATACGTTTTCTTGAATAAAGTGTCATTCTTCCCTTAAATAAGACTTTAAAATTACTAAGACGTTACTTAATGTTGAGTAATGAATAACTGTAGATAAAATAAAAAAATAGAAAGCTGGCTAATATGTAAAATTCTTTATTTTGCTTAGAAGAAATTGTTACCAAGCTTTTTATAAAAAATATGAAAAGATAAAGTTTTTATCAAAGCAAATTCTCCAAAATTTTTTTCTGAAAAGATAATTTTTAAAAAATTGGGAAATTTTAAATTTTAATAAGAATTTATATTTTTTCGAGTGGCATTAAGGCATATTTTAATAAAATAAATAAAATTTATTTCCATTTGAGTAAAATTGTATTCTTTTGGAAGTCGAATGAACAAATTAAACATATCAAGGAAATAAAAGAAGTTAAGAAACATAATGAAGAGATCTTATAGTTACTATTTTCTCTACTTTTTACAATTTTATTATGTATTGAATCCAAATTATTCGAAACAGTTTGTGTTAAAAAAACACAAACAAAATCAGCATATGTGTTGTAGAAAGCTAACAGAAGAGCACATTTCTTTATCTTCTTCCAAATAACGATGGAAAAAAAATCATAGTTTTTTAATTATTATTTTAGATGTTTTAAATATTTTCTCAAAATATATTTATGGTTAGGATTGTATTATAGCCGAATTTGGCTTTGTTGAACCAGTTCTAATTAGAGGATAAAAAATCTACTTGTATAATTATAGATATTTTGGCATTTCCTTTTCTTTCATCACTAAAATTTTTAAATGAAGCTGAAAAAGCAAGACGTCAGTTTTTTCCCCCCATCTGGCGATTCCTAGTATGTACAATTCTTAACCGATCATTACGCCTTAATGTTAAAATTGTTCATCTGAAGCATTGAATTATTCAGAGCTGATATGATCTGATAATCTTTTCAACTTTTTTTTTCTTTTTTGCAGAGGTTGTGGTAAAAAAAATGAGTGCCATATTTTATGCTTCACTTAGAAATCAATGCATCAGTTAAATATAAATGAGCGTAATCAATCATCTGTTATTCATCCATTGTTGAAGCATGTATTCGTACTAATGTTTTGAAAGGCTAACAAAAAAGGAAGCAGTTTCAGCCCAGGCTCACTTCCTTTCAGCTCTCAGCTAAAAATATCAAAATCAGACGTATAATCATCATACCCACAGTATTTGATAAACTCAAGGTGAAAAAAAGCCCCGTTTCTGGCTTTGTGAGTTTGTGATTCACACTGACCTACCTAGAAGGAATGCTAATGTTCTTTTTGAAACAACCCCCGGTCACGATTTGCTTTAAAATGTTCGTCACCCTCCTGAACTCTATTGTTTCAATGCCACTGTGACGGCGAAGTATTTTATTATTAACTCGCAGCTGAATAGAACGAATAGTCAAGTTATTGTGTCATACATTATCCGAATTACGTGTAAAAACGCACTGCTACTTATCAGACGCTCCCAAGACGAATGGCAGCAAAACAAGGTTGTTGTTTTTCAAACTTTAATGTCACTGTCCTTGTTCGGACAAATGATTTCATGGAAGTGAATATTTCTTAGTCAGCATTATGTTCATGGCAATTCCGTTTTCAACTGAAAATGTTGCAAAACTTATGCTTTGTTTGAGAGATAAATAACAGTCCATTCTCAGGATAGGGTCAAAATTTTTTTATTGTTGCAATTGTTGTACGCATTTCAGCTTTATTAGATTATTTGAGCTCAGAGGGGAGAAATTTTCTTCATTCTTATTTGAAAACCATTTCGTTCTTGACTTAGAAGAGATATTAGTCGCTAAAAATGCTGTATGCGTTTTACATTTACACGTATGACTTTATTGCATATTTTTTGTTACAAAACTATTTAGAACATAATTGAAAAAATTGTTCCATTCTGAAGTACAATGAAATGACACCAACACGGCGCTGATGCCATCACCAAAAAAAAAAATCCACTTATCGAGAAATACAGATTTTTTTCCAATTGGGAAACTAAATTTAAAAAGTAAAAGAAGAGAAAAGGATAATGTTTAAATCAAAAATGGTATTTGTATCCAATTTTCAAACTCTCTATTCATTTAAGAAATATCTAGTAAACTTTCTTTACAATTAGTAATGATAAGTGTTTAAGTCATTTTTAAAACATTAAAACAATCCGTTTACTGAAAATAAATAATGGTTAAAATCCGCTGAATTCAACATTATTTTCTCAACATTTTTCTGTTTTTAAAATTCATCAGCTGTTTTTCATACTCACATTGCTGTTCCTTTTTTAAGATTAACTTTTTTTTTTATCACGTTAGAAATTAGATACCTTTTGAATAATTGGAAAATGCATATCTAAAAAAATTTATTCTTTTATTTTTGGCATGCGAATTATATGAAGGAAAAGTATAACAATCGTCAAGAAATCGTCACGTCTTAGAATTCCTTCTATCCGAGACACCCCCTCCCCCTTTTTTTTTCGGAATAAAAAATGTCTTTGGACATTTGGACAACTTAAAAACCGGGATAAACGAATGAAATATTGTGCATTACATCAAAACGAATTATACATATTATCTATATCTAATTTTGAGAGATGGACATGAAATTGCGGATGAAATCCTTTACTTAGTTGAATGTCTATTAGTCTAAATATTTGTGGATACGATAATTAAAAAATTTCACTTTTTAAACAAATTAATGGTATATGGTCTTGCGATCAAAATTGCTGTTCTGTAACGAATTTCAACTCCAAGATGTGCGATATAATTAAAGAAAAACGAGAGTAAAGAAAATTTTATTACTCTATTCTATTTATAGCAAATCGCTTATTCGAAAAATTTAACTGAAAGATTTCCGACTTGTAAAATAGCTAATATTTATGTAAAATATATATTACATCATGTGCCACTTTCACATTCTGAAAAAATGTAGAAGACTCTCTGGAAATAGTTATTACAAATTATGCAGAATTATCATAAATTTGATAGAACTACTTATCTTTTCGAATAAGAATATTAATAATGCTTAGTAATAATCAGAAATTAATATCATTTGTTGAATATTTTTTAATATAAGCCTTGTATCTCGTATCTTAAAGGGGTTCTGATTAAATAGTTCGCCAGCTTTTTCTAAGAGTCGCTTAATTGTAATTTATGAAAATTTTCATTCATCATTATTTCAAATACTACGAGGACTTTTTTATGTAACAGTTTCAACATTAGTATTTCTCTAGGGGAAAAAATTATTTTCACTCGCTATTACTGCAGATACCCCGTGTAATTATAGCTCATGTGAAAGCTTCAATAATATTAGTCTAGAGAGGGGGGGGGGGGGAGAGGAAAAAAACACATTACGTTTTTACGCACCACTTCTGATACAGAAGGGACTTGTTTATAAGAATTACTTTAGAGACAAAAAAGTTTGTTTGTTTTCTATTTTAAAGAGAAGAAATAATCTAATTCTGCTTGCTTTAAGATAATGCTATTGACAATTTTGTGTTAAATAATTCAGTGCAAATTAACGTTATTATAGCAAGATCGGATTATACTTAGAGTTTTGAAGTTACATGAAGTTGATTGGGAAGAATTTATTGTTAATTTAAAATAACTTAAAAGTAGAAAAAAAACTAAAACTAAAAACAAGAAAAGTAGGAAAATGCATTTATACAAGAAATTTGAAAGCTAAATTATAAAGGCTATACTATACTAAAAATTCATATTACACTTATTATGCGCATTTTCTAAAGTTTGAAATTAAAAAATAATTTAGTTGCAAAAGCGGACGAAATTTCAAAATATGTCAACTAAATTTGATATTAATAATTGAAAAACACATTAATGACCAAAATTGAAATAGAGTAAAAATATATATATAAAAAAGGTACTTTTTTGCAAAATGAAACGATTTTTTCTAATACATGCAAAAGGGTTTAAGTGATTTTACACTTTTTAATCTAACAATCATGAGAATAAAAAGAGTGCCTTAAAATAGAATAAAATTTACTATCGTTTTTATAACAGTGACTATCATTAAACATATTTTTATAAGATTTTATAAACAAAAGTTATTATAAAGATAAATTAACTTGAGATCAGATTCATTTATTTCTCCAATACTAATGCAGAATAAATGAAACCATGGCAATATTACTATTGAATAAATAAAAAACGTGATTAAAAATTTTTGCTTATCAAAATATTATTCCTTCCATACTATCCATTTTCACAAATATAAAAATCTTTACGTTCTTGCATCTTAGAATTCTATTATAACCACTTCCTTACAAAAAATTGTTTTTTTAAAATTGTATTGTTGAAAATCTATATTGTATACATATCTAGTAATTCAATATTCAGTTGACTGTTAGTTAATTTAAACTTAACCATAGGTCTCTAAAGAAAAGTTATTAACTATTCAGTCTTTATAAAGCGTTTTCCGCACTCATTAATAAATATATATTAATAAATACAATAAGAATATTTAAGAAAATTTGGAATAAAATCAAGAATTTGATATGTATTTTTTCCAAAGAAATTATAAAGATTTCTTTTGATATTTCAGATATGAAAAAGGATATAATTAGGATTATAGTATAAAACACTTGTCAGTAATGTTATATTAGATATTCAAAACATAAGTTCTACTTTAGAGAGATGCTAGTTTTTGTATAGATATTTTAGAGATACATAGTAACTAAATTATAATGATCAAATTCACGAATCAGTAATGTTAGAAATTCAGCATATATAAAATCTATATTCACAGAAAAACAAATGGACTCTTTAAAAGAATATTGGAAGCCTGTTAAAAAATCATACACCATGAGACTGCATAGATAGTCTGGCCTAAATTATTCAAAAAGCAATAAATAAATAGAGGTTAATTATTTCTTAAAATAAATACAAATAATATGAAAATATTTATAAATAACTGATTTCTTTTTCTATACGTATATTAAAATATCAGAAATATATAATTCAAGAACAGAATCAAAGAATAGATTCGGTGATCATTGGACTCAGGAATCTAATTTTTCTCCCCTCCGAAGGACACAAGGACTCTTGCTGCAAGTTTAAGGCATTTGCCATTGACTACAAATTAAATAAATCTTAATTAAAGCTAATAGAGTTCATCTGTCACTGATTACGAAAAAAATATCAAAAACATGACCAGATGAAATAAATCCTTATATCCTCCTCAGTCCTGACGTCACCTTTTGAAGATACTGAGTAACGTTTTATAATTTCTGCTCTGTTAATAAAACAGCTTCTACAGGTTAAAATATTAAATAAATGAAATAAATTTTTTTAATTTACTGCAGTTCTGACATTTCATTGTAGCAAAAATATTTCTTTTATTAGGGATTCTAGTTTTCTGAAAAACTGGAAAAAAAAAAAAGGATACTTTTAAAGATTCTTCTAAAAAAAATACTGATACATTTTAAACCCCACACATTGCCAAGAATATTAGTAATATTTATGACTGATATTTAATCACGAAGTAAAGAATAAATAATTCAGTACAAATTAATGAATTTCACATTAACCAATGAAATGGCATAAATACATTGATTTTATTCATTTAAGTTATTTGAATAATATTTTCTGATATTATATATAACTTAGAAAAGCTCTCGGAAATGTACAGTGTTTAAGTTTGTTTATCGGTAGCTACGTTCCTGTTAAACAAAATTAGATGGTTGTAAATTGAGCATTCTCTTAGAGTGTTAGATTTCTATATTATCACACTATTTCCATGTCATCTGTATAACGTATTAAGTATTTATACAAATGACTTTAAACTTAGAGGTTGGCTCGGATACTGTACAATTTAGCTTTGTATCGTCCTGCCGTTCCAAATACCATTTAAGTTTTTTTTTTTTTAAATAACAAGAACGGGATAGTAAAATTTTAACTTCTTTATTATTCTGATTCATCTGTAGACCTTCATTTAAGTGTACCAAAATACGCGGTTCAGATATTATTTCTTGAATGTTCATGAAAATATGAAGAAAAAGATTTTTAAAAAACTGGTATCCCATTTCTAGAAGTTTACAGGATAACTGTAACAAAATTGAATAAAATCTAATATGGCTTCTATAGCATCGAAATATAAGTTGCAGATATTAAACATTTGTGATTATTAGAGAAGTTTTGGACTCTGCATTGTTTTTATGTTATATAGAGAACTGAAAAAGATGCTTCCTTAAATGTTTAGACTTCAGATTGTCTGATACATTTAACAGATGTCTATTTTTTTCAACAAAAAAATTTTTTTTTCCAACACAAAATTTTTTTTAAATTTTTTAACGAGGAAAATTTTGAAATAAAATTTATTGCAGAAATTCCTTTACATACATAAATAAATTTCAGTTTAATGCAGAATTTGTGATATTGGAACGTCTTTAACTAAGGTCACATATTTTAGTATTGTAGTTTGGAAAATTTTCCTCATTAATTTTCGAAAAAGAATTATTGTATTAGAGTATTCTTTAATAAAATATCAGTACCAGTATTTAGTTTGAGAACAGAAAAGAAATTGCTTTAGACAGAAGGCTTACTTAAAAATAGATATTTTTACCTTGTAAGACTTTTATATATAATCTTAAAAAGTATACAAACAGATTCTTTTTGAATACATATAAAATATGGCATTCTTATATGTAACTTGATAATGAGAGTTTTGATAAATTGTAACATATTGATTCAAATGTAAACTCGAATACCGAAAATCTTTTGTAACTATCGACAAGCAAGTATATAGAAAAATTCATTGAATTCACACACACCTTTATTTCCATCAATGCTAATCTCTCAACTTCAGGCATATGTGGTTTGCAAATAGTGACATTTTATCATCGATTAAAAACAAGCGCATAAAGTACAAATTCTGACACAGTTTTCGCAATCATAAAACAAATATTAACATCGACAGGGTCGAAAAGCGAAAGCAGATAAAACTGCTAGAACGTTTCGATATGAGAAGTGATTGCATTTAAAGGTCAATTTAAAAAATTGCATACTTCAATAATCAATGTTTAAGAGAATGCATTTTAATTAAAAAATTGGTTGAAGCGCCCCAAAACAGTAAGAATTTTTTTTAATCAATCGCAATCAGTGAATATTTTTAACTGCTTAGTCGAACAGCTGTTGAGTTGGATGCATGAACTTCCCACCTTATTCCATACTTTCAACTGAACTACTTGCCATTTATGGGACTGACCTGAATAAATAATAATTGAGCGAATAAAACTGTTCAAAGTGAACAATCACTTTTATAACATTAAACAATTTCAAAAAATGTCGAGAAACAAAGGAATAAAAAATTATTTATAATTATATAAATGATAATTTTGTCTAAGATATTTCATGTCCTCTAAACGTTTTAAAACAAATATAAAACACGTTATTCCAAAGGTGTTACCCTAAATATTTCAATAAAGGGAAAATAATCACAAAATAAATATGAGCATATGATTATATACTTAATATTTTTAACGACTACAATATTTTTATAGATGAATTTTGGAAATAAATTTGCTTAGAACACTGTTATAACAGCAGGGTTTTTTCCTAAACTATTTTATCCTAACAGTTTGAAAGAATTTTCAGCTGGTTATCTTTTTATTTACAATACACTTGAAAGTATTTAACAACATGATCATTCCTTTTCATTAAAAAAAAAAAAATGCTCATTTTTGTTTCTAAATTTTTTTAAAGGAGTGTCAATTTTAATTTGTCAGTTGATTGAATATTTACAAGCCTTCTAAACTGGGATATGAAAATAATTGCATAATCATTGGTTTTAATTCACTACGTTACACCAATTACTGCAAGTATGAAAATAAATAATACCTCATGAAGAACGGAAACTTTTTTTTTCCGAAAGAAAAAAAGTTTTGTATAATTTTCTTTTGTTACACATAAATCCGACATTATGTTAGTCTAACCTCTCCAAACATTGTTTGGTTCTATTGACATGGCCAAAGATTGTTTGGTTCTAAAATTCTGACATTATTTCGATTCTGAAAGCATTGGCAGAATGGCTTTACAGTTCATTCAATGTAGCTCACAGTATGACTCTTGGACTTTGTCTTTAATATAACTGCAAATAGAGAAATTGCAAGTTATATGGTCTGGAGGTTTGCAAAGGCATCTGACTGCACTACATCTTATCTACTGTTTCTTAATAAAATAAGTTTCTTCATTCATTTCTCGACTTAATACGTGAATGCGTGAGAGCTGCATTTTGTGGCTTTCTCGAGTAAGTGATAATATGAAAATAAAAATTTAACATATGTTTTTATTTTTCCTCCAAATTACCAGGGCCAATTAAGCCTTGAGCAAATCTCGAAGTCCCCCTTTCTTACAATATTAAAATATATAAAGATTCAAAATTAAATAATTAATTTATATAACAATTTTCGACGATCTGAAATAGTAAAACGCTTTTGGTTTTAATTTATCGTGAGCAAAAAAATGCACAACTGAAAATTAAAAATAACTTTAAACAAAATAGTAAAAAAAGGTCCACGTTTTTCTTTCCTTACTGTAAACCTACATCTATACTTATAAAAAGGCTCAATGTGTGTGTGCGTGTGTGTGCGTGCGTGTGCGTGCGTGTGCGTGTGTGTGCGTGTGTGTTGGAGCTCTACAGGCCAGACCGTTGGACCTACAGCTACCAAATTTGTTACATGTATACCTTGGAGGTCGGGAATGTGCATCTCGGGCCCTTTTTTCGAATTTTTTATTAGAATTTGAATTAATTAAATTTTAACCGAAATTTTGACGTTTTTCCGCTTTAACTTCCGAAAATATGATCGCACAAACATTATTTTTACATCAATTTAAAGATTAAAAAATTAGCTTTCTAATGTTATCAGTGTTTTAATGTATAACTCAAGCTTCTATTTTTAACGAATTTTTAAAGAAATATTTTAACCATGTTTTTTTAGCACGTGACTGGATAAAATAAAAGAAAACAATGACGGAAGTTGAAATTTAAAAAAAAACAATCGTCGCAAATTAATTCTAAAGTAATGCAATTTTTAGCTCGTGACTGGATAAAATAAAATAAATATAAAATGTGATATTTTCTAAAAAAATAAATGCAAAGCAAAGGTTTCTATAATCGTTTGCAATATCTAAATAATTAATTCAACAAATCTTTATTTATGGTAAATCTGATTGAATTTAAACAGGATATGCATTGAAATCCCGACTTAATGGCATATTTCTATAATCGTTTGCAATATCTGTATCATTAATTCAATATTTTTTTTTTCATTATAAAATGTGGTAGTTTCTAAAAAAATAAATGCAAAGCCAAGGTTTCTATAATCGTTTGCAACATCTAAATCATTTGTTCAAAAAAAAATCCCCTTTTCGCTTTTAAAAAAAAACCATATTTAATATTTTGGCAACATCACCGAAAAAAACATTTTTAATTTCAGGCCAATCAATGCCCGGAATTACTTCAAGGCTAATGAATATGTGATTTAATTGAAAATTTTAGAACACATTACTCATGGCGAACCAACTGGTCGCCAAAGGCGGCTAGTATTCAATAAGATCAGAGATTGTTCCTGAATTATAAAGTACCATATTTCTTTAGAATTATAAAATATAAAACTAGCAAATGATAAATGAGAATATTACAAGAATAATATTCAAAAATTAATTTAAAAAAATACTTAATTTTAATTCAAATAAGTTCGATTACACGGTCTTTAAATGAAAACATAAAATTAAATAACTTTCAAAATACCATTAAAAAATTTCGTAAGCTCGAATCCCTTATTGTTGTGAAGCCCTTAGGTAAATGCCTGTTTTGACTACTTAATAACCGGCCTTGCCAAGTGGAATTAAAATAATTAATCCAAATGGGATTATAAGTAAAATAATCTAAGTAACATTTTTTGTAATAAACATTTTTATGAAAGGAAATTTGAAATCAATATTTTAAAAGTTATATTATTTCAAAATTCGATGATTACTTAGTAATTAATCTTTAACATTATTTAAATTACTTGCAATAATATGATTTCTTATTTCAATATTTATACCATTTTTTAATGCATTTATATTATTTTTTACTACATTATTCCTTTCTACTTTCATTGCTTCGTCATATTCTAAATTCCTCTTTATTTCATAAAAATTTTGCAAAGGTTTTGTTTTCATTTTATTAAAGTCGTTCAACTTCCCACGAGGAATTAATTAAAAAATGATGAATTCCGATTCAAAATTTATTTTACACGTAATATTTTGTGTCGAAGTAGATTACAGAGTAATAGATACGAAATTGATTTTAAAATCCCATCTTATCTTACTTTCGCTTATTATAGATTCAAAAAGTCGGAAAGAATCAATGGGGGTCAAGAGTGTCGGGTTCGTGTTCAAAGGATTGCATTTCCTTTCTTGACTCAAAGATAAATAAATTCTTACTCATTCGTCAAATAACTGTGTTAAGTTTTCTTAATATAAAATATGACATCTGGTGTGGCTTAAAATAACCATATAAATTCTCATTAATAATTAATGAATTCATACTTATGAATTAACGTCTTGTAGCGACCTTAATCACACAATCTGTATCTCCAACAAATATTTACATCCTTGAGATAATTATTAAAGATAGATATATTTGTGTGATACATAACATATAAAATGAGAGGGTTAGCAAATTAAGAGGATTTCGAACATACAGTAGAAACCATTTAATGTGATTATTTTGAGACTTTAGAAACTTGAAAACAATAACTAATTGATAACAGTAATCCAATTGGTTAAAATCAACCATATTTTTATCAGATGAAGGGGGACAAAAAAGAAAGCACTTACTTCAGGACTTTCTGTAATTTATTTCAAAAATAACAATTTAAAAAAATTCGTTGATTGTTGCTTATTGGCAATTATTCTTTAGCAGCCTGTTTATGTATTATTCATACTGGGATCTTTTTTTTTTATTGTTGTGTTCAACGATACTGCAGACCAAGTTTCAAAATATCGAGTACTCGACTCCATCGGCGTTCTTAGGAGGATTTTCTTCCAAACATTCCTCCCAATCATCAACATATATTGTTTGGCCTTGATTTAAAAAGAAATTATTTTTTTAAACCTGTAGATTTTTTTTACAAATTTTTAAATAAAGAAATCGTGGAATTTTCATATGCGTCACAGCATTGCGTTATCCATTTTAGGTGGACTTTCATAACAGTTAAAAAGATCAGTTTCGTAATTGACTTTTAAATCAGTTCATTTCACTCCATTTTGCTTTCATAATTCGATCACCCTTAATAGTGGTTTATGGCTGTTCGACAGATATCAAGCCGAACCTAGCAGCATAGTCGTCGCTTTAAACTAATACAGACCACCCTAGTCCAGATGAAAGAATTAGATCCCCATTCCATGGACAAAAAATTATTCGCAAATATTTCCTTACAAGTGAAGCCAAAAATTCCTCAAATATCAATCGTTACCACTGGTTTAAAATGAAATATTGATGTATTATCTACTACAAAGTTGATAACTTTAATAAATGATGTAGTAATCATAGAAAACTTATTATTTTATGTTCGTTTGAATATGTCGGCTCAGGACCAGAGTATTTTGATAATATAAAGAGAATGATGGCCTTAATCGCGATCATATTACGCACTGCATTATTGAAAAGTTTTTGTCATTTGCAAATATTTTTAACTTAATTTCAATAGAATAGAATAGGTAACAAAAAGTCGTATTTACGCCTTATTTTCTACAAATGAGTCATGGCTGAGGAAATGCTTAAAACACCTGTGCCATAGCCTCTGAAGGTTTATGATGGACTGGGTAAGAAGGATTTGACTTCGGGACCTGGAGGTTCAAAATTGATTCCACTAAATCCAACATTTTGTGATAAACTAATCCTATTACTCCACGCCGAGACTGGTCTATTTTGGCGTGGTTCGAACGGGAATATAGAATATCCAACAGTTCCTCATTTCCATCACTCAATACCATTTGAAACTTCTGTTGTTGAAAAAAAAAGTTTTTTTTAAAGTTTAATTTAGTTAAATTAACGCACCGTTTTGAAGTAACTATAGGGCTATTATCGAACTGATCTCGTAATTTTGAACCATGGTCAGATAACAAGGACATCTGAGCACCCCCTCTCCAAACTTCCCTCTTACTTCCACCCCACCCTAGCTTGGGGACGTTTGGCGAGGATGGATTTAACATGCGCCAGACCCGCTTACACGACGGATCTTCAATGGAATCGAATCTCGAACATGAATCCCTCCGGTTCGGAAACCGAGACCTTACCACCAGGCGATTGTGGTCTCTTGAGAGGAGAGGGAGAAGCTTACATTGCTAGAAGGAGGCGGCTTGCTCAAGCAGTGAGAAGTTTGGAGAGAAGTTGACATGGCATGGGATGACCTTCAATGCCCCTATTAAATGTATGGATTACAAAAGAGAATGGCATGGATAAATTATGAGTAAAAGACTTAAAAGATTCGCTGCGTATTTGTTTATGGTTTACGTCGAAGACAAAATATCTTTCCACTGGTGTGACACAAAAATAGAAATATGGAGGCAAAGGCTCGGATGTTGTTAACAATCCGAAACTGCGAAGTCCATCTGAAGTTTCTGAGTTGCTTCAAGAAGAGATATTTATGTGGCTAAATAAAACTTTTTAAATAAGAAAAAAAAAACTTATGTTTTGGATTAAAGTAACAGCCTTAATTATATTCTAATAACACAGTTAGATTTTTTGTCTCCTTATTCTTGATTGATGCCTCTATTTATTTCATTTGTATAAATGACATTTAGTCAAAACCACATTCCAGGCTTTGAAGTCTGCTTGACATCATTAGTAAAAAAGAAACAAGTCACAAAATACAATTTCACAGGAGACATAAAAATTATGCACTGTTGTTCTTGATTAAACAAAATTTAAGTTCATTTGTTTTTCTAAAAATGTGAAACTGCCTTCTTAAAAACATTTAATGAACATTTTTTATTAAAAACACATAATCATTCTTCTTTGAAATTTTTTTTTTATCTCGGATTTATCCACGTTTTATTCTGTTAACAATTCATAAAGTAGTGAAGTGACGGTGTGACTTAAAGGAGAATAGATAATCACTTTTAGGGAGGGTTTTGGATATAAAGCATTCGCACACCTAAGACATTTTTTAAAGCAAGTTTAGTTTAGTTACATTAACGTCCCATTTTACAGCAACACGAGGGCTATTTTGGGACGGACCTTGTTATTTTGAACCACGGTCAGATGACGAGGACGACACCTGAAATTTTTTAAAGCAAAACATGATGCATGGACAAAAATTAAATACCATGCCAAATACGTCATTTACATTTACTAAGTCACTGAGGATGACTAGGGAAAAAATTGGAATGTTGTAATGTTGAATATGCGAAGACCATGACTTAAGTGATCTTAAATAAAAAATGAAAATGCGAAAATGCATATATCATAAATAAGTTTTAAAAAATATTTCTGTTCATCAAGAATCTTGGAGATCTGAAGTCAGAGTTTTCGTTCCGTGATCATAAGAAGTCAGGTTCAAGACACAATGTATAGTGATCTTTCTTTATTTTTTAAAACACTCAAATAGCCTTCCATTGATATGGTGCAAAGGTTTGAAAAGAAGCATACCTGGATTGAGATACAATCTGCATTATATAAAAGAGGCTCTAGATCATGAATTACACTTTATGATTTATATAATCCATATTGCAATTTCAAAAATGGACGTCAATCCAACAAAATGTTCAAAATTTTATCTATGCTTTAAATATCCTATACTGTGTCTCCATCTAGTGAAGGATATTAAAATCTATACGTAAATAAGTTGCACAATAAATAAATAATAATTTTAGTCGACTGTTTTTTTTTTTTTTTTTTTTTTTCTGAGAGAGATGTCTTTTTATTTTGAAACAAAATAGGAAGTATGTTTCCTTTAAAACTTTAGTGAGATATAAACCACAACAGAAGGCACAGCAAATCTATGCTAGAAATAATAAGTATTCAAGATATTAAAGCAATTTCTGTCTTAGTAGTTGAGAAAAACTGTAAGTTTTTCGACACTCTGATGATTTCTTTCTTAATAATAGCTTTTAAACTGAGAACTGAAAGAAATAATTTCATTTATATTTTAATGGCAGTGGTGTGATCTAATGCATGTATTATTTAAAGAAAGTTTTTCTTCCCATCAAATTACTTCAAAGACATGGAAAAAGCGAAATAATAATTTTTTTAAAAAGCATAGAGGTCAGCAGTTTATTGAATAAAAAATATTGCATTCACGCAATTGAAAGAGTATATTAAGTGTATCTTTAATTTTCAAGAAAGCTTCGAGATTTTTGCTGTGACTGCCATACAGTTATTGGTCAGTAGGTGTTTACCCGTGTTGTCGTTCAATTTCGATAGTCGTCGATGAAGTTATGAATTCCGTTTTTTAAGATAAAGGGGCAGAGACAAATAATTATTTCTTCTTATTATGAAATATTTCAGCTCTCTTCAGAAATTTTAAGCATTAAAATGATCATATTCATTTTAATGTAAAAGATATCTAAAATTCAGGAAACTTTCCGAATCTGGCTGAAAAAGAAATTGAAATGAGCTTAAATAAAATCTTCTAATCTAATGTCCATTGCTTTTATATGGAATTATTTTCTAAAGAAAATACAGTTATACTATTTAATAGATGAAATTCAAAATATATTATAAAATCACAAATCAAAAGTCTATTACGGTAGACATTAAAAACAAGTTTGTAAAAAAAAGGATATTGTTTTCTTTTTCGAATTGTGTATATATCCCTATCTACTTTTCTTTTAAATATCTTTTCGTATAATATACATTCGTTAATATTCATGGTTTTTAAAAAAATAAATAGATGTTTATTTTGAAATTAGTTGAGATGCATATAATAATTAAAATATTAAATGATTAAAAAGTGTCATTTAAACCAAAATTAATGTGGCTTAAAATTTTAGGCCTTAACGATTAATAGTGAGACAAATATTCTTTGAGCATTTTGCAGTAGCTTAACAAAAGTGAATGGCAGCACGGGCATGGAATATATTTGCATCCTCATCATATTTTAATTTAAAGACTAGCTTAAATATCCTATGTTTTGCCTCTTAACAACCCCCGGCGCATTTAGATCCCTTGGGTCTTGATTATTATGCAAGTGGAACGTCAAGAATTTACGAAACAAAGTATCATTACTGCGATTCTGATAATCGTACATACATTTATCCTTTAAAATCGATGCTGGTTTCTTTTCTTTTTGTTTTCCAGTTTTTCCAGTTTGCTGAGAAAATTTTTAGATTATTAGATAAATTTTTATCTCCTGTCTAATAAACAGATGTTTTCAGTTCCTTAAAAGGCACAAAAATGACAGTAAATATATTAGAATATATGTTTTTCGTGTTTAAAAATGTACATTATTTATTACATTATTAATTGCAGCTTAATATATTTGGAATATCATTGCCAATTATTGAGCATCAGGAAGGGTAATTTTATTCCTAAACAATACATACTGTAATTTATATATCAATTTATAAATAATTAATTTCAGTTAATAAAAAGACAAGCAAATGACAACAAATTTATTCAATAGAGTCTGTTTCATATTTAACCATTAATCCTACCTGTTATTTTTTAAAGATTACAAATTATAGAAATTAGGCAACAAGTTACAGCTTAATATATTCGAATTTTCTTTCTTAATTTTTGCCAATCTGACACAGTAATTTTATTCTTAAAAGCAATTGTGTGTATTCATTATATAATTCCCCATATGGCCAAACTTATTCGAAATTTTATACGTTATATTTTAATTTCAATAAAAATAATAATTTTAAGTAAGTAATTTTGATAACCAAGCCGAATTCAACAAGTAAATAAAACAACTGTGCAAAAAGCTCCTAAGTAAACAATACATAAACGCATTCAAAATATTTTTGATAAACTGACAGCTTTTTATATTTTTTGATTGAATTAACTGAATAACAATAAAGTCTTCGAATAAATTAACGATCTTAAAAAAATTTCTACGCATGATCAGTGAGACTACAAGGGGCAGATATATTTATTTAAATAAAACAGATCTTAGTTTTTACTATTAAAATAAGTCAGATTGAAATTAATCAAAATGTGTTTGAATTATGGATATTACAGCGTTGCTCTTACAAAAAATTCAAATTACCAACTAATTCAAATTAAAACGCTCGAAGCCAAGTTTCACTGTAATTCTAGAATATGTTTGTAAAAAACAATAATATTTTACCCTTTTTAGTTTTTAAATTTTACTATAAACGAATGAAAATAATCGTTGAAATGCAACTCCAAAGAACCTCAGTTTCTTTTGTAATCTTATCGATCCAAAAAAACGTACTTTTCAACCTTAAAAGGAACCTTATGTGATAAAACGGTACCTTTTTTTTTATGGTAAGGCATGGTAGAGATATGTATTATACATGTTAAGGTTATAAGGAATGACATTACTAAACAAAGCTGCCGCTCCATACAGTATATTGTGCATCTAACTTGAGAGCGTTATCGCCAGTGTTTGCTTACCACTAAAGGATCAGTACTTTGTCCCCAAGTTTGATGCAATCAGGTTTCCTTTGCCGTGACTTTTATCAGTTATATATAAATGCATACACTGGTTGCTAACCAGAAACCACTTCTACAACTCCTGATCTAGGACTCACGAACAATCAAAAATTTCAAATCAATCAACTACTCTTCGCGTATAGCCAATGAGAATTACAACTGGATTGAAAAGTGATTGAACATCATCAATTTCTGAGGTAATGGCAGAATTTACTCATTTTTTTCAAAATAAATCAAAGAAAGGATTATTACGAAATATAATTTCTAAAGTTATACTGGTTTTTTAAAAAAAGATAATATGTCTTAAAAATTTTTTTAATGAAATTGAAGAGACCTTGTTTTTAAGTTTAATCATTTCAATATTTCATAAAGCTGTTGTTAAATTTCGTAAATATATATATAATTTGCTGCTAAAATGTTTTCAAATGCTTATTCATGTAATAAAATTGTCCTTACATCTGTTGTGCTTGATCTATCATAAGTACATAACATAATGTTTTGGAAATATTATAGCTGTAATTTTTATTCAATTAAAAAATAATAATTCTTGAAGCAGATTAAAAAAATGAGAACTCAAACTTCAGCTTATGATTCATTTGAATTACTCACTATTCCTACATTATTAGTTAAGTATCAAATTCTTCGTTATTTCATCGAAATTAATTATTTCAGAATAAAAAACCAAAGCTTAAATAGAATGTTTAAAGAAATAATATTAAAATATCTGAGGTATATGCCATTGATTAAAGAAAGAAGTCACAAAGAAATGATTGGAATACAGTTGTAAAAATGTATTGAGCTATAAGTTTAATGTAAAACGACGAGCTTAACAAAATAATTATGATAATCGCGTGTCATAACTTTGGATAGTAATTATAATTTCAGTAATCTGTATTTTTTATATAAATTTTTAATGAGTTTTCATGCATGATTTCACTTGCAAATTCTTTAAATAAGGTTTTTAAAAAATGCAATCATGCTCTGTTGTTTAAAGGAAGACCTGATGGTGAAAACTGTTATGCTATGATTCGTTTTAAATTATTAGTTTTCGTTATTTTAAAGACGCTTTTTTAATAATCTGTCATATAATTTGTTTCATATGCTTTACAAAAAAATACCCTTATTACAATATTCACATGTACTCTGTAATATAATAATTTTGCAGATTAACTTTTTAAGCGATTCTTGAAAAATATAAACGAACAAATAAAATAATACTTTATATAGTTTCATTTGCAGTAAAGTCTTAAATAAAACGGATAAAATAGTTCGAATATTATTAAAAAATCTGTACTCTTGATGGAATTTATTGGCGCATTTTATGAGATTTTATCACATTCTCTATAAGTTGGACTCACGTTATGAATCACTTTGTTGTGAAGGAAGAAATACCTTTTAAATTATTTTGTTAGTCAGTTTGAAAATGTATAAAAAAATTATACCAGCGCCCTCTGAATAGTTCAACAGAAACTTTAATAACTGAAATTTCACTCTTAGTTTATTTTAAAAGACAGAGAGAATACAAACTGTTAATGTTTCCTTTCAGTTTACATTTAAATTTAAGAAAAGAATTTGATTTCAAGAATTATATGATGAAGTATTGTGTTATATTAGTCGTAAAATTTTTAGATTGGAAAAAAAAATGCGAGACTAAAATATTGAAATAAAGTACGCGTTTTAGAGAGATTATAAATCAAATGACGAAGCTTATTTTGTTTATTAATTATAACTATCTAAAATATTATCCTAATTATTAATTTACTTTGAGGCTGTTAGAGTATTTAAGAAAAAACGGCACAAAATGTTTGTCACCTTACAAAATTCTTCTCATTTGTTACATTCATTTTTTTAATTCTAATAAATTTAAGTGTATTTTACGTATTTATTATACATTTAAATACGTTTTATACATTTATTAAAATATATTATACGTTTTATTGTTTTTGACTATGCTTGAAATTATTTACCTTATTTTTTATGCAAAATTTCTAAGGGTTCTTCTCTAAGGATCCCTCTCTTCTTTCTAAAGGTTTTCTTTTGTTTCTCAAATTGCCTTGAAAATTAAATTTTTTAAATGTCTTATTTTAATATTTTATAATGATTATTTTACCTCATGATATAGTATTTACATTAAAATATGTTATTAAGCGTCTCAAATTAATTTTTCATTCATTATAGCATTTTGGGAATATTAATTTCAAATCTGATGAAAATCAAAAAATTTAGCAGCAAAAATTGAAAGTATTCATAAATCGCATTAAATTTATATAAAGTACTATAAGCTCAGAGCATTCTATATATTAACAATATATAGCACTAACATAACATATATTTGTATGTTATGTTAGTGCTTGAAAATAATATGCTTATCCATTTCTCTGGTCCATAATTGAAGTTTTTCAGTTGATCTAAAATTCAACCTTCGTTTTTAGACATTTATGACGTTGGTTCGTACTGAAACATGTTTTGTTAAAATTGACACATATATAGTCCCCTTTATTTTATTTTAATTTTTTCATAAACGGTATGAGAAGCAACTTACACAATTGTGCTTTAACTAATTATATATTTTTTTTCTTATTTCTCTTTTTACTTTGTCAAAGGAGAAAACATCAGCATGGTTTTAAAAGTGATACACACTCAAAACAGTGACTCCACCTTTACATAATATTTCGAATTTCGGTACCAATTGCAATTTATCATTCGATATAAAAGGTACTCTAAAGCAACTTTTTAATGCATGGAAAAATATAGCCTAGTTAAAAATCAATTACTATTAATCATGATAGTTTTTAAAAAATCACGGTAGATATGCTGAATCATAGCACCCTCCAATATGTGAATGTATGTGCAAATGGTTTTTTTTTTTTTTAAAGGTGCTAAATACTTTGCCTTCATTTATCAATCAAATCTAAAAATTTATTCGATAATTTCTGGAATCGTTCATTACTTATTTTTTCAGCGTTTGCATGTTTGGTGGTAAGAGAAAATATTCTTTCTTGTTGAAGTGAGATTTTATTAACAATTTAGATAAGTTAGATAAGAGTTAACAAAAGGCATTTCATCTGAAACTCAGAGGCGGATTTCGGCAAAATAAGGTTACAATGGTGAAACTTTTTGAGGTTTCTTCCTCCATCTAATACCATAAATTCATCGTTAGTTTAGTACTAAGATGTAGGACGAAATAACTTTTGTGAAACCCCCTCCCCCCCAAAAAAATCGAAGTTCAAAGCGAGTATCTCTAGCCACTGCTCAACTGTATTAAAGATGATCAAAAACAGAAATTATATTGCATTTATATTTCTTTTTTTTTATCTTCCTGTAAAATTTTGTTTTTCTTGTATGGTCTCATCATCAATTTAAATATGTCTAAAAGAAATGTTATACCTCCTAGTGTATAAACTAAGCTTATTTAAATTACTTTCATTTTATTTAACATTTCATCCTGAAATATTGTGAATGACTCAAGCTAAGATAGCATAAGTAAAACAAACTCTATCAAATCGTAATTTTTAATGATAGACAGAGTCAAACAGGGAAATCCACAACTTGAAGGAGATGTTTCTAATACGCGTAGTTCCCTGAATTTTATTATATCTTCCACTTAATGAAATGTTTCTGATTACATAGAGAAAAGGAGATATCTGATTATATTCCTGCATAAGAACATTTAACAATTTTATGCAACGGATATTTAGAAAAGGTATATTATTATGCTACAAACTCATGTTATTTCTTTACAAAGAAATTTCTCTTCAATCAGAGAAAATAATTAGTTTGGGACCAAATTAAAAATGGATTTTAAAAGTTCATTCTAAAATTATACAACATCTGTGGCTTATTAATTTTTCGACTTTCTAGAAAGTTGTACAGTTTTTTAGATGTAACATAATTCATATCGAAAACCAACAAAAATATTTCTAATACCTAAAATTTCTTACTGAAATTTGTTAAACAATTTTAAGATATATATTTGAAATAGCAGTATAATGGCAGCCATTGAATTGAGTTAAATAGTTCATTTAATTTCAATTATTATCTTCTAAAGTAAGTTCTTTTTCCCATGTTAATTATCTCGAGAAAGGGACGACAACGCCTTGACATTTTACTTTGAGATAAAACGCACATAATATGCAAGTCATGCCAATGATGCGCATTAGAAAATATTAACAACTCTGTTTTCGAAATCATTGCCGACGTGCATATTTCGTATCAGATTAGGAATCCACGCTTACAGACTTGAAGACTCTTTTCCGTCAACAGTGAGATTATCTAATTTTTCTTTTGATTATGTCTTTGATACACCAAAAACAGTAATTAATTTTAAAAATATTATTGTGATATAACAGTACCTTTTGAAAAATGGTGAGGATTTAAAACTTATTTTTTATATTTGAAAGTAAAAGTTTGTTAAACAAAAATGATCGTGCGCTCAGAACAAGATTTAATCAACGTCCGTCAATCTGGCCCCTTTTGTAATATTCAGAACTTTCATCCCACTCATTTGCTTAATATTTGACAACAGGGGTACAGATAACAAACGCTCCCTCAAAGGGTAAAGATAACAATAGTTTATTCCATTCAAATAAATAAAAGCACATTTTGTTGGTATAAACGTGCATAATAGCATACTATGTTACGTGCTCTGTAATTTCTGTAGCTGATGTGATTGGGCATGAAATTTAGTAATCGAATGAAAAATGAGCCTCTTTCTTTCTAGAATGTCTTTGTATTTAAATATTATTTCAGAAAACTGACAAGCATGTCTAATGAATTTATCCATCACTTGCAGATGAATCGTGTACTTATGGGGCCAGCATTTCAACAAATCTTGGCATTAAAAAAAAAGTAGAATCAGGAATCAAGATACTTGCATTTTGTTTCAGTTGGAACATAGATCTTGACAGTGAAATTTATAATTTGCCAGATCTATCTCTTCCAGCTGATGCAAGAGCAAAATAACAACATGTTAATCTTTAAAAATAAGGTAAGTTTCAAATTTTACTTACATATGTATTAGTGGATTTCTCTCTTTAATATTGTCAATAAAATAGTTCCCTTTTTAATGATGTTTAGGGAGGTGCTTTATATATATATATATATATATATATATATGTATGTATGTATGTATGTATGTATGTATGAAAAAGAAATGTAACTACAAAAATTATATCGATTTCTTATTTAAATCCTTTTACATAATTAGATAAAGTAACATTTTTTAAAAAAAATTAGCTGTCTCTAATTTTTAATTATAAATTAAAAACACGCAAACCTTTTTGTACTATCATTCACAAGAATATATAGGTGTGTATAATATTACGTAACAAATCTATGATGTTGTTTGAAATTAATTTTTCAAAGCTGAACAGCTGATTCAATAAAGAATGATTAGTCCAGTTCAAAAAATGCGAAAAACGTAAGCATAAAAGTGATGTATTATTAAATGAAACTAATTTCATAAAATTAAGAATTCAAGCAAAATAGTTCACCGTATAGTAAATAAATAAACCAGAAAAGGTTATTTTTCAAAATGATGTTAAGGACATGGAAACATTCTATAACCATGTATAGCTACTTTAAGACAATAAATAAATAAATAAAAGCCCCGAAATTATTTTAAAATAGTCTTATTCTACTACAGAACAGAATCACTTTAAAGCAAAATCAAAAATAAAATTAGCAAAATAATTTTAAAATAGTCTTATGATAAATAACCAATGTGAGATAAAAATTAATAATATAAAATCGAAGCAATAATTTAAAAATGTTTTATTGGGTTGAAGATGGAAACATATGGATTAAAGATACCCATCCATTAAAAGTGTTCTAATTTCAAAGAATTAACTAGTTGTGTTTATAATGATTTTACACAAAAAATGTAAAAGTTAGTCAATCATTTTATTAAAAAAATGTTTACGATGATATCATGCAGTACATTTGTAGTATTAAATCTTGCAAAAGACCCACCTTGCATTGTTGAAAATGGCTTTCTAAATCTCTTATTTACTTCATCTTTCTTAAATATTTGAATTTAATAAATATAAATAAGTTTTCTAGTAAAAAGTTAAGAGGACTTTTGAAATATTTGTCATAAAAAAAGAATCTACTTAAAGGTGTGGTTAAATAGGTAGTAATTCAGATATATACCTCACACTAAAGTTCAAAATAGCTAAATGTCAACAAGAAATGCCTATTTGATCAACCTTCATATACCAAGACAAAATAATAAACGTAATAAAATCATCAAGGCATCCCTCCTCACATTTTCGGATACAGAGAGATAAGGATTTTTTTGAAGACATGATGCATCATACTAACTTAAAAATTTTTAATAAAAATTTCCAGTTAAATTTGCTTAACCTTTTATGCTCCATTTCCATTATATATTATTCCATAGAATTTTAAAATATATCAAAAATGGTACATATTTTTCAGCATTCTATATCGTTTTATTAAACCTTTTAATGCCAGACCAATTTTATAAATTGTCAAGGATTTGAGAAGAAGCACATAAAAAAAATGTTTGAAAAATAAATTTAAAAAACATATTACGAAATAACGGAAGAATAAATTAATATTAATTGAATTTTAATATTTTTTGAAAAGTAAAATTCTCTCGCTTATATAACGATATTTCGTCGATGGCATTGTTCGCAAGTGTTGCGAAAGAGCGATACATTGTCGTTCAGCACTAAAAGGGTTAATGATATTTATAGAATTAAATAACTCATAATGCTTTTTAACAAATTAAATATTAATTTAATTATTGAAACTCATACAATAGATCAGTATATTTTTATTAGACTGCATTCATGAAGAAATGAGCCAAAACTCACCCTTTTCACCAAGAACTCTGAAGTGATAGTTACTATACGTATTGAAAGAAAAATTACTTGGACTTTCAAGTTTACAATAAGATTGATTTTATTCTTATATTAATTAAGTGACTTTCAGTTCACTTCGATATATTCTTCGATATACACTTGCCTGAAATATGCATTTTCCGTCTGATTATTGTGCAGATTGTTAAAGTAGAATATTGCATTCAATTATCAGAGAATGTACAAGCTGCAATAGAAGACGAAGAAAATAGCAAGTGATGGAAAAGAGGTGGAGAAGTGGTGTCTGCACTTGGTAGAAAACAAGTGAGATTCACTTCCTCCAACTTATTTTCTGTCACTGAAAATCATCAAGCTTCTGAAGACTGCTTGTAGTACTTTCCTATCCAATGACGGTAAGTATTGGTATTTCACTCAAATTTTCATCTCTGCCTTCTCCATGTCACGAAAATAAATATTTTTTATCAGATTATCATAAAGATATTACATCATATTACAGACAAGTAAAAGGAAAGCTCAAAATCATTTAACAATATTATACAAATTAACTTAATGTAATAAAGAACAACTAAACAATGTACGCATTTCACTCTTTCAGATATAAATCACTTGGGCTTCCATCATTTATCTTATAAGAACATCTCTTCCCACTGAGTTTTGAAGATATTTTGTATCTTTTAAAGCATATTAAAGTAATAATTTTTTTCTTTATTAAAAATTATATTTTATACATCATAACAATTCTAGAATGTTCTAAAAACTGAGCACGAAAGAAAAGCCTTAAAAGCTCGAAGTTTTAACAGTAAATAAGTTTGAGAAAATAAGAGAAGTATAAAACACATGATCTGAAATCTGAAATCAAAAGTAAAAAGAAGACAATTATTCATAAATGAAATTCATTGAAATCTGTAAGTTGCTAAACTCAGGATATCTGAAGAATTTTAAAATTTCTTTCAGTGAGGAACGAATTTAGGTATGGTTTTTTATGCCATTTTGAATGGAATATTTTCGACAATGAAGACACGCCTTCCAGGAAATAGAACTCATTCCCTATCCTGAGAGAAATTCCTTTATTCAGTCATGAAATGTGTTTCAATAAATAGATAAAAATTAATTTGAAATAATAACGTATCACATGCTTTTTGAATTATTATTCCAGAACTAAGAATTATACACCAAGTCTAAAAATTTAGCCACAATTACCAAAAATGATTTAAAATGTATAGTAATATTAGAAAATAATGTGCTACAATAAATTTTAAGTAAACATCGTTGAATGTGGAAAACAAAAATTCTACTTATTTTTAATTATTTTAAATGTGGTACTAGAAAGCACAATCTAATTTAAGAATGGTTTCAAATTTCTTGCAAGAAAATGCAACCGTTAAAAACAAAAATAAAAACGTTTAAATATGAGTATCGTATATACAAGCTGAAAATAAAAATAAAATTTCTTCTACAACTTTCTGTACCTCAAGCATTTTTTTTTCAAAATGTTGTTTTAAGGATTGGCGATGACGCACATTCTTTCCAGACATGCATATGGCGATTCTTGAAAAGCAAACAATAGAAAAGATAAAGCACTCAAGCTCCAACCTAATGCAGGTGCAACATCCTGGGTTCAGCAAAGCAGTTACAAAACCTTGGACTCTGTTATCTTCTTATTTCCTTGTACATTGTTGACTTAAGTGTGGTCACAGCACCCGATGTTCTCATATTAGAAAGCACACCTTGTGCAGATAAGAGATATTTGGTACTATCAAATGCGGCTATCTTTAAAGGAAAGATTGGTATTCGATCTAAATCACTGCTTTTTTCTAGGCCGTATATTTTAAATCACATCATAACCTTTCCATGATCCAGTTTTTTTCATCAAAAGTACATGCATCAATTTTTCTGAAAAATGAAAAAAGGAAGAAAATGGTATTAAATTAAATATGTGAAAGTTTTTTTTTCTGGGTTAAATTTTTTGTTTTCTTTCAATTAAAACAACCCATTTTTTAGCCTATTCAACAGACAATTGTAATATATATATATATATATGCTTATTGAATTCCAAATTTTAAGCTTTTATTTCCCCTTGCTTCTGTAACAGACAACTAAAAATAAAGTCAAACCAGTTGCATTTTACCTCTCATTTTCGAAAGAAAGGGAAGGGGGGATACATTGTGTAATGAAATTGACATCTTAAAAACTAAGAGGGAATATAAAAAACAGGAAAAAGAATAATAATTTAAGCAATCTGAAAATATTCATTCTCTAGTTTTCAAATTAGTTTATACTGAAGTTTATTTAAAATGCAGTGCAATATAATTATAAGAAATTGTTTTGATTCAATGATTTTCATTAATAAATGCATCAATAATTCTTTTGGCTTTTCTTCATTTTTTTCTTCTTTTGCCGGAGTTTAAATGGAAAGAATACAAGAACAGAGGTTAAAACAAAAAAAAAATACAGTAAAACACATTCAATTTGAATGATTGTAGATAGTTCATTTAACAAAAAGTTTTAACAAGTTCTCAGTGAGAAAATATCTATCGGCGGATTTACAAAGAGCTCAGTGAATCCATTTTCAGCCAGATAGCCTAAGAAATTTGGGTTGAAAGAGGTCGAATTAATTAATTAAGAAGTGTTAGTAACTTGATTAAAAATAAATAAATTTCCAAAAGATATAAATGTTATGAAATACAAATTATTAGAATTACAATATATGTTTCCAATGAATTATTAAAATCCTTATTAAATAAATTAAAATCTAGTTAACTTACTTAAAATATACTGGAATATTAATTATTCGACAAGCCAGTTATATTAATAGATCTAGTAAAGTAATAATTTTTAACTTTATAAGGAAATAATTAGCTTCAAACAAATATATTTCATTAGAATATTTAAATGCTTTTATTTCTAATTAAGAAAATCATTACCTAATTAGAGTAAATTTTGCAAGAGATTAAGTCATTTTTTTCTTGTTGATACACATAGTTAAAAAAAAACTTAAATTTTTCAGATAGTTACTAAAATAAAAAATATATAAATAAATTCAAAAATTGACATGTATATTAAAATGTATTTAATGTAAAATTAATTTGATCAATATTTAAAAGTGAGGCCACATATAATTTATACTGCCATGGATTGCAAAATGCAGAAATCTACCTCTTAATATATCATACGACAGAATAGTAGAATTAAATCTTATCGTCTTCAAAGCTTTGCATTAGAATTACAGAATGATTTTAAGATATCCTACAATTTTTAAGCAGAGAAAGCTAACAAACAGTCTACTCGAAAACTAATTCATTATAAAGAAAATTATCTAGATGGATTCAGTTCAAAAGTTTTCCAGACGACATTTGAATGTAAAACATTTTTTAAACAACAATTGATTCGCATATTAAATGTAACTAAAAAACTCCAAAAAGAAAAAAAAAAAAAAAAAAAAAAAAAAGAAAAAAAAATTCTCTCTCTTTTCATGCTTTCTTCATTCAGAAATTTGATCCCAACCTTAATTTTTGAAAAACCTACAAATATTTTATAGCCCAAATGGAAGATATCTGAGGCTATAGATATCTTGGTGTTATAGTTTGAAATATTCTCAATATTTAACATTTAGATGAAATGACATCAAGAAATTCTGATTTAAATATTGCAGACATATTCCTTTTTTTAAAAATGTAAATTAAATTCACTCAGTGTATGTCAACCTATCATGCAGATTCAAATAAATTTAGAATCATGAATTTTTCTTTAAAAAGAATCTTTGATAAAGTTTGCAAGTCACTTTCCTCAGAGCTCAGCCTGAAGTAGCAATCAATGATAAGACACTAATTGTAAGCCAATTAAAACATTTTCAAGTAACAAATTACTGTTGTTAGAATTCTCAAATAAGATCCATACTATATATTTATCAAAATTATTCATGCAGCAATACATGAATTCGAAGCAAAATTCCGAATTCAAAGATGTCTGTGGTAATTTTTATTATTATTAACTTGAACAACATTATCTAACATAAAGGTGAATGAAAGATAATCAAACAATTAATACTTGATTAAAAGAGCTACCAGCACAGATGATTTCTTTTTCTTCAATGAATTTAAAAAAAAGAATTTTCAAATCGATGGAAGCAGAATTTTATAACATACATTGAAAAGTCAACATGAGGAGAATCTATCAGATATTGAGGAATTATGTACCTAAAAAAAATTTAAAGATACAATTTTTCCAACATACCATGAAAAAAAAATGGTATATTTTAGCATAACTAATAAAAATAATTAACATTCCTAATACAAAGAATGAATGAGCAAAACTGAGTATTGAGAAAGGGCAAAATAAGAAATAAAGAACTTTCAAGGGGAAAACTTGTAATGAACTTGGATTGAAATTTTTATTATGTATGTAATAGGAATAGAGGATTTTGATTCTGTATGCCAAAAGTAGAGCTTAATTTGTACTTGGGATTCAATAATCAAACCGATAAATTATAAATTTCGGGTCAAAATGATAATAAAATCTTTATTTGTCATTGTTCTGTGTCTACAGCAGTAGAAAATGAGATATTTTAAAAATTATCATAAAAAACGAATAGACGACATGGTCTTTAAAGAATTCCTTATTAACTATTTAGAATGTATCCAGTAAAATGGTACATTCTAAGTAGTTAAAAATGTACAAAACACTACGCATATTTTTGAAAAACAAATTTACACAGCAAAAGACTAAATATTTCATGTAAAAAAAGTAAAAATATGCGACATGGGCGATTACATAGATAAAAAAATAAAATCAAAATATTACTTTAGCAATAGACAGATTGTCAAAGGAATCTCTTATGTAGTTAATCATAACAGGCGCAACAGGAAATTATATGAAATGACCGGGTTTAATAATTTCAAAGGCATAGATTTCTAAAAATAAAAATCTATCTGGGAGTTTATTGTTTTTTCTGTAATTAGGTTTTGAGAATTTCATCAAGTGCATTTAGTGTAATTTCAAATAAGCGCTGTAATGTGACTAAATTGATTGTTGACATACTTCAGTGACGCCTCTTTACCCAAAAACATAATGATACTTCCAAAAACACAACGATACTTGATGAAATATTACGCTCTTTGGGCTATCACTTGTTTCAAAGTTCTTGCACATACTTTTCACCAAACGTAACAGTCGCATAAAGAATAATACTTAAAAAATATTTTTTTTTTTTTCATATTTCTATGTAGACACATTATTCCCTTCTAAACTACTGGAAACGCTGCACAAAAATGATTTGGAAAATTTATGATATAAACTTTTAAGAATATGAATGGATCTGTTTATAAATTAGGATACATTAAAAATCCTAGACAGTAGTATAGTAAGATAATGATTTGCGAGTGTGTGTGTTTCAATGTTTTTATAACTAAAGGCTGAATGATTTTCAGAACTTCAGAATGCAAAAAAAAAAACATTTGCAGTAGCTTACACGGCTTGAAAATAGTGATTATCAAAGCCCTTTGCTACTCTTATAAATTTTTCTAGAATCAACCAGGCGAATTTCTCAAAAATCTTTGTGGCAAGGTTTTAAAGCTCCTCGTAGAGCTTTTTAAATTGGAAGCAACAATCTTGCATGATTTGTAAATAGCGTAATGTAATCGGCAGTGGATATCAAGTAGTACACAAAAAAGTATAAAATGATAATTTTGTTGAAATAACTTTCAGATTCTTATTTCTTCAAATTGATAAGTGAATTAATGGTATAGTTATTAAAAAAAGTAACTTTTATACCTCTATTGGGTTAGAATCAGATGATAAAAAAGTATTGTCCCGCTGTTTACAATAACAAAGAATCTGAAGTTAGTCCGAAAAATTAAGATTGCATGAAGCAAAAGTTCTTATGCTTCAAGACTGTGTAAACAGCAGTATTTAGTAAAGATGAGAATCACAAAGAATTGACCTTACTATTATGCATAACATTCAAATTTTATTTTTTATAATTCATTTAGATATAACAGATGTTTATTTCTATCATATGCATTCAATAACTTTTCCTTTCACACTGAACAATCTTTGAGTACCAAGAATTCAATGTTCATTATATTTAATCTGCAGAAATAATGAATACAATTAATCAATCTTTGTGTCTTATTTTGTCTTTCTTTATGTCAACAGATTTTAATACGTTGGATAATATGAACATTGTTTAGACTTTTACTCAAGAATTCCACGTGGGATCCGAGAATTCAAATTCAGCATTGTGTCATTTCTGCAATCCAGTCAAGGAGAAATGTGGAAATACAAAATTGTTATATTTAAAGCAAAATCTGCTAAAACCTGTTCATAAAAATTGAACCCTGACAAGACACCATTAACAACGAAGCCAATAATAAAATACGAAAAATTATTAATTACTGGAAATTAGGTATTAAATAAAATTTCAAACATTACAAAATTCTTCTTACTGAAAAGTATTTTATTAAACAAAATACGATAATCAAATGTATCAAAACTTCCCAAATAAATAGTGGAACATAATTCATTTAGCACAAATTAAAACAATAATAAGATACTAATGATAATTTCGATTCTCATAGGTAAAGTTGTGTGTGTGTGTATATATATATATATCACATTTCCTTAGGAAGTTAAAGATGATCCCAAAACAAAACTGAAGAAAAGGATCGATAGCAGTGGATTAAGTGAAACTGGTTTTCAGATGACTATGAAACAACTCTAAATATGTTCAAACATTTATAAAAATAGTTTTATTCTTTTAAACAAGTTGTTATTACAAAATTCAACTTTAAATAAGGCTGCCCATAAATGCTAATACAGGAGATCACAGCTTGCCATTTTTCAACTCTCATGGGTACAATAACCACACTTGATTAACAACAACTTGTAAAATCAAAATAATGCTAATATAACTATAATGAATGTTACAATAATTCGAAGTTGGTACAAAGCATGAGGAAAACAATACAAATACATAGTACTATATATTAAACAATAAAGGTACTAAATTAAAGGGATATCAATGAATTCAGACACTCTCTTCAAAGAGTATTTTATTTTAATTAAATAGAAGTAAAAGTTTAGCTATAGCGACATTTCTCCCAAAAATGAAAAACATAAAAACACACCAACAATAGAAAATAAGAAAAAAATTCAGATATTTGTTCTAAATATATTTAAAGAAAAGCCTATTTGTAATTTAACTTGTACACTACAAGATTTGTGATGAGGTAAGACAGTGGGAGTGCAGTTCCTCAAATTATTAAAAAATTAAGTAATCATTTAATAAGGTCTTCATAAAAATTATTAATTTTTGAACTTAACATTCGTAGATGGTAATGTTTCATTTATGAGTGAAACTAAAAAACTGTTCTCCATACACAAATATTCAAAAACCTGAAACTAGTATGTAAATCAACACATGGGTTTGGACCATCACTGACTATAAAAAAAATGTAGCAATTCTAGACTCCAATTTTTTTGGAAGAAAATTTCCTTTTCCAATTACATTTTATAAAATCTAATGTTCCTGTTGCAAATCATCAATAATAATTCATTAGTCAAAATGCTGTTCAAACACGAAATCTAGCAGTTGTCAAAAGTCAATAATGTCCATTTAACTACAAAATACCACATTAATAAAGATATTAATTGGTATAAATAAGAAAGATTTAAGGAATTAGAAAAATTTCACATTCCAATTATAGTAAGATATGATGTTTAGTAATTATATGTAAGAGATGTTTTTTATGTAGCAAAAGACAATACAAGATGAGAAACAAATTATATTAATTTCAATATCATGTTTAATCAATCAATGATTAAATAATAAAAATAAAAATTTAAAAAATTCAACAGTTAGTGAATAAAAATTACATAGATAAAAATATATTAGTGAGGATTTAAATCACCGTTTTATATTATAACTACATCCCCAATAACAGATGAAGAGAAACAATTGTCATTTGGAAAATTCTTATGTAAAATGACATATTTACAATAGAAGTAAAAAATTCTTGAATTATGGACATTTTAATAAAAAAATCATTTGCTTCGCAGTTCGTTATTTACAATACGAAAAGTCCAACAATATAAATTATGTTATCAATGTTTCACAGGAGCATTCTCATTCCACAACAAAGTACATAGATGTATTTTGAGACGACTTTTGCAAATGCCAAATTTAATGTTCAAACCTGTAATAAAAAAAACTTTTTTTTAAATCAAAATAAAAGATAGACTCCTGGATTATTTCTTTTTTAAAAAAATTTAAAAAGCGAAAATAACTATATTTAGAAAAAAAAAAAAAAAAACTCAATTTAAGAAGAAAGAATAACACACTTTTGGAACTCAGTTAATATCAACCATACACATACTACATAACATTTAAATTCATATTAGCCTCTAATTATTTTCCCCTTTCTTTTCCAATAAAACTTGAATAAATAACAGATTTATTACATCTTATTTGTAGACATTATTTTTCATCTGAAATGGGAATAGTTTTTTTAACTGGCAATTTTAATTTATAAATTTTTAACTTTAACAATTTAAAAAGTGAATTTAAAACTCTTTTCTCTGACTTTCTTATATTCATTTATCCAGATTTACCCACACAGTTTTGGTATTAGTAATGAATCTATATCAAATATTCAACAGACACATTAAAGAAATTTACAACTATTACCGAAAAAGATTCAAAATACCTTATTAAGAATGTACACTATAATCGTGGCGAAATTTCTTATTTCTAAATCCATTGGAGATAATATAATTCCAGTTATAAAAATGTACTTAAAGACACAAAGATGCGCTTATAGAAGATTTTTACTTTTGTAGCTTGAATCAAACGCACTGCTGAAAATATATATAAAAAAGGCAGCTTTTATAGTTCATTGTCTCATTTTAATAGTCATATGCAATAAAATATTTCTGACATGGAAAAATTTTAAACACAGAATGTCAAACAATTCTGCGACCAAAACTGTTAAACCTTGGATATCACTAATTTGAGACTATTAGAATTGGCGTTTCAAGAAATATCTACTAATCAATCCTCATCTCATCCTTGAGGTAGTTGTTGATGACTAAAAATAATCAAATTTTAAATATAATTCAATAGTTTTGGAAATATTTTCATAGATTTTTATTGATTAATGGTGGTTTTTCACACTGGCATCTCTCTATTAGGGACTTGAATCCTACCGGGGCCTCAAAATCTATATTACAGCGCTAAGACAGTGGACTTTTATTTTTAGTATTGCAGACTTGCTTACAGAAATGTTTTCTCTTACTTAAAAATAAAAGAAACTGAAAGGAGTCAACCAATATGTTTGAGGAAATAAACAAAAGATTTTTTTAAAAAAAAAGATCAA
>JAPMOQ010011036.1:85494-112177 GCA_026543055.1 Argiope trifasciata | reverse complement strand
ATATATATATAAACTGAAAGAAAGTCAACTTAGAAAACAGTCTTGGAGATCCAAGAATTTGTGTGTGTGACACAAAATAATTTATATTTATTTTCATTTGTAAGGATATTGTACAAGAAAGTATTCTAATTAAAATCACTTCAAAAGATTTTTTCTCAAGATTTAATTAAAAATTAGGATTTGTTCCCCAATTTGTTTGCAAATCAATGAAATTTGTTTTAGTTAGATGAACACAAATGTATAATTCCCTGCTATCATAAGATGAAAGAAAAGTAACTTCTTTTACAAGAAACGCTAATATCATTTCCTTTCCAGATTATTCGGATATGAATTATTGGATTCGGACATTAGGCCACTTGATTATATACAAAGAGGATAATGTGGTTTTGTAGGTTTTATTTCCTTTTCATTTTTATTCTATTCTATTTATTTATTTTTATATTTTCTTTCCAGGCTCAATTTTTTTAACCATTACAATTTTTATTTCTACAAAACACTGACTTTGCTTTTGAATGAGCTTTTCAAAACAGAAAGCTTCCAGATACATGTAGAAATGCGATTTTTCAAAAGCATTTTTTTTCAGCTGTCATAAATTTTTCTTGATTTTCATTTCTGGAAGGTTTTAAGAGAATTAATCAATAATAATGAGCACAATAAGTATATTCCAAAATTTTTTTAAAAAGGAAAATAATTTATGATGGAAAAAAAAATATTTTTTAATGAAAAGATAGTTTTAATTCTGATGTTTTCCTTCGACTTATTTTCGCATTCATATACTATTTTTAAATGGAAGAGAACATTCGATTCATTTTTTTAAAAAAATTTTCCCTTACAAACAAGGAATATATTATATAATTCTCTGGGATGGAAATTTCTGAAAACACAATAAAAATAAACCTTGAAATATATTATTTTCAAGTTTTATTTCCAATATATAAATAAACATTAAAAAATACATTTTGTGTAAAAGCTTCCATCAGAATATATATTACAAAAAAAAAAGATTTTTTTATTATTATGATATAAAAACCAGTTGTATGAATTTGCCATTTAATGGAGGGACAATTATTATTAGCTAAAGGGGGCAGTTTTTAATTAATTAAAGGTAATCATATGCATACTTATAATTATAGAATAAAAAGTTATAATAAAAACTACTCATGTTAACATTTTCCCAAATGCACTTTTTCTTTTCCTTTGAATGGTATTTTTCTGTTTTTGCTAACTAGATCATGAAAGTTGTTTTTATCCTACACATAGTTTTTAGATTCAGAAAGATACTTGACAAATAATTACGGTCAGAGAATTACATCCAAATAAAATGAAATATTTTCACCCTTAAAATATAAAGAGTCAGTCTTTGTAAATATAGATTCCTGTGATATATCAATACATGTTAGATATAACAAATTTCTGTAATGTATAATATACTAATAATAATGTAATTCAAATCATAAATTGTTTCAGGTGTTTTATGAATGTCACAGTCTTATGACTTAATACAAATACAGCATTCCTTGAAACAAAATGTCTAAGCACACATTGAAAATATGCAATTTTTTTTTCTTCTATAAATTGGAAGACACATTGAACTCCCTATAAAAATTCACATCCTTAAATAGTTTATATTTAAAAAATTCCATACATTTATAATCATATTGTGTCATAATATAATCTTTTATGGTAAATATAATGTTTGAGAAAATTATTTAGTTATGATTTTTTTAGGTGTCATCTTCCTAAATGAAAGATGCATTTCTCACGAATAAAATTTTGATATAATTCAAGCATTGATAGTAAGTCACTAAGGTAACAAAGTGCTATCTTCTTTCTACACTGGATACATTTACCCTCTGGATACTTTAGAGGCTTTGTAACTGAGTTTCTCATAATTTTATGTCCAAGGGAAATACATTTGTGCCTAAGTCGATATTTCCTCTTTCAAAAGTTGAACTTCCATTGGACAAATATCTCAAATTGTTACCAATGGTTTAAATCAATGCCCATCATAGGGATAATGAATTCTTTTTCAATCGAAATAATTGGGAGAGGTTGAAAAAATACTGCGACTTGTACATCTAAAAATAAACTTGTTTTGTAAGAGGTAATATTCTTCTCATTTTTTCTTATGTTAGCTAATTTTGGTGCATTAATTTTCTTTCTAAACAATCATAAAATAATGATTGAGTTTTGGTATAAATTTCTGAAATATTAATTTATTAATCATGCATTTGACATCCTTTTTATCCAAAATATTAAATTGCAGTGAGTGTTTTGAAATTCATTGTTTTAGAAAAGTTAGAAAATAAATAAAGCAGAACAGAATTTTAATATTCCAATAATAACATTAAACTGATGTGAAATGCCCTATTTTTATAAGAAATATATTATTACAAGTTTGCTAGTGAAAGGTTTGTTACCATATCTTAAATAATATGTCTTCAAATCTCTGCAATTTGTTGTATTTAAAAATATATTTTTTTCGGCATTAAAACTTTTATCAAAATAGCATATTCATACTTTTTATTAGTTTTTCTAAGGTAAAGATAATCAATTTTAATTAACATACTATTGCATTTTTAATGTCTTTTCATAACTCATATAAGCAGATTAATAAAATTTTATAGTAATAATCTCAATATTTCTACATTATTTCACTTGCAAGTTTTTAAGAAAATATGCGAAGATTTTTTTTTCTTTGTTTCATAATTTAGTTCTTTATCAATTTTTTAAAAATTTACAATGCTTCTCCCTTTTCTTTCTGACTACTTATATTCATTGTCAGTTTTGATAACCTGTGGTAACCTGCTCGATATAATTGTAAGGAAAATATTTCTTTTCTGCTTCTGAAGGGAAGGACAATCCTGGAAGGGAAATGACATGAAAAGTAGCAAGAACTGGTGCTTAATTAGAAATGTTTAACAATTACAAAGAATGACAAATATTTTTTTGACAAAACAACTGATGCTCTATACAGTGATAAGTACCAAAGTATAAAAAATAGGCGGAAAAAAAATTCTAAGACGGTAGTACAGAAAAAGTAATAATTGGAAGAAAGGAAAAAAATTGAGTATCTTAACATATTTGCCTGTGTTTTATACGCTATGTTTAGAATTTTCGTAGCATTAGTAGCATACAGCAAAATTAATTCTATAGTTGGATTAAATGACCTCATCCCTCAAAAATCCAATTGATAACTTCAAAATAATATAGCACCAGTGGTCGTTACATACAGTCATTAATTTAACTAATGAAAGGTTAAACTGACATATTTCTAGCTGCAACACTTTTTTTTTTGTGAGAAATTTTAACAATATGCCATTACTTTATACACAAACAAGTGAATTCATATTGATAAAAAATTTTCCATGGAAAAAATTGTAGTTCTTATTGTCTCTGGGTTAAAAAAAAAATTAATATTTTATTTTGCAGAAATACACGAATATTTATTATGCTGCATGCACAATACTTCTTAGATACCCCCGAAAAATGATAAAAAAATTAATGTAAAGTTAAAATTTATTTGTTGCACAAATAAAATAATGCTAATTTCCCCAAAATAACATAATTGAAAAAAAAATACTAATTTAATAGACGAACTTTTAAATAATTTATTTGCATATGAGAATTATCTGTAAAGGAAGAGGAACAAAAAATCTAATACCAGAATAAAATTATTTTAAAGCAATAAAACTTGTATTTTGCACACAAAGAACAATTTTTAAATGACAAACTTTTACAAACAAAGCATGCTAAAACTATACTAAAAGTACAGACGAAGTTCATTAAAATATATATTATTGTCATATTTCATTCATACTAAATATATTTAAAGTGATCCAAATATTTTTGGAGAAAATGTTGCAGTTATTTTTCTTAGTATACATACCTTGACGCAATACCAGACGTATTCAAGTTAGCTCGGCGAGTAGTAGCTTGTCTTTGCCTGGACAGAAATGTTTGACTGATGCCAGCTTGGGCTAGTCTTTCTTCTGCTACTCGTTTTTGTAACTGTGCTCCCTGAAATATTCATAACTCTCACCATTTAAGTCATATAATCTAAACTCGATAATAGTTATTTTATTAAGTCATTATATGTTAGGAAAATATAATTTCTTAATAAATTATATATATTAAATACAGCACATATCAGTTACTGTAAATCACAATACACGCGCGCACACACTTTTATACAAAAGGTTGGGTAAAGATTTTTAAAAAAATCAATGGCATTTAAGTCATATTTTATATATATTTGAGATTTCAGTGAATTTTAAGGTTACACTATGGATCTATATTTATTTTAAAATAATAAAGACAAAACAGAATGAAAATCAAAAATATTTATAAAAAACGTAAATAAAGAGAAAATCAATGCCCAGAAAAAATCAAATCCGATACAAATCGATTAAAAGCAATGAAAATAAGTATAAGAATCCTTATATTATGATCAACAGATAATTTTTTTTCAATTACAGTTAAATATTTAGTGAAACGTAATAAAGGATAAAGTTGTTAGAAAGGGAAAATACAGAAATCGGGAATTTATAGAAACACTGCTAACAAACATTCAAACATTCCACAAGAGTGTTTTTCCACCTTTCCGATCTATAATGACAAGAACAGTAAATTATATTTGTTTTACAATTAATGAGTCAATCCCCAAGTAAAAGTGGCGCTCGTGCATTAATTTTTGTGCTAAGCTTAAAACTAAGTTTCTGACACATTTTGATTGCTTTTTTCTTCCCTTTTAGTTCCTTTACACTTCCCTATTCATAAGAAATAAAATTAAAGGAAAAAGCTAATATAGAAGTATTTCAATAAACGGAAGGAGTGCATGAAGAGTAAGATAAAATGAAAATAGGAAGCAAGGATCTCTAAGCAAAACGCAAAGTTTGCATTAAATTAAATTTCTTTAAATACTGAAGATCTAGATATATTATTAGACCAGTGATAATGGCGTATGCAACAAATTGTAATGAATGCTATGATAAAAAGAATGACTTATAGCTATTGTCAAAGGCAAAATTTGTTATTTGAAATACTTGACTAAAAACAAAAATTCCGAAGAGTTTCCCACCTTTAACTATTGCGCATATGTGAACAAACAGTTCAGTATGCAATTTTCAAACTATAAAAGGAAAATCTTATTTTAATAACAAAGCAAAATATAGTGACTATTATAAGGACATCAATATAGGCAATTGCAATACTATTTCGATGCAGGAATAAATCCAGGAGTCTTGACATACATAAAATCTGATATTTTCATCTACAATTAACAAATAAAATAACTATTTAAAATCATTTTGTGTAACTTAACTTGATTAGTTCTGAATAAACAGTTTTAAGCAGTAGTGAAAGCTTAGATTTGAGCTTAGAGCTATACCCAATTCTGAAAAACAATATAATACCTTTTAAAGAGTATTTTCCATTATACCTGTATGAGATAGCACCACTTAAATACATAAAAAAAGTTACAAATACAGCCTGTTTTTATAGCAGTTTGCAACATACGATCAAATGACTTCCCAGTATAAAGAAAGAAAAAAAGTACAAAGAGAAAAATTTTGAAATACAATTGCTACTGACAGCAACAAAGGAAAATATAATTTTAAATGATATCCTTTCCAAATGAATATTTAAATTAATCATTAGAAATGCCTAAAATATTGATATTACGAAGATATACATGATCCCAAAATAATCTGAACCTATTATTGAAGTTAAATAGAAGATTTTGAAAAATCATTTGCAAAAAATCATGCTAAAATTCTGAAATTACTTTCAAATATTTAATAGGATGGCAACAGATAATGGAAAAACTATTCTCTGATCAATTTTGCAACATTTTCCTGACTTGCAGCTACTAATTATATTATTACCCAAGCTTTATCCCAACTCAGAATTATACTGTATGCTCAATTTTCATTACTAAAATCACTTTTACAAATTATTTATGAAATGTTTTTTAAAAAAATGGATTGAGCATTTAAAATATACTAAACCAATATATAAATGTCTTGTATGCAAAAATTATTGAGAATTTCAACAAAAGAAAAAAAAAAAGCTTTCCTTAAATCTATACAAAAATTCCAAATAACATTTAAATTACTTTTTGCAATGTAAAATATTATGTTAATAGTAAAAATTACAAAGATTTTGTTCAAAATTTTACAACAGTTCAAAAACTAATTAAAGCTCTAAACAAATGCACTAGAATAACATACAGCAGTACAAATATAAAAGCAGTATAATTACATATACCTAATAATATATATATTATCAAATATCTAAATAAGTGAAACTGCTAAAATATTACTTCAAATCTTTTTTTTCCCTCTAACAAATCAAAAAATTAATTTTTTCAATTAAAAATTTAAGCTTTTATAAATGAACATGCTTAAAATTCTATTTATTATCACAAATAATACTAGACCTAATATGCTAACTTGGGTATGTTTACTCCATTAACAAATAATTGCTTGCCAATTATATTTAAAACACAATAAATCATAAATGGTGATAATTAATTTTAAAACTAAAAAATCAGTGATTAAAATACTGATAATAACATCTGGTTTAAAATAACCAACTCGGCATTTAAGTGTATTCAAAAGTTACAAAAGATTCGTTGGCAAGATTTGAAGTTTGCAATTTCTTTCTCAACTCTTAAACTATCTTTTTGAGCTGCGTCGAGAATTTCTTTTTTTTTTTTCCTTTTAATTTTTTTACTCTGATACTTAAATTTTTTACTGTAACACTCTGCTATTTTCATTTTCAAATTTTTACTTAATTCTTTTGCTTGCTTATCCTCCCACAGCGGCACCTCGAAATGAGAATGAGATGCTTCCGCCATGGTAGTTGGATCTCGCCACCCTGGAGGATACATGAAAAGGTAAGGGTCTAGCTCCTCTCATTGTTAATGGGACGTACTTCGTTAGAGGAGGGTACTTCGGGGCCGGTGACGTCCCTTAAGGCTCACAGTTCCCGCCAAAGTTGCCATTGCGGTAGTCCGGTCATTCAGTATTTAATATCCGCGTGCCCTCTAATGGGTCGGAGAGTCAGTAATATGACTTAATTCTTTCTCACTCGTCACATTTGGCACGCGAATTCTCTGCAGTTAATACAAATTGTTCTGATACATCAAAATTACTTCACCATTTGCTCGTATGGTGTCATAAATAATTCCTCTTGCAATCAATGTTTGCAATCAGCTTTCTTACTCTCCCATAGTCAAGCATTATTAATCATATTTTTTATAAGTACTACTGTGGGCATTATAAGTTTTAACAACGATATAGCAACGATTTTCTGGTTTCAAGATCAGGTCAAAATAAAATTATTAACCCTCTCTATTCTTTTTAAAGTAAATAATGATCTTTCCGAAAATTTCATTTGGTTAGGTTAAAGCTAGTCACAAACATCAGGTTATCGTAATGTTCACCCTCCTCTTACTGTAAAGAAATTCCAAACAGTCACCTCATAACCGAAAGAAAGCTGTTCCAGGTTGCTATGCTCGGTTTGGCGACATCAGGTTTCGGATGCAGACAAATGATAGCTTGAAATCTCCAATCGCGCTCTTGACTTGTGCGAAATGCTTCCACTGGCAATTTCCCTTGATTTTTAGATATTTTTATGAATTTCCCTGATTCCTGAAGTGTCGCTACCCCGTTTAAATGTAAAATTCGTAACAAAAGAAAATTGGTGATTTGAAATAAAATAAGTTTCTCAGAAATCAATTTTTAAAGATAGAGATAGAAAGAAGTACTAAAAAAAATAACAATTATAAAACTAGTCAATGCATGCGTAAAAGATTATAACAATAATTTCCACTTTAAATGCCAATTTGAGAGGGTCAAATATAACAAAATAGAACCACAATAACGGAATCAATATTTTCAGTATGCACAATAAAATTCCAATATATTTTAAAACTATTTTAAACAGATAACAAAGCATTTGGAAAATAAATTCATAAATTCTGATTAAAACTACTTCCTGAACAAAAAACAAACCTCCAAAAAAATTGTTTACAAGAGATTGCTTGAAAGTAAATAAAACTAAAATAAGCATCAATTTCGACTATAGCTGACAAGAACTGTTTATTATAAAAAATTTAATACAAGCAGAAAACTAAGAAATTAATATTGATGAAACAAATATTCGCGAGATCTCATTCCTTAAAACAAGGTCGTTTTCAATATTTTTGAATTAAAAGTTGTACCTTTTTCTCATTAAAAAAGACTTCAAATATACATGAAAATAAAGGAAATGTACTTTGCAATAGAATTAAAACTAAATAAACGAACAAAAACTCAAGAAGCAATAGTTATCATGGAAAACTACACAAGAAAAGCATATCCAAGGAACATGCTTCCCTAGAAGCCATGATTGAAAATGGAAAAAAATTTAAGTTTGAAATGGGCAAAATAAAGTAACTCATTAAAGCAAAATAATAGCTCATTAAAGTTTTTTAATAAATACAGGAGACAAATATGTTAGGCTGAAAAAAATTATTAAAGCTTCTAAGAAAAATAAACGATTAAGGAGATACAAATTATTTCTTCACAAGTTACATTTCCATAACACTTATACATTTTCATTACAATTATTTCACAATTATAAATACTGAATTTTATAATAATATTTTCTCACCCCCATCTTGCAGTGCTGATTTTGAAATTTTCAACAATCATGTATTCTTGATGGCAGTACATTCTTTTATTATTTTTAAAACTTAATTATCAGTTATATCATACATAAGGCATTACGTGATAATGTATTTATAGCCTTGAACTAAATTTTTCTCATAATACTTAGACAAAAGAATGTTGAAAGGCCAAAAAATAGAAGGAAAAAATATTTTCAGTACACATAGAAAGTATTTTTACAATTTACTACATTGAATTTATTCTTAAAAATTATTATTTTCTGTCATAACTAAAGCTATTTAAGAAAATAAATTGTAAAATTATTTTTATTTTCACTTATCTTTTATAGCTTTAAATTGCATCAAAAACTCAAATTACGATACTGAACTCCACACTTCTTATTCCATTCTGTGATTTTGGAATATTTGCCATTTTTAAGCACTTGCTTTTTTAATATAAAAGGCTGCAAGATCGCAAACTCCTGCTGTTTTACCTCTAAGACTACAATTTGCTTGAACAATATTTCAAGATGAGTGGAAGTGAGAACACAAGAAAAATAAAGGAGGATTGTAATATTGCTGGTTGGAAAATGAGTAAATTGTCAGGATAGCAACCATGATCAAACTGTGCGTAATATAAGTTGTATATGTGTATAATTAGTTGCTACTATCATGAACTTTACAAGATTATTAAATCGTTTGGGGATATTCACATTTGTTAAATTCAGTTTATAAATGTAAGCTATATCTACACCTGTCTGATTATACTTAAAGGTACTTAAATATCCCAATAAGAGGTAAATTAAATTAGTATTATTTGCTTAATTCCCAGTACTGAATAAAGGTGAGGCAATGAGATTGAAAAAGTTCTAATTAAATGCTGTTGCATTTTATTGTATTGTCAGTAATTAAACACAACTTAGGATAATATCTCATAACTTGCAATTAATAATTCAAAATCCAACAAACATTTAACTAAAAGTTACAAAGATTTTAAAGATATTTATCTAACAGAATCTTTAGAATGCAACCAAAAATGGAATTCCAAGTCTCCCAAAACTTAAAAAGAAAAAATGAGGATTAGATTCACTGATGATGTTTCTCATAAAAATTTTGTAAAATTTGATATTTTAGTAATTTTCAAAAATTCTTTTGATTGCAAAAACACTAAATTAAATGAAGAAGCTGCAAAACCAAGACCCAAAGAAACGTACATTAAAAGTATATAATGAAAGCAAAAATAAATTCAGATCGAGAACTAAACAATAAAATTCCAAAACATGTAATACGTGTAAGATGAAAACAGTAATAAAAGTTTTGAACAAATCTATATACACGAAATATACCTTGTGAAACCTTTCACACAAAAGTGAACTTTAAGAAACAATTAGAAATGGACAAAAACATCTTAATTGCAAAGCTAAACAATTTTTCTCAAAGAAAGATAAATTGTGATTGATAATAATTTTGGAAATTTTTTTAAACTTAGAAATAGAAAATAGGAAACAAATTCATTTAAAAAAATAGAGGAACACAATCACAAACAAAGGAAGGTTCAGACAACTATATACTTTTGATATAAATTCTAAATGATGTTAATAAATAACAATCAGAAAATATTTAACCGGTAAGAAAACTACCTTTAAATGCGATTATAACAAATTATGAAATTTTATTAAGGAAAAAATTTGGAAAAAAAAAACTTTCAGCATTGAGCACATTATCATGGTTCATAACATCCAATTTTCCATAATTTAATAATTCAGTTTTTGTTCTAATTACTACACAAATGCAAACCCACATATTTCTGCTTTTAAGTTCAGAAGTGAATATGGAAATATTAACCAAACATTCAGTTTCCATAGCCCATTCTTTAAATTTATATATACACACCAAATTAAATTTATTGTTAATGTATTTATATTTAAAGTAATTGAACAGAAATGTTTATATTCACACATTAAGTGTTGGAAAATAATTACCAGTATTTCTATTAATGCATAAAGATACAAGGCATTTTCAATAAAAATATTTATTTCCATAAAAGGTGGGGAAATAATAACCTAAAATTATTTTCATTGAATAATTGAGAAAAAAAATCCATAATAATTTTTTCATGAACGGAATACAATAAAATATGCCAGAATCACAGTAAACAAACCCATTATGCATATCAAAACATTGATTAAGCAAACTATACTCACTAAATTATAAAATGCAGTTGTGATAATTTTGTCTTCCATATCTTGAAGGGCCCGAGTCCTGTCAGCCTCTTTCTATAAAAAAAAAATCGGCTAAATTAAAAATATTGAATATTCTTCAAGAAAAACAAAAGTAAAAAATAATCATTCTAAACATGTAACATGTAAAAGATAATCATTTTAAATACACCGCAATTTTCATAAAGAATAAATTATTCATTCTGAGCATATATAATATTACAAACCGCTATGTAGAATATACTATTTACGAAAAAGTAATGCAAACAAAAAAGGCCAGAGAAACATCAATTTCAAGAGAGGTGAGTAATATAGAAACTAATCCTAATGAAATATGAATGCCAATAGCAATAGTTTAAAAAAAATTGTAAAAATACCAAGAAACCACAACTGATAGAAAAAGAAAGCGAAATTAGTTGAATAATAAATTTTCAAAATTAATAATTCACTATTTTCTGAAAATAATTTTCACAACACATAATTATCTTGAAAGACTCAAATCAAACGTATATTATAATTTTAAAATGCAGTTGAATAGCAATTTTAAACTATTACTTAGAAAATTACTTTGCCAACAACTTAAAAAATGAACAATATATACAAAGTAATAAACTTTTTAAAATTCAATTCCTATTTAGGTCAAAAAAGGAAAGTTTTATTTTAGTTACTTTTCATTAATCGATTACCAAAAAAATATTAACTATCAAAAACTTTTAGCGATTGAGTTACTGCTTGTTGATTTCAATTTTCATTACAAATTGCTAACTCTATTTAAAACTTTAAATATTAATTAAATTTAATTAATGAATTAATATTTGAAAAAAAAACGAATTAAGATCAAGTGTCATTCACTACAAGTTTTAAAAAATGTATTTGACCTGAGAGGATGGATAAAAAGTATTTTATTAAGATTGAAAATTTGAACCAGATATATAAATAAACACAAGGTGGTTATAATTAAAGTACAAGTGCTTGAAGGAAGGCTTTTTAATGACAATATTTTAAACATTGTAATTATAATATTTTTCTTTATTACAGTAGGAAATGTGTAATATTTTACAGTATTTGTTCAATATAGGATCCTTCAAGTCCTATCAAATGCTGTAGACGCAAGACAGCGCGACAAACAATATTACCTAATGTTTCCTGTTGAATTTCTACGACATGTCTAATAATGCTGCTTTTTAAAGCAACAATAGAGTTAGGTTTGTCCTTGAGACTTTTAAATATCCCGACAGCCAAATATCGCAAACATTCAAATTAGGTGAATGAGGCGGCTACGCATTTCGGAAACATTTGCTAACTTTACGATCCTAATAAAAAGTTCGGGGAAGCAATTATGAGCAGTTTGAGGCGATGCTCCATCTTGCATAAATATTGTTGAATCGAAGCAGTTTCTGCATTGCGAAGCAGATATCCCATTACTTTCTAAAATTTGTGTGTAATTAGTGCCTGTTACCGTGTAGCAAACTAGCCCTGCTGGTGTAAGATTTTCGGAAGAAAAAAAAACATAATAAAATTAACAGTCATATCACACCCAACTGTAACAAACGATGAATGCAAGGGTTTCCCAAAAACAATATGAGGGTTGGATGAGCCCCATATCCAACAGTTATGGGTGTTGACTTGTCTGGATAAAGTATAATGCGCTTCTTCAGTTCACAAAATCTTTTGAATCTATGACTCATCTTCTTCAGTTTGGGCAAGAATGAAGTTGGCAAAATAAATTCTTTGTTGTAGATCGCTTGGTTGAAAGTGCTGAAATTTTAAATTTTATACTAATAAAGTCTTAAAATGTAGCTTCAACATTTTGCATATGGTCTCTCATGTTTTTGATAAAATCCTTGCAACACTTCTAGAACTTACAGGTTGCTGATCTACTAATCCTTAATCAATAGTTTCCCTTATCTCTTCCACAACTTCCTGATACGCATATCTTCCTCTAGTTTCAGCAACACAAACAAGCTTATAAAATAAAAGAAACACAAGATCAAAACCAAGTTCCGTACGAAAATACATAAAAATAATTAAGACATTGAAAGTTATTTGCTTTAATATGAACAATAAACAAGCACATGGAAACTACACTGACACAATTCCCATAAGTTGATTTTAATAATTGACTGATAAATGCTAATTTTAACAATTCATTGATATCAATCCCCTACGAAATTTTCAAAATAATGGGTATGGGTGTGTTTTATTTTCTTTCACATTTAAATTCTAAAGTTTTTATCAAATTCCTACATATTTCTACACTAAATTACCATAATAATTCAAGAAATGTATGCTGCTTGCAAAGCCTTTTTAATTCTATAGTTAGTTGAATTTAATTTCTAGCAACAAATTTCTGAAATTTAATTCTGTACAATAAATGTATGTTCAGTAAATAAAATAAGATCTTACATCATCAAATAAATACATTCTATATTTCGATTTGAAAAATACTTTTACCCTCGTCTTCTTATAAACTCATAAGACGTATTAAATTTTCTGAATTCATTTTACCAATACATTGCTGATCAAATTCTAAAGTTGAAATATTCAAGATAAAGAAGAGAGAAAACTACTTCAGTTTTATTTTTAAAACTTGGAATTCGAATTCACCTCAGAATATACAATAGAGAACATATATTGAAACAAAGGTACAGAAATTTCTTCCATCTAATAGTAAAACCTATCACTGAGTCAAACCATTTAAACATAATGTTTTTGAAATTACACATAAAATTCATGCATAGATAAAGTAGAGTAGTAACTATTCTCTTAATGTAAAAGTTGGAAAATTCAGCTCCATATCAAATCAATTAAGTAGTAATGAATAGAAAATACTAAAATTTCGTTCAGAAAAGAATTTAAATGACTTACACATTAACCTTATTTGTATATAATGAATATCATAAAATTTTCCTTACCAAATAACTTTCAATAAAACTAACAACACTAGCTACTTGATAGGATATAAATAAAGTTGAAATATTACCTCCAAATTTGAAATTATTTTTTCTTTTTCTAGCAGCTGTGTCTTTAAAGATACAATGTCCAAGTGAGAATAAGGATTCTTTTTAGGATCTAGAGTCTTGATGACCTGAAAGATCAAAGAAAAATCAGATATAATTGCAAATTACTAATATAACATGAACATTCTAAGTTAAAAGCATGTATTACACCAGAAAATATTGACATCAGTAAATGTTGCCACAGATAGTTTAATATAAACAAAATTTTGAATAAATATCGTAACTTTGTGTGATTCATTAATTTTAATTATATACATTATAAACTGCCGGTGTCCTGGCAAAGAGGTAACGTGTCTTCCCCGTGATCTAGACGTCCCGGATTCGGGCATGGTTATTATTCTGTCTTCTATCTGTTAGTAGTGTGAATGTGCCCCCCGTAAAAAGGTGTTGAGCTAGCGAATTTGAAGCATGAGATAGCTAAGTTGTACATTTGACCCTAGTTGGCGTTATTGAAAAAACAAGGGAAGCTAATTTGGGCTTAAATCGCAGACAGTTTTCTGTCAGTGGGCTTGTACTGAATCTGAAAGTGCCATATACTGATTAAAATTATAGACGATTAAGTTTAAAAAAAATAATACTGCACTTTTTAAGCAATTTTCTAAACTGTATTTAATTAGGTAATATTAAATCACACAATATCTTGATAACAGAAGAATAGTCTTGCACTTTTACTTCGTTAATTCTACAAGATATTTAAAAATAACACCCAAAGATCATATTTAAAAGTGTTTGTAAGTTATGTATGTATATACAAAAATTTCTCTAAATAATAGATCAACATCCATTTACAAAACTATAAACATACCGTTGATTTCAGAGATTGAAAAAAAGATACATAAAAGCAATAATTTCAGAAATTTTTATATTTAAATGTAATAATTTAACATACAGAAATAGGTTTAATGAATTAATTAATTTTTCAAATTTTACACAAAAAAGAAAATCCAAATATTCTATGATTAAATATCAAATCAAAAGTTACTGTTTTCAAAAACATACATTTTTGGCTTTTTCCAAATACCGTCGGTACCTCTCTTCCATTGCCCGCATTTCTTCATCCTTCCGATTTAAACTTTCTTGCAACTGCTGATTTCTAGCAACTGAATAAGAAAATTTCTATTAATAGAAAGAGTTCAAGATTTTCAGATTAAATTTTAAAAGCATGATTTTTTCAACTTTTATTACATAAAAATTATATTTGTTACATTACATGTTCCATTAACTTATAAAAATACACTATAAACTGTAAGTTATAGTACTTTAAATAAATAAAATACACCTAGAATTCAAAACTAAAATTTTTAAAACAAACCTGAAGCTTCGATCTGACTCTCTAAGGACTCAATGGTAACACTACAACTTTGAATTTCAGCATCAGCTTCCTTCTGTCTCTTTATAGCAGAATTCAATTTCTGTTTCAATTCTAAATCTTCTTGGGCACTTGCTGCAGACTGATTAGAATGCAAATCCTCAATCTGACCTTCTAATTCCATTATTCGACGATTTGCCAACCTACATAAGCAGACGTAAAAAATTCCAGATTGACTTTACAAGTAAAATTTTCACAAAATAAGAATTTCAAAAATTAAAACTACAACATTAATATAAATATTTAAAAACAAATATAATTCTTAAAATATTGAAAACGAATAAAAAAGTGAATTAACGGTATTTATAAATTATTGAAAATAAAACTCGTACTGCGCGGTAGAATTGTAAAAATGTACACGCCTTTTATGAATACAAGAGAATATATTAATTCGCAGAACGAAAGCAAAAACGGTACTAGCATTCACTACATGACTTACCTACGTTTGCGATATAGGAAAAAAATCATTGTTAATTATTATTTGTTCAAGAAAAATAGATTATAAAAATACAAAATTACCTGTTATCCGTTTCAAGTTCGTTAATTCTTGATTTTGCATCATCCAGCATACTTTGAGTTAAAGCAAGTTGTTTATCAATCGTAGCTCCTTCGTTTATTTTTAGCATTTTATTTTCATGCTGAAGACGGATAAGTTTTTCACTAAAATGAATAAATAATAATAATACTTCACTATTGATTGATTCTAAGGTACTAAGACATTTCAAACTATACAGGGTGCGCCAGAGAAAACTTATTTGAAAAAACTCCCGACCGGTGAGTTGTGTGAGTAGAGGGGTGATACGTAGCGCTACTGGATGGATAAGTCCCCAAGTTTGTTTCTCCCTCTAGTCAGTTGCCATCATGCACTAATCTAGAGAACAGCGGGCAATACCCTTCGAGAGCTTCTTTTCTAACGGTCGCTCACTTGTTGCTGCGCAAAGTGCCTTCCGCTCTCGCTTTGAAATTCCTCCTCACAGATCCATACCTGGCCGTGATTCGATTCTGTCGTGGGTTAACTCATATCGGGAGTGTGCCGCTAAACTCAGAAATGGATATCAACGGACCACCAGAACTCAGGAAATTGTCGGAAGAGTGAGGTAGTCAGTTCTGCGTTCGGCTCACAAACACGCAGTTGCTCTGACACCACTCTTCGACGAATTCTCCATCAAGATTTCAATTTCATCCCTATGAATTGGCTGCTGTGCAAAAATTAACTGAACGCGATTTTGTTGCCCGTCAAAATGCATGTGAAAAGTTGCTTGACAACCTGCCAGAAGACGCGGTCGTTTTTTTTCAGTGTCGAGGCTCACTTTGAAATCACTGGTTTATGTCGATCGACAACTGACCATAGCTCACCTCAAGAGCAACATTCGCGACGTCATCGTCAACATACCGATTGATATGCAGCAAAGAGTGGACACGAACTTCAAAAATCGACTTAATCAGTGTATGCGCAATGGGGTCGCCATTTAACCGATGTCATTTTCAAAACTGTATGAAAAAAAATGGGATATTGCATTCTCAAATTTAAAAAAAAAATTAAAACAATAACTGAAGCACTTTTGTTTTTGTTGACCTTTCAAATAAGTAAGTTTCATCGGCGCACCCTATACAAATAAACAATTTAATGATAATCACAAATAGTTTAACCAACCGAATCTCAGGCGGGACAGCATCCAAGAGTTCAGAATCTCCAATAGATGTCTCATTACCACTGCCATCATTGCTTTCTAGAAAAGATTGGAAAATTAATCACAGGAAAAACGCCTGAAATTTCCAGTATATTTTGAATAAAACATCAAAATAAAACTTAATTACCAAAACAAAATAAACTTAATTAATAAAACACAAAATTATTGCAATAATGTATATGAATTGGGGTATCTAAGATTTTTGCAATAATGTACAACAGTAACTCCTTCAGTTAATCATTAAAATCTGTTCATTCAGCAGTTAAGCAGAGCTGTGTATTTACACATACATACCAAAAATTAGCCCAAAAAATAATATTTGGAGAATGAATAATGTAGGTTCAACAATGTGCTAACAATACCAAACAATGAAAAACAAAACAAGCTTTTTAAAAGCAAAACATTGCATTATAAGTTTATCACTATTAAGTCGTAATTTTAAATCTTATTTATATTACAAGTTCAAATATATATAGATAAGAAATACTTAAGATGAACATTAGGAAAATTCTTTACATAAGTGTAACTTTAATCGAGTTTATAAAACAGATAATTTATAATCAACAAACGACATCAGTGGTCAACTTTTGTGTCTAATAAATCAATAGGAGTGTAAATTGAGAAGAGTAAACCTTTCTGTAACTGCATGCAGCGCAATTCTTCTAAACTTTCTTTTAATGAATTACACTCTATAACCAGCCTCTGAAATACAAAATAACATAGATCAGAAATTATAACACACAAATAAACATTTTAATACATAAATATACAAACGGAATGTCCACCAGAAAAATTATTTACTCATAGTATTAATGATATTCTAATGAAATTGGTAGATTGACCATATCTAGAATTTCCTTTACTATTTTCTTTTATCTATAAAATAATCCATGAATATATTTTCAAACTGACATGTTTGACTTTCTTGCCTCATATTTTTTAATTACATCTTAGATTTCATCGATCATCATGAAATCTGAACAGGAATGTAAAAGTTTAGATTGCCAATTAATACTACAAGAGAAAAAAAATTCAAAATTCATTTCCACTATAGCCACATAATATATATTATCTCTTTAATATTGAAGAAAATATGCATTAAGTAATTAATGAACTTTTTTTTTATCAAAGCGATACAGATAGTTTTAAAATTTTCTAATGGCAATTTCATATATTAAGCGTACTAATATTCTATAAGTAAAGTTTATCTAGAGTTTACTTTATATTTTTTCCGTGCAACTTTTTGCAATCTTACTTAGTGCAGTTTCCCATAATCAGTTTGTGCAAAATCTTTTTTTTTATAACTTTTTCAAAATATTCCTAGTAAAAATTAGAAAGAAAAAAACATTCACATTTTCGGAACTTAAATTTATTTCGTTCAGATGCATTTTTTTTCGCCACAGCGTTAACAAGTAACAATTATTTGGTTATCTATTTTAATTGCCTTCTCCTTAGGAATAATAATACATATGGAAAATTAGCAATCAATACATTAATATATATTTGTCTTGTGGTTTCTAGATGCCAATGAAGTTTGATTAAAATGTTCAAAAAGTTTTGTTAACGCTTTATTTTTCACCAACAGAAACATACTAAAACATCAATTTCATAAGGCAGAGAATCTTTCAATACTGCCTGAGCTACAATGATTTCCACAAAAACTTTAGATTAAAATGTTGCTGTATTTTACAATAAACATCATAAAAGGAAATTGAAGTTAATTTTACATACTTCTCTTTCTTGCTGAACGGAAGTCAATTTTTCAAGAGCTCGTTTGTGTTCAAATTCAGCTTTATCAGCACGCTTCGTTTCTTCTGATAACCTGGATTGCATTTCTTGAACTTGCTTTTTGTACATATCAACTTGGGATTTCATCATAACAGATTTTTTTAGTTCCTAAATGTAAAACAAATAATAATATCATGAGGGAAAAAAAAAGCAGGATATTGAAATCTAATCTTTTATCATATACACTACAACATAATTAGATGTTTTTGCAGTGTATAAAATCGTTAAAAAATGCTTCAATTCAGCTGAATTTTGTGCTGCACAAACATGCCATTGATACATTACAATAAACCTACAGATTTAAAAAAAAAATGCATTCAAAGAAGCCAACGTGCATTTTATACAAATGTTCATTAAAGAATATGCAATATTCCTTAAAAGCAATCCTTAAAATCTTACGAACTTACTTCTTCTAATTCCATACACTGCTGCATGTATTGTGTATTTTTTCCTTCCAACAATTTTACTTGCCGCTTTAGATCGCTCATATCCTCTGAAATAGAATCATATCATATAAGAATATTCACAAAGAAAATGGCATATTTGGAAAAACTACTTAATGAAGCAGATTAAAAAGATATTGCTTTTTACGAATCTATCTGCTATGAAAATCAAATGGCATCAACTAATGATATCATAAAACTTATGAAAAATTGATATTTTAATTATGTACCATTAAAAATATAGCAGAAGATTCATTTTCTTGGCAAAATTCAGATTCCTGATAAGCCATTTTTATTGAATAAATAAATCTATGGACATCAAAACTAAAAAATAAAAATAAATTATAATTTCAAATGAATCGTATTTTGCACCACCACATGATATTGATATATCAATAAAATATCAATGAAGATGCAAGGCAACAAGAGTAATTATGTTTACCTACTTCTTACTAAATAAAAGAGTTTCAGAATTTGTTGAAATTAAACTAAAATAGTTTTTTGATTTTTAAAAAGACCAATTAAAAAAAAGGGGGGGGGGTGTTAATAACTGACATAATACAAAGTGAAACATTACTAAGCCAAAATAAACTATTCAAAACTTCTACCTCACATTACTAGCACTTCAATTGCAACCTTCCATTTAGAAATTATTGATTCTACCAATCATTTATAGTTGAAATGACATGATGAGAAGGTAATTCTTTTAGATAAATAACTATTCAACAGAAAAGGAGAAATTTAAAATGTTCATTATATTTTAATGAAGCAAGGGCTACTGGAAAACAGAATATAAATAAAGTTTGAAGTATGATATTCATCGAGAATTATTAGCTCTAAATATCAGAATTATCAGATTTCATATTTAAATTATTTACAGGCACATGTAAGGAAATAGATTCTTAAATTACTGAACATTTTGTACGGCTCTTCATGACTAGCTAATAGCATATTGCTAAGTACCAGAATATAAATAAGTAATTGTTTTTTGAGAATAATAGTAACTGTTTTAATTTTAAAAAATGTAAAGTTCCAATAAAGCTAACTTCCTACAGATATCTCAAAATAATAATAATAATAAAAAAAAATAGGACTGCAAATCAAAATGGTGCCTCACCAACGTTAAATATATTTCGCCATATAAAAATGATGTTGTTAAATTATTTCTTTGAATTCTTATTGGTTTTAGATTTTTTTATTATTTGATATGAAAGTATAGTGGCTCCCCTCAAAAATACTTTAAATAAAAATATTTAAAAGAGTACGAGATCATTTATACAAAATGCAAAAACTTACCTAATTTCTTTTTGTATGATTCTATTGTAGCTTCATACACATTCTAAAAATCAACGAAGATTATTATTTTATTTATATAATAAATTGAATGCAAATATTTAAATTGGTAATGATTGTTCCACATAAGAACTAAAGAATATAATTTTTTTTAAAATAAATTTTGCAGCATAAAGCTACAAGTTTAAATAATATGTTACAGTAAATTTATATTTTAACAGGATTCTTTTATTATTGCACAATCCACATAATATATGAATACACATACCAAGAATTCAATGTCCTCTTTCTGAAAATCTTTATTTTCAGACCAATACTTAACTTTTTGGATTACAAACACATAATGATCTTCACACTAAAAATGCTCTTTTGGATTATGACCAATACCAACTCAAACAGACACTGCATAGAAATTATGTACACCACTTACAATGTGCTTTTATTAATTAATCTTAGAGCTATAGAATAAGCTTTAAAAAATATAGTGGCTTTTTTCCCTTTTATTTCGTTCTAAGGAACTTTCCTTTTAAAACTTTTCTAAATATGAACTAAATACCATACACTAGTGTTTAAAATTAAACTATCCTAAAATATATGAAAATTTCAGTAGGAATACATTAAATATTGTTTCTGAGCATAATGAAAACACAGCTTCTGATATGCCATTAACTTGAGCTGACATTAATTATATTCTCCACTTTTAGAAATATATTCATATTTTACTCAGTATTTTTTTGTTCTTTTAACAAATAAATATACTTTAGAAATGTGGCAATAGTTAAATCAGCATGCCATTCTGAAGTTATTTAAAGAATTCAAGGATTAATAAATAGGATAGACTCAAACTTTTATGATTATCAAGAAGAATCTAACTTGTTTAGCTTTATTTCTCTTTAAAAAATTCCTACTTTATTTAATAAAAACTATTTTGAACTTTCGTAACCAGAGGGTAAAAAAATCCAGTTAAATTAGGATTTTCATCTTGAATATTTAAATAACTTAATATGAGCTGTAGTCATACAATTAAGTTTAAAGAGTAGAATGTTTTAAATAATTTTTTCCTTGTTTGCAACTGCAGAGTCCCTGCATCTTTTTAAGATAAAAATATTGCAAAATAATTCAGATAAAAATGTATGTACAGAAGCGCACGTGCATACACACTCAGAGGGGGGAGGGAGAGAAATGCACTAACAGATAGAAAAAAACATGATACAGATTTGGATCAGACAAACAAACAACAACAAAAAAATTTCATAAAATAAATTTTTCCAAATATAAAGGAGAAGTAAAATAAGTGAGTAAATGAACAAATTTTACAAAAACATCGAAACACGATAATGTTTTAGACTTCAGATTGTAGGATTATTAGATAAAAAAAAATTAATCGACCTCAAATATGATAAAATTTGATTCTGAAAATGTTGAAATCCATTTCTCGTCTCAAATACAAAAGAAAAATAATGCTGAAAAAAATTAGACCTCAACACAATACCTTTTCCACAAATCAGTATTAAAAAAAAATGTAAATAAAATGCGAAGTTTCTATTCCCAAAATGATGCAATGTTTAGAAAAATTTAAACTAAAAACAAATCAATAAAATGAGATTGAAGCAAATGGTGATCTAAAACAGATAAAGCATTTCCAAACACGAAATACAAGGTCGGAATCGAAGGAAAAAATAATCCATTGCTCCGCATTTATAAACACATCAGGATTCTAAATTCCAGTTTACATAATAAAAACTCATTCTTGTACATTCATATCAACATTCATATTTCGTACACATAAAAAAGACATCAAAACAGATATTGCCCCGACATATAAACAGGTAACCCTACTCAAAAGACAACTCTTATAGAGAAATAAAGGTTTACTTACAACTTTATCTGATGTATGTCGCAGAACATCAAGCTCATCTTTCATAGACTGGGATTCTTCAGCAAGTCTCTGTAACTCTTCATTCTACATAAAAATTGATTTTAAACATTTACACCTTAAATAAATGCTAATAAATTACTTATAAATCAGTACATAATACTTACTAATAATTTAGAAAAAATGAAATAATGCCATGCAATTATACAGCCTTCAATCAATAATGACAACAAAACAAAATTCATACTCGTGACTTTATGTTTAAAACTTTCCATGGATATAGCGATATGCAATATAATTTATTAACAGCTAGAGCTTCAGAGACGATTATTCTAAATTTTTAGTTATTTGTTAACTGATGAAAGATAAAATAGAAATTTAGTGAATTCTACATCAGCTGTGTGAAATGGGGGCACATTTACACACATTTCTGTAAATAAAAAAAAATCCAAATTACATATTTATAATTAATTAACATACCTGAATGGTTAAGGAAAAAAAGTGAAAATTTTAGGATTAGGAAGTTAAAACCACTTTTTAGTTACTTTATATCATGTTTCCACCATATGATAAAGCAATATTTTTCGAATTTTTGTTGATAAAATATTTCTTTTCTGAAAATTATAAAATAAATTATGCAAATAATGTTAAAATGGGCAAAGATAATGTTCACAAATTTTTAAAGCCATAAAGTTGAATTACAAGACTAAATACTGGTCTTTCGAAAAATAATCAAACTTTTCATTACATCCACATTATCCGATGTTAGAATATACATTGAAAAGGTACATTAAAATAATTCACTTATTTGAAAATGGTAGTGATTAATACCCCATTTTCATAAATAACAAATAATCTTTTTTTAAGTTTTCGACACAAAGAGCTCGTTTTTATATCTAGCGATTTATCAGATAAAAGTAATTTAGCGTCCCTTTCCTAATGTTATATATAATCACAGAATTTGACATAAAATGTACCTGTATGTACCTGTAAAACCTGTATAATACAATTTCCTATTTTGAAATAGATTTTTAAGCATTTAGAAAAAAAAAGATATTATAATGAAAAATTATCCAAAAAATTTCCAGAAAATTAACAACTACAGTTGATAAACAAACGGGATCACGGGTATCAGATTAACATTAATTACAAACATTTAGAATTTTTTCAAAACGATAAATTTTCTTCCACAAAATGCATGGGTATCAGATTAACACTAATGACAAACATAAAATGCTAGTTTTTGTATACATATGAAAACTGTGAATGAGTGAAAGAAACTGACATAATTGTAATGTACAGGAAAAACGTATTACAAATTTGTTAGAGAACATGCAAATCTTTTGAAATACATAACAGATACGCTAGTCAAACAAGGTGATAAAAAGAAAGATAAGGCAAACAATTTGAAATAAAAATATTCTGCATGTTTACATGCATTATATATTTTCTTTTGACATAACAGATTATAGACTGTGTGCACATGATTTTACTATTGGAAGAACTGTGAGTAAATTAGAAGGTTCTTCAATCAGGAATTTGGAATTGACTAAAAATGCACAGGTTCTACTTAAAAGATTTTATTAAGATGGAAAATTTATTAAGCATTACAGTTTAAAATAGTCAATCCAAACTATGGCAAAAAGGGTCATTATATGCAAATAACAAATTAAAATTTTTTGGACAACTGGTATCAAACTGGCACAGGGGATAAAAATAAGCACTGACACTGGATTAATCAACAGCTTTGTTCACCTAATAACCAATTAGATTTATTTAAATGAGAATTAAAAAGATAGGAGTGGTGTTATGAGCACACCAATTAGACTTGACAGCAGAGGAGAAGCATATTATTCAGGAATGAAAGCAAAGTTGTTTTGCTCTCCAATTCAAGGCATCAATCTGAAAAAGACAATAACTTCCTACATGTCAGAAGAAATAGCACATTACACAAGTAATAGTTAGTGTATGATTTGGGAAGACTTGGGTATACACAATGTTATGTGGTATTATAGCTATATATGTATATGCAATTTCTCAATCTTAGGCTCTCCGAGTCAAATGCATTCTGCACATAATTTTATGCATATAGTATTACTGGGAATTGTTTAAATGTCCACGGATGATAGTGCCTGCTGACATCTTGTAGTGCATATTGACAATCTTTTTAAGAATAAAGTCATTTAATTATTTTACCTAATGAAAGTGTTATTTTCACTCCCCCCTTCATACATAAAAAATGGAGCTCTTGCGTAAAATTGTGAATGTCACAAGTCAGAATCCCGTACTTGATAAGTATAGAGAAAAAAATTGAATATATTTTTTATGTCTTTCTTTCTCCTTACTGATGGAAATCAAAATTTAAACTCTGATTTTAATAAAAAGATCTCGCAGTGATTTTCATCAGTCATTGCATTTTTGAATTGTCACATTTATCAGACTATGAATATATAGACAGTCACTTAAATTTTATCTATTTAACTCTTCACGTTTTGTAGTTATGCCCACTTGTTCTAAGAGGCAAAATTTTAAAGAAGGGATTTTGTTCACTTTGAAAGAAATCAACAAATTTGATATTTAGACCATATACCAAATTTCCAACTCAAGATTCAGCTTGTAAATTTCCGTGTTCACATATATAATACCCAAAATATGTTTACCAAGCTGAGAAAAGTCTGAAGCATAGAGATTCAACAAAATATGGAAGTCGAATTTTGTAACGATTACAATATTTGTATTAGAGAAAGCAAACTGTAATCGAATTCTGAGCTTAGCTCCTTAAAAATCAGAAATTGGTAATTATCTTTCTGTACCCTGTATATTCTCGTAAATTTGCAATGTGATGTGTTATATTTTTCTCTTTTAGTTTGTTTGATCTTTAATATGTGTCAATTCCTTCATTGACAAGTATTAAAAATTATTTTTTTCTTTTCTTACAGAATGCTACTCTTTAATTAATGGCATACATTAGTATGCGATGATATTTCTTACTTCAAATCTTAAATAATTTACAATTTCTTATATTATATTAAAACATTATTTTATTCTAAAATTTCTTTATTTCCTGATCCAAATCTCACTTTTTCAATAAATTATTTCTAACACATGCATTGGAAAATTGATGACTGTTGCAATTTCTCAGGATCAAAGTAAAATAATAAAATTCCCTAATGCCTAAACGTTCTTATCAAAGACACTTAAAATCCCCTTCCTTAAGCCTATACACAAAGAAATCCCTTTAAGAATCTTTTAGTAAAAGCAGTGAAGGGAAAATTTTATTTCTTTGCTTGTGTTCTGCCTTTGTCCCAGGGTACAAATTAAGGTTCATGTGAAAAAATAAATGGAAATTATATTTCAAAAGTCTCTTCCTTTCAGCCACATAAATGAAAAAAATAATGCTTACATATTTTGTATATTTCAAAACCATACAAAGTCTTTAACCATATAATTAAGAATTCAAAAAATCATTTCATTGACTGTTTCATAGTATTATTCAACACAATATAGAGAAAAAAAGTAACACACCTTTTGTTGAAGTTCTAAAATTTCTCTAAGTTGATTTTCAACTTTAAGTTTCAACTCATCTCTACCTAAAAAAGAAGTTTTGAAATATCACTATAAAACAGTTTTCTCATATATATCTACAAAATTAAATAGAGCTCCTACACAGAACTGCAGCAATTTTCAATATAATGTTTACACATATTTTGACACTTTCTAAACAAATTGCTTCCATTTCAGATAAGTTTTGTTTGTAGCACTCTGTTTTCCCCCTACACTATGATTCACTCATTACATGCCGCCCTCTGGCGAGTGCTTAGAGAGACAGTCACTTCAGCCTCTGTTATCGTTATATGTTGACGTGTTTTTTTGTCCACTCTCTGTTTGTGTTGTGTGTAACGTAACCTTATATGTTTTAATAATAAATTATTGTTACACAAGAAGGCTTATCTTAATTAGAACCCACCAACCACCGGTCACATTGGCGCCCAACGGGTTTTAATTGCGTTTACATTGACGTCTAGCATTTAATTGTGCCCTCCGCATTGCCGCGCAAGCGTGCTTTTAAATTTCAGCCTTCAAAAACAGAGTAAAAGTTCCGATCACAGAGGTTTGGCTCACTTTCTTTTTCAGCATTTATTTTCTAAGCGAGTCTTCATCCTGAAGAGAGACGACGAGGTTCGTAAGTAATTTCATCATGAAACTGATTCCTCGACGAAAGTAAAGGTAAGTTCCGTTTTCGTTAGGTCGTTAAAATCTGTATCATCATGATACTTGAAATAGCTTTTAAAAGCTGAGAAAACTGTGATCATCCTGATCCAGGCAAATTT
>JAPMOQ010011036.1:64716-85484 GCA_026543055.1 Argiope trifasciata | reverse complement strand
GGAAGCTCAATGCGGTTACAAAGCCTGATCTCTATCCTCTTCCGCGAATGGATGACCTATTGCAAACCGCAAAACAAACAGCTTACATGTCTACCATTGATTTAAAAAGTGGATACCATCAAGTTCAAATGTATCCTCCTGACAAAGACAAAACTGCATTTGTTTGTCAATTTGGAATTTACAGATTTACAAGGATGCCGTTTGGATTAAAAACAGCACCCGCGACTTTCCAAAGGCTCATGGACATTTTCCGAAATGGCCTTAAAGTCAAGACTTTAGCATATTTAGATGATTTGATTGTTATATCTTCTACATTTGAAGAACATCTTGAAGGTTTACGTCAAGTATTTGATCGCCTGAAGTACTTTAAATTGCATAGAAACAAATGTAATTTCGCTTGCCCCAAAGTAAAATATTTAGGTCACTATATCACCAAGGCTGGTATTGAAGTTGATCCTGCAAAAGTTGAAGCAATAGTAAAAATTCCTCCTCCCAAAAACACAAAACAAGTCCAAAGTTTTTTGCAAACCTGCAGTTGGTATCGTCGTTTTATACATCAGTTTGCAGAAATTTCTCGCCCATTAAGCAATCTTACTAAGAAGAAAACCACATGGAAATGGGGCGAAGAAGAGCAGTGTGCATTTGATGCAATAAAAGAAAAACTAATCTCTCCACCTGTTCTAAAACAGGTCGATGACACTAAACCATTTGTTATCCGAACAGATGCTTCAAATTATGCTCTAGGAGCTATCCTTAATCAAGGAAAAGGTGAAGAAGAACATCCCATAGAGTATGCGAGTCGTTTACTTACTTCAGCTGAAAGAAATTATTCTACAACCGAGAGAGAAGCATTAGCAGTCGTATGGGCTCTCGAAAAGTTCCGAGGTTACATAGAAGGTGCACAAATTACAGTTGTGACTGACCATCAACCCTTAAAATGGCTGTTGAGTCTGAAATCACCAACAGGCCGATTGGCAAGATGGGCTTTACAGTTGCAATCATTTGACCTGACAGTAGAATACATCCCTGGTAAAGCTAATGTTATAGCTGATATGCTCTCGCGACCTGTATGTGTTCATAACAATTCTAATTGTGAATTATGCACTATAGCTATTGATTTGCCATCAAGAAAGGCCAGTGATATGCGTGAAGAACAGATAAAAGATGACGATTTGAAGAAAATAATAGACTGTTTCGAAAACAATGATAAAGATGAAAATTTTGCTAACTGGTCAAACCGAGGTTACCTTATGAGTAATGGTTTACTCTATCGCTACTCTCCAGATTCTGAATCTGAAGAAGCACAATTGGTTGTCCCAAAGCAAGAAAGGGAAAGAGTTCTTAGAGAACACTATGATGCCCCTACACCTGGACATTACGGCACTGAAGGTACTTATAATAAAATAGTCTCACGATACTATTTTCCTAGAATGAAATCCTACATTTCAGAATGGATAAAGCATTGTCCAGAATGCAGCCGTTACAAGGCTAACAACCAAAAGCCTGCTGGATTGTTAAGAACTCCAGTATATTCTCAAAGATTCGAGATAATTTCGATTGACTTATTTGGTCCTCTACCACGGACGGCTACTGGAAAACATTGGATTTTTATTGTGAAAGACTGTGCTACAAGATGGGTTGAATTATTCCCTCTTGCTCATGCCACCGCGCATGAATGTGCTACAACATTAATCGAAGAAGTGTTTATGCGGTATGGCATACCTAGAAAAATCATCAGTGATAACGGATCACAATTCATTAGTTCCGTACTTCAACAAATCTGTTGTACTCTCAATATAGACCAATGTTTAATTCCAGTCTACTTTCCCCAAGCAAACCCTGTCGAAAGGAAAAACAGACCTTAAACCTCGTCTAGCAATACTTGTGGGAGATGAACATGATACCTGGCATTCGAAACTCCCTGTAATTCGATTTGCCATGAATACAACTAGTTGTGATACTACAGGACATACTCCTGCCTTCCTACAATTTGGAAGAGAACTGCGCACTGTTGACGACGTTGTGCAAAATTTCAAAGCCGTGGTTGAAAATGATAACTTTGTTCCAGAGATAACCCCATATCTCAAAAGATTTGCACATATCACTAATGATATACGAGACCGAATAGAAAAGAAGCAAGATCAACGGAAGAAATACTATGATAAAAATCGAAGAACTGTTTATTTTTCTCCTGGTGATAAAGTTTTGGTAAATTTGCATCCCATTAGCAAAGCCAAAAACAAGAAGACCTCAAAGTTTATGCCCAAACGTGATGGTCCATACCTTATACTAACTCAGAAGTCACCAACATCATATGTTATTTCTAGTCTTGACAAGCCGTCAGAACCTATTGCAACCTATCATGTTTCTGCACTTTCGCCTTTTAAAGATGTGGCTTCAAAGCCAATTGCTCCACTCAGAAAGCGAGGTCGAGCACCAAAAATCATTGTGTCACCCCATGCCACAAATCAAGACGCTTCATCTGCACCAAAAGTCAATGTGTCACCCCATGCCACAAATCAAGACGCTTCATCTGCACCAAAAGTCAATGTGCCACCCCATGCCACAAATCATGACGCTTCATCTGAACCAAAAATTACTGTGACACCCCATGCCACAAATCAAGGAACTTCGTTTGTGCCAAAATCTTCTCGGCTTAAACCCTTTACCCAGAGAAACCAAAGGCCAAAAACAAGAATACAGACTGCAACAAGAGCTCCTACTTCTAGTACTGGCTACTTGCCGGGACGTCGGCGCAGCCAGAGGAGGAGACTGTAGCACTCTGTTTTCCCCCTACACTATGATTCACTCATTACATGCCGCCCTCTGGCGAGTGCTTAGAGAGACAGTCAGTTAAGCCTCTGTTATCGTTATGTGTTGACGTGTTTTTTTGTCCACTCTCTGTTTGTGTTGTGTGTAACGTAACCTTATATGTTTTAATAATAAATTATTGTTACACAAGAAGGCTTATCTTAATTAGAACCCACCAACCACCGGTCACATGTTTTTCTTTTAAAACTTTAATTACTAAAGACGGTTTGTTAGATTTTCATTACCTCGATTATCGAGTATGAAAATCTTATGAGAAAAAAATGATCTTGACCCAAAATGAGCATATCCATAAAATGATGAATAAATGCTTTTATAATTCATAATAAATTTTCTAAATCTAGGCCATTTTTCTCATTGCTTCTGCTTGTTGATGCAACAGAATCAGAAGAAAATTATAAATGTTTTTAATCTAAAGTTCCTATATTATATATTCTATAGGAATGTATATGTTATAGAGATCTATACATTCTACAGTATAAGACCTTGCAGCAAGTATATATTAAACTAATAAAATAAAAGCATTTTTTTCTGCATTTCAAAACTAGAAAGTTATACATTATCTAAACAATTTTTATATAACTAAAAATGAATATTTAAATTTAATAAACTTGTTCAATAAATAAAGTTATGCCGGGAAGAGGGGTTCATTATGTGATTTCCCTACCTAAAAGCTAAGAAATTCCTTAAGGTAACATGAATTTTATAATACACTAGCTGTACCCAGCTCGTTGCTGCCCCAGAAGAAATGATCTTGGAAACATCGTTTGGAATTTGAAATAGTTATCGTGTTTAATTAAGAATGATAGGAAGAATATTTTCTTATCGATAATGAATACATTAATTGAAAGATATATAAAGGAAAAGTATAAATAGTATTTATTCTATTCTTATTCTACAAAAAAGTATTCATTTTAATGTATGAGATTTGTGTATTTCTTAGAATCGTAAAGTTTGGTGTTCTTTCCGAATATTAATGGAAGAAACTATTTATTGTATCTCGTGATTCTTTTAATGTTCGTTCAGTTTAATAACAGAAAATATGATTAAAATATTTTCTTTTAAAACTGGTTAAACATAGAAAATACATTTAATACCATAAAATCTTCAATATAGGTGAAAAGATAATTTTTTGAAAACCAAGATTAAAAATTATTATTAAAATTTTTTTTGTAATCTAATATTTTCGGATAATACTACAAAAAACGCTAAAATTTTATTAAATGTTTAGTTAAAATTCAAACCTATAGGATTGGTACCCCTAAAACTTTCTCACACACTCTCTAATAAAACTATTACCTCAGAGAATGACTTACATTGCATTTACGTACAATTGCTAAGAAATATTAACGTCTTCCTTGAATTTAGCATCTTTACTGAATTTGTCGTGTCTCCTTAGAGAGTTAATTGGTGGTTAAAAAATGGTTAAAAGATCCAAAAAAAATTTTTATACTTTAGACTATTGTATTGTGCATATAATCAATTAATAACTACATGTAATAAGTAGTTGAAGTTTTATCGGAATTGGATGAGCGATACGGCAGTGCATAAGATACATACAGACGAACATTCATTTTATTGATATAAATATATTTTTTAATCTCTGCAATATAATGAAAATGTAACAGAATTCAGAAGTAAAACAGTAACAGGAAATAACAAAAAATACCTGTCTCAAGTTTGAAAAGCTCATCTTGCATTAATTCCAATTTCTGAGTCATTTGCTGAAATCTTTTTCCAGCAAGTGTGCTAAGAAAAATAAATCTTAGAATATTTGTGCAAATTTATATATCAAATATATTACAATTCATAAAGAAACAAAGTAGATTCATTTTTCATTTCTATACTGATCAAAAGAACTAGTCGAAATGAAACAGGATAAATGTATCATTTCATCAAACAAGATTTATATTGCTAATACTTGTAACCACAAACAATTAAAAAAAAAAACTTTTTAGAGAACCCCTGCAATTTTTTTAAATTCAAAAGTTCTATTTAACAAACTTCTTTTATACGCATATAATGTGAGATCCTAATCATCCGCAAGATTATTAAATACGATAATCGCGAATTCTGCTGATACTGGCGAAAAAGGGAACATATTAACCGGAAAATCTTTTTTATGCGTTTTAACAGCAAGGACCTACACTTACAACTATGATTTAATAAGATAGTAAATTTAATTATTTCATATATTCCTGTGCCTTTTACTTTCGTTGGTTTACTTTCAAAAGGTAATTTAATTTCTTTTTATCTCAAAAAATTTCTCTCTCTTAAACTTGTGGATTTTTTTTAACCAGGATTTTGGGATTAACAGCCGAAAACAATTGTGAGTTTACTGCATAATCCTGAAAATGGCCCTTAAACATTCAAAAAACTTTTTTGGAAATATAAATTCAAACAAATATTTTTTTTTAGTCAAAACCTTCCAAGAAAATACCCCAAATTTAAAATGTTATCATGATAAAGCTTAATTTCTAATTTTTGTAAGCATGACAAAAGATCAAGCAGCTACATTTTAAAAAAATGAAGCAATATAGGAAACTTTCAAGACGTTTTTTTTTTCTTTATTTTTAATTAGTATATTAACAGACTTGTTAATATGATTAGTGATAAATTTTTACAAAGATAGTGAATTTTTTTATACATAAAAGTAAATTAAATGTTTGATTACAAATAGTTATCTAACTGATTATTTAAGATCTGGAAAATAAGGAAGAACCAAGGAGTGGCTCGATGAATATTAAAGTAAAATATTCTCATTTCAAAAGCACGATGAGTAACCAATTCAAATATTACGTGTGATACTTTAAAAATCATACCTAGGATCTTCAAAACTCTCAATATGATTCAGCCTCTCTAAAAGTTTTTCATTTTCTGATAATAAGCTATTCTTTTCCTCAAGAAGAACAGCAACCTAGATAAAATAAATAGAGGGAAACATCAATGATATAAAAATGTAGTTTAATTAAAAATTCCATATGCTTGAAGCGAATATTTACCAGGACATAAAAATATAGTAATAAATCATCATTACTCAATACCATTTTTATTATGTCCACATGTCTACTTTAAAGCACACTAAAGGTATAAAATTTTAAGTATTCTTGAGAAGTATTCATTGTGATTATATTGCTGCTACTTTCAACAAAGCAGAATATTCTTTCACATGACATTGCACAAAAATTAAACAGAAAAAAGCAGTGGCAAGTAACAAAAGTAATACTTGATCAAAATAATATTTTGAAAAATGTATTGCAAAGCACTTTAAATTTATCTTTGGCAAGTTGTTTAAGAGAATCGAATAAAACAACTTTTATTGATGACATTTTTTTTCTGGAAAAAAGTAATTTTACTTTTATAGCCAATATTATGGAACTAAATTAGCATTTCTTAAACTCATAGTCATATATTCTTGAATAGAAAAAATAATATTAATCTGAAAATTACATAGAATTGCACAAATTTAATTTTGGAGTGCATTCTGCACTTTTGCCAAACAATAATAATTGAATTACTAATAAAGAGCCATTCTGAAAACTGAATGTGGAATAGTTATTATATAACTGGGTTGCAAAATTTGCCAGTTTGAAAAATCAGAATGAAACGTTAATTAAATGTATTTGATTTTCAGCAAAATAAATAATTATAAAATTTTCTTTATGCAAACCAAGATTTTTGAAGAAAGTAGGAAGCATTTGATTTACCTGTCAATTCTTAATGTGTTAAAAAAATGAAAAAATAATAAGCCTTAAAAGATTTTCAAAAGGTGAATCTTCTACTCTTGTCAGTTTTCAATTTTAAAACAACACATCCCCCCCAATAAAAATTCTTATATTTAGTCAAATGATACTTTAAAGCAAGTGTCAAAGTGCCTTCGTAGAAAGTGACCCTTAGCACTAAGATGTCTCCTCTCAGACACCATTCAAGGCAGTGTGTCTTTTTATAGTTTTATTTATTTATTTTCTTAAATTTTGACAGGTAAAAATACTTAAAGAGTGGTAGAAAAATGTAGATTGTCATCATCAAAATGTAGATTCATCAACATAAGACACCTCAGATAGACCATCTCAAGGTCACTCAATAGGTTCACAAATTCAATGAACAAACTTAGTACATATTAAGATACAAGAATTAGTTTCAAATTTCACTTACCTGCATATCAAGTTCATGGCAACGTTGTGTAATCTGCTCTTTTGATTCCTTTGTAGTATGTAAATCTTCTGTTAAACCTTTGAGTTGGTTATTTAAATCTGCATAAGTTTCCGATTGATAAGTAGGAGCAGGTAATTCTGTAGTCATTAACTAGAAAAAAAAATTAATTCAAGGAACATGCAAATGATATAAACACGGACTGCTACAAGTTTTTTTAAATTTCAAATGTAATACAGGGTGCGCCAGAAAAACTTATTTGAAATGTCAATAAAAACAAAAGTACTTCTATTATTGTTTCAATTATTTTTTTAATTGAGAATACAATATCCCTTTTTTTTCATACAGCTTTGAAAATGACATCGGTTAAATGGCGACCCCATTGCGCATACACTGATTAAGTCGATTTTTGAAGTTCGTGCCCTATCTTTGCAGCATATCAGTCGGTATATTGGCAATGGCGTCGCGAATGTTGTTTTTGTGATGAGCTATTGTCCGTGGTCAATCGACATAAACAAAAGATTTCAAAGTGAGCCTCGTCACTGAAAAAAACGACGGCGTCTTCAAGCAGCATTTCACACGCATTTTGATGGGTAACAAAATCGCGTTCAGTTAATTCTTGCACAACAGCCAATTTATAGGGATGAAATTGAAGGACTTGAGGAGAATTCATCGAAGAGTGGTGACAGAAATTCTCATAGTAGCTGCGTGTTTGCGAGCCGAAAGCCTGGGAGAAAGCAGAATTGACTGCCTCACTGTTTCGACATTTTTCGTAGTTCTGGCGGTCCGCTGATGTCCATTTCTAGGTTTCGCGACACTCCCGAAAAGAGTTAATCCTCGTCAGAATCGAATTACGGCCAGGAACGGGTCTGTGAGGAGGAATTTCAAAGTGTGCGCGGAAGGAACACTGCATAACAAGTGAGCGACCATTAGAAAAGCTCTCGACGGTGAAGGTCCGCAGTTCTGTAGACAAGAGCATGATAGCAGCTGACTAGAGGGGAAACAAACTTGGGGACTCACCCCTCCAGTAGCGCTACCTATCACCCCTTTACCCACCCAACTCACTGCTTGGGATTTTTTTCAAATAAGTAACTTTCTCTGGCGCACCCTGTATGATTTTATAGCATTATGATTTTTTAGATAATAAAGTTTCTTGTTTCAGATTCAGTTATTAACTCGCCACACCAATCTAGATTTACTTTAAAATAGGTCTTGGAACACTTAATGTCTTAAAAGTGAAATACCTGCTTAAGAAAAAAAAATCCTTTGACCCTGAAAATTCTTACCATATACACACATACACATTATACATTTAAATTTTTATCTTGAAAAAAAATTAATCCTGAATTTAAAAAAAACCCCTCCTAAAGCAGAAATAAAATTTACTTTTAAAGAGGTTAATTATCTGGAGATAGAATACAGGGCTTTCTATTCCAAAATAAAACATTTACAAATGGTTATTTAATGACACAGAAAATTAAGAGAAACAGGTATATAGACGTTCCAATGCCAGTTTTAAGGAGCACAGCAAATTTCACATTACAAAAAGTTAATTTAAGTTAATGCTATAAAATGGTATGCTCTAATTCTTAGAATACTAGAACAGAGGCGTACAAATAATTATGACAAAGAAATTATTATTAGCAATGCTTGAAATCAATAAATCTTTTTGTGCAGTAAAATGTTCGTTATTTAATGTAGCAGAGATACCTTATACATTATCAATTCTTTCAAACCAAAAACTAAATATATGAACTATAAATGTAAGACATATTATTAGAATTAAATCAAAACAAGGCAGTCTCTCTACAAAATTAATGTCAAATACAGATTAAAAGCATGAGAAAAATATCTTGCCATTCATTGATCATAATTGATTCCAGTTGATATTACTGTTAGTTTAAATACTCATATTCGTTTTTTTCCCGCCTTAGTTAAATACAAAGAGTCTATAAAATAATTTAGCAAATCGCATTTATACAGTCGATTGCGTCATCTTGATCATGACTACATACTTGGGATCCAGATACACTTGGTTTTGAATTTTATTTTGAGATCACGGCGGGAAATTGGAAAATATAGAGTGACTTCCAGACCAGCTAAGAGCCACATCGGCTGGGAGTTTAATGAAGATCAAGCTCATAATTAATATATAAAATGTCAAATAAATAACTTTCTTCTCCAATTTCTATACAGTGCATTTGACATTTTCATTAGAAATTAAAAAACAATTGTAAATTAAATTGTTGAAACAAAAGTGCTCTGTCTGCTTAGATTTATATCTCAATATGGCAAAATCAGACAATAAAGTAAAATTACACTGATTAAAACTTTTAACTAAAATAAATTCAAAAAAGTTTTACAGTTAATCTTTGACCATAGCACCACATGTGCATTTGGAAGGAAACTGTAGAAGCTCTAAAATGTCAAGATCTCACAATTTCGAGGCCAAACATTTGCGCAATTACGATATTTTCTCTTTATACATTTCAAATTCAAAAAAAGAATAATTTACGGAATTATATCTATATTTAATTTATGATATTATATCTATATTTAATTAATAGTATTATATTTATAGGCACCATGATGCTTATGAATGAATAAATAGGAGTTTATAAATAAATTTACCAACATTATTTTAAGAAGTATTCGTTCGCGTGTTTTACATTTTATTCATTTATTTAACCCCTTATTGTTTTGGCTGAAATCTTCAAAAAAATTCTGTTAATAATTAATGAATTTAACATTACATGCAAAATAAAATAAAAGAACAAATTTATACACAGTAACAAGTTGGAGGTTTCTGCATCTTTGCAGTTCTTGCACATGTCTAATATGTCACTAATACATGCCAAGTTAGTCATAAATTTATGATTTACAAATAAATTAAAAACAACACGGCATAAACTGATAAATAAATAAAGGAAAAACTGGCATTATTATGACAGTTTATCTAAATAATTTTATTTTAGATCTACTGTCCTGAATTTAAAACTGTGTTAAGATGTGGCCCAGCACAGAACATTTTTATTTCAAGAGCTTGTTAAAAAAATGCGTAATATTTTCAATAGAAATGAAAGTTATGCTTTTATGTAAAAAAGAGAAAGAAAAAGCAAAGCCTCTTTATGAGAATCTACAAAGCTTTTGTTTTGCATATCCTCATAAAGAGAAGTTATTCTGATTAACACAAATTAGAATATGGAGTAGAATTAAACACTTTGAAACATACACATTTATAGTGGATTTAAAATTATAGAGCTCATGACTTCCATATTCAATTGGATAAAAACAATAGAAATTACCACCCATTTCCTTCATGTATTAGAAAGAAACTGCAATTTGATTAATTCATGAAAAGTATTTTCAACAGTAAATTATGACAGTATGGGACAGAACTAAAAAAATATTCTAAATAATATCTTCTAAAAGCAAGTAAAGAGAATTTTTTTAAATAAAGACGAACAAACAATTCATCTAAGAAATAGAAATTTAAGTTTCAAAGTAAAAAGTGAAGACAAAACTTTAACAAATCTAATTACCTCTTGTATTGCATTCATGACATCATGCTGTATATTTTCTTCCAATCCCATAAGAGCTTCTATATATTCTGTAAAGAAATAATACTCAAAATATTAGGATTCAAACAAATTTATAATAGGTTTTCCTTAATACAAACTTCTTTCCACAAATCACGAACTGGTATAATTAGGAACTCCATTTATTGTTTTAAACAACTGATGTTGATATATTTGCACCAGGAAATGAGAACCCTCTTTTTAAAAACTAGTGTTGTTGACAGAAAAAAATCTCATTTTTCAAAACACACAAATGTAACTATCAATGAAATTAATCGTTTTATATAAAAGTTTTCAGCAATAAATTTTCCTTACAAATGTGTCAATTTTGAAAAAAAAAATATAATAACACATTAAGCTAACTTCAGAGTGGCTCAAGTTTATAATCCATTCAAAGGCAATTTGAAATTGATGAAGATACATTTCTTCAGTATGTATATTCGATGTGAAGCACCTAGGAGAGTGAAACCAGTACATATAACCATTAAAAGCCTCTGTAATGTCGAGCAGAATTAAAAATATTCAAACTTATTTGTTTTGGGTCATTATTTGATGTAAAATCCCAATTTTACTTTCGGGGTACAGCGACTGAGATAATTTTTTCAATGTTTGAATAGATTAATTGATCAATGTGTATATAGCTAAGCATAGATAAAAATTAGGAATGTAATCCTAAACTAATTTACATTTTTAAAAATTCTGAATTGTAGCAAAGGTTAATAACCTAACATGTACATATGTTATTATGTTGTGTTTCTGTGATTAGTTTTGATTTGAGTATTAGTGAATATTCTGGATAGAGAAGATTCCACAGCAAGGAAAATTTTTAATGTTACTACAAACTTATACCTAAATTGTACTATATCTAAGCCTCTATGAATGTGCATGAGATTCTCTGCAGCTTTCATAAGCAAATCTATGCAGTTACATGGGATATTTTATTAACAGAATAACAGCCTGCTTAGACAGTAACATTTTCTGTTATGTAGAAGAATACGGTACTTATTCAAACTGTTGAAATTTCTGTGCTGGTAAGTATATTATTTTTTTTAAATGTCAAAAAATATATTTATCCTACTGGCAATACAAACTCTGCATGAAAAATTTAGATGTTAAATAAAAAAAAAATTATAAAAAACTGATATATGCTTTTTTTAATGAAGAAAATTAACAGCATACAAAAATTTGTATTTCTATTGCTGCAGCAGTAATAGAATTTTAAAATCATTTAGAAAATATTTTATAACCTACTAAGTTTTGATCCATATAACATATTATTCACTTTAATACTTTATAATGGGATATACCTCATACAAAATAAGTTTACTGCAGTTGGTTACGGCCATTAGGACTCAACCTTAGTTCCTACTTCAGGGCTGTCGTGCCCTTATGACACTACAACAATAACTTCTTTGTGATTACTGACATCTTATTTTAACAAAATTTTTATGAAGAAAAAAATCATAAATAAATAAAAATGGCAAAAGTATAAATATAATTTTGTCACAGAAAAGTAAAATCCATTTACATTTAGATCTCATAGGTTAGTATTTTATATTCAATTCTTGTGCACAGTGCAGAAAAATATATTATAATTGTATATTATAATGATAAGTGAAAACTGTCAACAAAAAATTTTTTATACCATTCAGTTAATAAGCTTTGATCATTACTTTTCTTATCCTTTTTTAAATATTTCTTTATTTCATAAAACTATGTACATAATGGGATCTGCTCTTCACTTAACAACTAGGATTGGATTTTAATGCTATGCAAATATACCAGTGCTAATATTAATACTTCAAAAGAGCAATGCAAAAAAATTACAAAATATTGAAACAGCACTTCCGTTTAAAGAAAAACAAAACAAAAATTAGAATGGTATTTTTGGCAATTAAACAAACAAACAATCAAAAGGTTTTTAACACTAAATGCCTGGTTCAAATTTTTGAGAAGAGACTTTAAATTTTACAACAAAGCAATTTTTCCACAATCTGAAAACAATCTTAACAAACACATGAGAATCTTTTTAACACAATCTATTTCTAAGGTAAGAGTAGAAGAAAACAAACAAAAAAAACACATTTCCCAACTAAAATTAAGTAAGAATTATTAGAAGTTTCTCATTTCACATAAACAAAAAGTTACAGGTTGAAGCTGAAAAGACACACAACTGCCATTATTTTTTTTTTAAATTACCTATCATATACCCAATTTTTGCAATCTACTGAACTGCTTTGGCATCATAGCTATTATTTATATTATATTCATTGATAATGTATTTTTCATTAAACTGTTTCTATACATAAATATGTTTGATATTTAAGATCCCAGAAACAACTTCCATGATAAATATTTTTTTACAGTTCTTTGTTATAGGATATAGTTTTGGAAACAATGATCTTATCTCATTTTTTAAAAAAAATCCTTGATGGTTTTTACAATTTTTGACGGAAAAAGGGACGAGAATAATTGTATATTTTTATTAAAAAATATTGGATAAGTAAAACTATAGTAGCATTTTCTTTGACTCCATTTGATTGTAATTTTTGGTGTCTAGAGGGAAGGCATAATAAAACAGAAGCTTACATCAAATGTGATAATTACAGAATCTGATGATTCTTAATTTCTCATACTAAAAAAGAAAAGAAAAATTTAAAAATAAGTAAGCTTGTGCTTACAGTAAACTGATTTTACCATGTTTTTGAGCACAATTCACAGCACAGCCCAAAACTAGCTGCAAGAGTCGCCCAAGTTCCTCAATATCATTCTTTTCACCCATAGAAGCAACATCAGGCATTCTGAAACCAGTAATTTGCTGACCCAAAACCTATAATCAGACAAATAATTACAATTTCAAATGGATATATTAATAACTAGCCGCCTTTGGCGACCAGCTGGCTCGCCATGAGTAATGCATTCTAAAATTTCCAATTAAATCCCATATTCATTAGCCAAAATTTAAGAAATAGTTAAAGTTAAAAGATTCAATTATTAGTAGTTAAAGAGTCGGTAACTTTATTCGGAAAAACTTTTTGAGTTTAATGCTCTAATAATTTATCAATTATGCTTCCAAAATATTAAAAATGTTTTTTTCGGTGATATTGCCAAAATGTTAAAATGTTTTTTAAAGAAAGCGAAAAAGGGAAAAAATTATTGAATTAATAATACAGATATTGCAAACGATTATAGAAATATGCCATTAAGTCGGGATTTCAATGCATATCCTGTCTAAATTCAATCAGGTTTACCGTAAATAAAGATAATTTATGGAATTAATGATATAAATATTGCAAACGATTTCTTAGAATCCTTTGCCTTGCATTTATTTTTTTAGAAGATATCACATTTTATATTTATGTTATTTTATCCAGTCACGTGCTGAAAGTTGTATTTCTTTAGATTTGATTTGCGATGATCGTTGCTGCTTTTTTATTTGAACTTCCGACATTCTTTTATTTTATCCAGTCACGTGATAATAACATAGTTAAAATATTTCTTTAAAAATTCGTTAAAAATAGAAACTTGCGTTATAAATTTAAAAAACTGATACCGTTAGAAAGCTATTTTTTTAATCTTTAAATTGATATAAAAATCATGTTTGTGTAATAATATTTTCGGAAGTTATAGCGGAAAAACGTCGAAATTTCGCTTAAATTTTAATTAATTCAAATTCTAATTAAAAATTCAAAAAAAGGGCTCCGAGGTGCACATTCCCGACCTCCAAGGTATACATGTACCAAATTTGGTAGCTGTAGGTCCAACGATCTGGCCTGTAGAGCGCCAACACACACACACACACACACACACACACACACACACACACACACACATTGAGCTTTATTATAAGTATAGATAAAGAGTTCAGCAACATTAAACATTGATATATTGTTAAGATGAATGGAAGTGTAACTTTAATTATTTACCATTATTAATTATTTTTTGTGTAAAATAAATTTTAATGTCAAAAATCATAAAAATGAGATACAGTATAAGATAGATAATCGATAAAAAAAAAGGGGGAGAAATATAGTATAAGCAATCCTTGAATGAATATGCAATTTGCATTCTGTTTGGTTAAATCAATTGCTTTATTAAATTAGATTCCAGTTCAAAGCTGTATAATTGAAGATAAGATTTAGAATATCTATACTGAATTTTCTGTTAAATAAACCAATTCTTAAAATGCACTTTGAAAAGTTGTGCAGGATAAAGAAAAGTACTGAAAGAGTGAGGATGAAAATAAAAATTAAAAAAATTTGAAAAGGAATTTTTTATAAGACAAAAGGGGAAAAATTACCTCATTATAATAATCCAATATGCCTTTCAGAATCTTCTTCAAGTTACTGACCTAAAAATATTTCACAATGTTTTAGATAGCTGGAAATTAGACAGTCAAGACATCCTAGATAAGTATTTATACAAAAATGAAAAGATGTAGAATGAAGATGCTAATTTCTAAGAAAATTGCTAGCTTGTATTAACAACTATTTTAACAGCTAAGAATCCTATTTGGAAATAGCATATTAAGTCACCAGTCACAAATTTAACTATTTAGAAGCACAACTAAAGGAAGATAGTTAAATTAGAGGTATTCTGACATACAAACTCTTTCAAGACACCAGTATAAAAAATTTGTTGCAACAAGATAGTAAAACTTGACAATCACTGAAACTCTTATTAAATTACAATTAATTTTTGAAAACCCAAGAATCGAAGTAATATCTCATTAGAAGTAATGAATATTTTACTCTCAAACTCAAACGTTTTTAATATATACTGTATTCCTTGAAATATACAGGATGTTCATTTTAATTCTGAAATAAATGGTAATTTTTAAATTTTTTGAGACAAAAACATGCTTTCATAAAGGAAAAAGCTCTACATAATGTACAGAATCACATTTAATGCAATTAATAAACTGCTGAAAAATAACAACGCCTAAAATTTTGTACAACTCAACAGTCTTATCAGTGATATTTAGAAAAATAATTCATTTTTATAAAAGGTTGCTGCAATATGAAATTAACTGTACCTCTAATGCACGTATTTCGTGGAAGGATGAAGCATGTTTCACATAAGTAAACATCCTTAACAGTCAAAATAGTTATTTGTGGCCAGCATCCCATTCAGCATTTAATTCCTCCAAAGAAAAAATGGGTTATTTAAAATTAAATAGGATCTGTACACAATAATCATATTGTTGGATTCTATCTATTATCAAAATGGTTGAAGACACATTCATATGCAGCATTTCTTTGTTAAATAGCAATCAATTTCATAAATGATTTAACCATGTAAAAGCAATATCTAACTCATGATTCCAAAATGATGGAGACCACCATATTGCAGTTCTTCTTTGTGCCAATGGTTGAATATTGAATACCCTGTACACTGAATTGAATGAAGGAGTCCAATTGTACAGACATGGCATAGGCATGCATAGTGGTCATTTTGAGCAGGTATTTATGTTAATATAATTTCATGAATAAGTATTATTGCTGCTGTTTGTATTAATACTTCTTTTTTGCAATGATTTGACATCATAGTTTTCCCCCATTTCTTTCTTTTTTACATTTTTAATGAAAACCCTGATAACACAGGACTAATTCTTTAGGAAACTTTTATGTATTCAGATGAAAAATATTTTAAATAAGTTACAAAATTTACCTTCAATCTCCAATTTGTACCAGCATCAGTCTTAATTTTAGATAACCAAGCTTCATCAAAAAATTCATTATCTCTAAAAATGAAAAATACAAGATAACAATTATAATCAGTGGTGAAAAACAGCACATGATATTTTTGCAAAGTCTTTGTTTTATTATGATATAGGAATAATTATTTAGTTATACTTTGTATGTGCAAAATTGTTTTATCTCTGGAAATATAAGAACAAGCCATGCTTGCAATATATTTTAATTTATAGCTACACCAATCATTTTTACCCCCTTTTTAATAGAAAGTATGAACTTTAAATTAATTTTTTAATCACCTTCTAATTTTGTTGTAAAATAAAAGAAAAAAATGCAAAAAGGGAAAAAAATACAAAAAGGAAGACCAGATTTTAAACTAAGATTGTAAAATACAGATGCTGACAATCTCTACAATTTTGTTAGGATCTTTATTACTTTAATACAATAACTAATTATGACGTTAGTTCTGAACAAAAGCATATAATTGTCATTTTCAAGCATAGTTCCATATATTTAAATAATATACTAGTATTTATGTTGGGTTAGTATTAACTTAATATTTATTATGAATATATGCAAGAAAACTTCAAACAATCTTGAATCTACGTAAAGGTAACTACTTAAAGGTAAAGGTTCTACTTAAAGGTTACAATAATAAATCTTCAGTATTTATATTATATATATATATATATATATATATATGACTTCATCTGAAGTATTACACTAGAAACAGAACTGAATTTAAATACACTATTGATATTTCCAGTATAACAATCATATTATTAAATTACATAAGATTTATTACATTAAATATAAAAAGGAAATCAAACTCCTATTTATCAAAAAAAATCAATAAAATATCAAAATTTTTATATTCAAAAGAAATGTTTAATCATAAGCCCTAAAGGTCATTATGGATTTTATTACATAAAAAATGGCAAGCTCATAGTAAAAGCAATTTGATGCCTGACCATGATAAAGTAAATGGTGCAAATCTCATGAATAAAAATACAAGTGGACAAAGATTTAAAAATACTTGATGATAAAGATGAAGGAGTCACTTTAAAAAATTCTGTATACTTAACCAATTATAAAAGGATTCTACATTAGAGTAATTTTAAATCCGAGGAATATAAAACAAGCATGAAAATAATCTTCGCAAATATCATAATTACAAATTTCAGGTTAGTTCATACTTTAACTACTTTTTTTATTCTAGAAAAAGAAAAATTTTCTTACATATTATTCAAAACTTTAGATATGACAACACCATCAAAAAAGCTTTCAACAGGGCCATTTACACCTTCAATATTAAAAGTTTTGAGCTAAAAAAGAAAGAAAATTAGAAGTCTGGATTAAATCAAAGTACATAAACTTTAATGTCAAAAACAGAATAGCATCTTAAGTTTCAGTGACTGCAAAAAAATAAGGTAATCTGTTTGTTCTGACATGATCATTGTTCTTACATATAAATACTTAAATTAAAACCTGATGCAATACATAAAAATAGAATACCAGATTCAAATTCCCCTCTCCTAAAAATAAATAAAAATATTTTCTCCAACAAAAAGAAAAAGATTTAACACCAAGAAAAAATAACGTACTGAGATAATAATTCAACTGTATTCATAATTCTAAATCATTCAATCAGTTCAAAAGTATCATACCAACAGCTCTCTTACAACTCTCTTCCTTATGAACCTGTCAAATTCTTCAAATTTTGATTTTATTACTCTTTTTAGAAGAACAGCTAATCTTTATATTAGTTTTATAATTAATGTACTTTATAAATTTATCCCAGCACAAGCTAAGAACTATGATTCTGGAGCATACGCCAGAGAACATACCTTCATTCCTTCCTCCCTTTATAACTTTATGTATTAACTTCATTATAAATGCATAACAAAAGCAACATTAGTATCTAAATAATATACCTCAAAATCTAACTCGTATACTAAAGGAAGTTTTAAAAGTCAAATACAAACTATATGCTGAAGTTTGCATTTTGTCACTCAAATTTTACTTAATTTTAACATGAATAAATTATAAAGTACATTTTCAAAACTAAATATTTTTAAATAATCTTTTGTAATAATAACTTATTATTATTACAAAAATAAAACTTCTAAATAAATACAACTTAACAGCAACTTTTCATTTAAAAAAATATTTTCATTTAATAAAAATCTACAAATAACAAAATATAAAAAGAAGCATCAGACAATCAAAAACACATTACATTTTAAGCAGCAAATTAAAGAAAGAAATAAAAATAATCTATCTAGCAATATTTGCACTAATCCACTTTAAATTGGTTTACATTGAAAAGGTTCATAAAGTAATGAATATATATCACAAACTGCTGAGCTTTTGTACACAAATGGAATTTTATAAAAGAAAATATATTGTCTATTAGCAGTGTATGTGTTAAATAAAAATTATACATCAATATTCACTTTTAACATCACATATCTTTTTTTAACAAACAAAAAACATTTTAAGGTAGGATTATCAATTCAAGCAACATTTACATATTTATACAAACATAGTTATTTTCAGGACGAATCTTTTTAAATATATGAATAAAATCTGAATACTGTTAAGATTTACATTTGAAAAGTAAAATAATGAAAATTTGAATGATCATCCATGCATTAGATGATCATTAAAATAGCCATTAATATTTTCCATACCGACTACCGGTTACATTATGGAAAGTGATAATCATGATGTAAATAATCTTAACCAGGCCAAATTTTAAAACATATTCCATAGAGAGTAACTTCAAAATTTTCGATAATCCTTTTAAATATAAGAATATATTTTGTAAAATAATGCACATGGTCGCTTAATACACTTCAATTTATAAATAATATCAAACTTTTGACGGCATATTATGTATCTAATAATGCAAAAATTATTCATAAATAAAGAGACTAACAATATCATAATATTATCTTTATTTGCTAAAAGTATGACTTGTCAACTTCTTTATTTTTCCTCCCACAAGACAAAGTTGAGAAATGAAATTAAACTTACCCAGTGAATAAGACTGCCTGATAGTCCTTCCATTGAATTTTTCTTAAAATTATAAACGTTTTAAAACGACTGCAATTAAAAGACACCGTATTTCATGGTTTATATTAAAGAGCAGACTATTTTCCTGTATTAAATGTTTACAAATCGTTTTTGTATCAGTTTGGTACGATTGCAATAACAGCATTGAATCGTTCGAAATTCATATCGATATATTGGATGGACAAGCTGTTTCGCGGTTGTGTACTTTTGAAAATGGCATGCATCATGCATCCAGTTTGTATTATAGGTATGAGTTCACATGTTTATTTCTATTCTATTGAAAGCAATTTTTTTTCTACTTTAGCGTTTTAAATTTAAATCACATGTTTGACAGAATGATAGAGAAGTTTTTCACCCATAATTAATACACACACAATTAGGAAATGCAAATTTAATTTAATTTATCAGCAAAATAATCCCCATTTGCCTATAGAATTGAGAAGCATTTGAATTAGAAAGCTTTAAAGCGAGGATTGTTTTAACTAACCTAACTTCATCAAATTAATTAGCTAGCATAAGCAGTGATCTATTTTATTCTTTGACAGAAGAATTTTTATCAAACAAAAAAGTGGCGTATGAAGGTCAGATTTACATGTTTCTTGGAAAGGGTGAATAAAAATATCTAGAATTTCTTTCAGATTGATTTCCTTTCGAAAATTTCATGCAGTCAATCATATAATTAAGCATTTAAAGAATATATCTGGAAATCGTCTACAATGGGGTCAATTCATATGACGTAAGAGTCACATGTCATGTACTTCTGCGCATGGCATTTAAACCTTCATCCGCAACACTTTATTTGATGAGTCTGTCATCAACGCTCTCCTCCAAGTATGAAGTGGATTGTTTGTTTAATTTGAAGTTACATCTTCGTGTAATTTTCTTTCCTCTTATTCGTGTTAAAAGATGAAATACTGGCGTGACGCAGGATACTTTAAAGTGAAACTCATGAGTGACTTCCATGATTTTTTTGTTTTTTTTTTAGTTTCCGTTCAACAATCCTGAATTTCTACAAATTAAAATGAAATAACTGATTCATAAATTGCAGAGATTTAAAAAATGGTATCTATATCTTTTATATTGTATATTATAATGTGTAAATATTAATTATTTTGCTTGCTTGTTTTTTAATGATACCAACAAATTAGTTTAAAATAGCTGATTCATAAGTAGCATAGATTTAAAAAATGATATCAATAAATTTTAGATTGCATAATTTGAAATTGTAACCATAATTTATTACATAACCATAATTAATTACATAACCATAATGTATAAAAATTGGAGTTTCATGTTTTTTCCTCTGAGCAAACTGAAAACTTCAAAGTTTCAATATTAATAAAAATAAAAATATAAGAAAAAAAAGTAATAATTTTACTAGTAAGCTTTAAAATGCTAACTCATTTAAAAGTAATAATTATATATATATATATAT